>JAFMOC010000022.1:2345000-2910000 GCA_019802505.1 Corydoras sp. C115 | reverse complement strand
GACAATGCGAGAAAAGACTATATAGTATAGAGTATATACTGCTCTTGAATACTACTATTGTGTAAAATAAAGCATTTGGAGTATTTTAAGATTTAAATTTAAAGAACAACTTAGAATATCACCTGGATGCACCCAGTATATCCTTAAAATATTTATTTTTATTTTTGTAGTGTTCATATGTTTGTTTTGTTTGTGTATTTAAATACCTGGATCTCAGAATAGCACTAACCGTGAGTTGATTTGAAAGTCAAATAAGACATGTCCAATATAAAAAAAGCCCTTTATATAAAAAAAACACTAACATCAAATTATCAAAAAAAAAAAAGATTTAGCTAATATTCATTTAATATTAATAAAGGGCAAGTGAATCTAACTCAAAAAAACCTGGATGCACTAATTACACAGATCATGTAAAGCCACTCACTTTCAAATAATAATAATAATAAAAAAAAAATACAGCCTATATTGAAAAATATAATTATATTTCCCGGCGGCACGGTGGTTAGTGGTTAGCACTAGGGATTCCCGCCTCTCAGCACTAGGGATTCCCGGTTCGAATCTCCATCTGGGTGGAGTTTCCATGTTCTCCCTGTGTCTGCGTGGGTTTCCCCCGGGTTCTCCGGTTTCCTCCCACAGTCCAAAAACATGGATCAAGTAAATTGAGTTCTCCAAATTGCCCCATATGGAGTGTGTATGCGTGCGTGTCTGTGTGAGTGAGTGTGTGCCCAGCGATAGATTGGCGCCCTGTCCTGGGTCTATCTGCCCAGCGCCCGAAACTTTCTCCCCTGGATGGGCATGGGGAACCCCACCGCGACACTAATAGAGGATAAAGCAGATAATGAATGAATGAATGAATATATATTTCCCATTTCAAATATGGATACAAGTTTCTGCATTTTCAGACTATTTAATCTTGAAACAATGACAGTAAAGTGTCACAAAGAACAAACAAAGTAAAAACAAAGTAAGTGGTGCAGTGAAGTTGTTTCAAAGAACAACAGATGTTTGAGTTTCTAATAGAAAGTCAGTCAAAATCAAATGTCATTTCATTGACTGGATAGTAAACTAAATGACTTATAGGTCTAACTAGTACATAAAAAAAGAAAGCTCCATTTAAAATGCACACGAACTTGCAAGTATTTGCAAAGACAGTGCATACATTTACATTTAGTCATTTAGCAGACGCTTTTGTTCAAAGTGACTTACAAATGAGAACATCACAAGTCAGTAGCTATGGAGAAAACCAGCTACACTGTAGAATTATCAGACCTGTTCCTTATATGATCCTGCACCCCCCTCTTTTTTTCCTTCTTCTTCTATAACAGGCGTTTTAAAAATATGCATCTTCAGTAAATTTCTTAAAAATGCGAAGTGACTCTCCCTTACGGACACAGTTGGGAAGATCATTACACCGTATTGCAGTGAGGTGGAATCACCAGGCGGCAATCATCACTAGAGCAAAGTGAACGAGCTGGAGTGTATTTTGAAAAGATAGAGTGAAGGTTAGAGGGGGCAGATCCAGAAATGGTCCTGTAGGCCAGAGTCAGTGATTTGTACTGAATGCGAGCACCTACAGGGAGCCAATGGAGAGAATTGAGTTTGCTTGGGCTGGTTGAATACAATTCTGAATTAGTTGTAGAGGCCTGATTGTGGAAAATGGGAGACCGGCAAGTAACGCATTACAATGATCATGCCGGGATAGGATGAGGGCTTGAACTTACAGCTGAGTAGCATGTTCAGTCAAGAAAGGTCTGATTTTCCTGATATTGTAAAAACGGAATCTGCAGGAATGGGCAGTTTTGGTAACATGATCAGAGAGTTTAAGATGGGAGTCAATTGTGAAACCAAGTTTATGGACCGAATCAGTTGGGGAGATTGTGGTGCCATCAATTTGGAAGGTTAGTTCATGATGGATTGAGGGTTTAGCTGGGATTGTGAGAAGGTCTGTTTTTGCTAAATTTAATTGTGAGATGAAGGGCCTTCATCCAAACATACAGTATGTCGGTGAGGCAGGCAAATATCAGTTTTCAGATTGTGTTGTCGCCAGGGGTAAAAGAAATGAAGCTGAGTGTCATCATCATAGCAGTGGTAAGAGAAACCATGTGCCTGGATGACTGTGCCCAGTGATGTCATGGATAATAAAAAGAGGAGAGGACCAAGTACAGAGCCTTGAGGAACACCAGTGAGTACTTGGTGAGAGTTAGAGATCTCTACATTCCACGACAATAAGCTGGTTATAAAAATAATATGGACGTTAACATAAAAAAAAATTAAAAAAAAAAAAAAAAAAAAAAGCTTATACATAGAGACTCTTAAAAACAGATTTGTTTGGCTTTCTCTGTCAAATAAGGGTATAAATCAACAAAATAAAAAATAAATATTATTAATTTTGGCCATCAGACAAAATAAGTAAATATTAAGATAATTGGCATTGCCCCATGTTGGTGCACAGGAGGTTAATAAATATAAAAGATGTCTGTACACATGTGCAGGTTCCCATCTCAGTGTTTAGAACAATTCTAATGTTTTACGTTCGGATGTCAGTAGGTGCTGAGAAAGGGTCTGAATAATGTAGCATATGAGTCTGAAATGAGACTCTGAGAAATGTCCTAGCTTTTAAACCTTAATATAATAAATTGGCTTCTTAAAACATAGGCGGCACGGTGGCTTAGTGGTTAGCACGTTCGCCTCTCAGCACTAGTGATTCCCGGTTCGAATCCCCATCTGGGTGGAGTTTCCATGTTCTCCCCGTGTCCGCGTGGGTTTCCTCCAGGTTCTCCGGTTTCCTCTCACAGTCCAAAAACATGGATCAAGTCAATTGAATTCTCCAAAATTGCCCCATATAGAGTGTGTCTGTGTGAGTGAGTGTGTGCCCAGCAATGGATTGGCGCCCTGTCCCTGGTCTATCTGCCCAGTGCCCAAAACGTTCTACCCTGGATGGGCATGGGGAACCCCACCGTGACCCTACTAGAGGATAAAGCGGGAGATAATGAATGAATGGCTTCCTAAATCATATAATAGTCTAACAAAAATACAAATGAGCTTACATTACATTTGGTCATTTAGCAGATGCTTTCATGCAAAGCGACAATTTGAGGACAGTCTAAATCACAACATCCCTGGAGCAATGAGGGTTAAGGGCCTTGCTCAAGGACCCACATTGGTAACTTCAGTGGACCTGGGATTTGAATCCCCAACCTTCAGATTGATAGACCAACGCCCTAACCACTGAGCTACTGCGCCCATACAAAAGTTGGGAAACAAAAGCTTAGTTGGGAATTAGAACAATCACCTAGTAGTTATAATTGCATTCATTTCATTTAGACCATTTATTTATTTATTTCATTTAGACTTTTGGGGTTTAATGTTGGATAAAAAAAATTGTTAAATAACTTTTAGATCGCCAATCAAAAAGTAAACATTTGTTTACTGTATTAGGGCAAACACTAAAGCAGTCACTTTAACCACTAACAAAAAAACACAAATGATGTGGTGACAATAATTACGAATCTTTATTTGTATATTATTTTCTCATCCCGGTGTTGAACAGACTCAAGACTGATCATAGAATGAGTTTAGCTAGCTGCACTGTTGAATTAGCAATCTGCCAAAGACTGCAATTTGTTTTTAAAGGGAATGGCAAGTGATATGTTGATTGGTTTATTGCAAGTTACGCCCAAAACACACCCATGAATGTACATGCCTTTTGCCCATTTCAAAGCGTGCAAGGCATACATTTTGGCATATGATATAGCAAACCCACATTGAGACACCCTAAACCAAGCTGCACAGTGCGCTGTTAATGTCTTGTTAATGATTGTTAAAATAGAGCCCTATGACTGAGAGGAGCAGAAACAGTACAAGATGTTACAAAGTGTCACACCTGGCTCTGCATCTTGCTCTGCTGCTTAAGGCGGATGTTCTCTGGAGTGTCGTCCACACTGGTGAAGCCAATCTTGGGATAGTGCCTAAAGAACACAAACAAACAATGGCTTAATGAATTCAAATAAGGGCATGCATGAATTTGTGTGTATTAACTGTTTAACAATAGTCACTGGTAACATATTCAAATAACTGAGCCCATGACTAAATTAAGGGATTAGGAATTTAGCAAGCAGTGGAATGAAAATTGTTCAATGATGGGTCTATTCTTGCAGCTCAAAACCTGTTTAGGCACGCCCTCTGTATTTTAATCACCTTTCCCATTGGAATTTGGGAATTAGGGTGAAGAGAATGTTAAGTAATCTAACTATTCACTTCCTTGTAGAGATTGAATTTAATATAAACATATATTACATGAATATTTGAATACAGAAAGTAGGTCCAAACACAAAAAGAATGAACATAAAGCATAAATACCACAGGAAATAGAATGTTTGTAATTGTATAACATCTTGTAACCATGTACACTGTTTATCATAGCAACCCTTATACACTAATTATTTTAAAAACCCAAATTCTCCAAATGGTAGGCTGACAGCTGGTTAAAGGGTGTGTCTGAGACCTAGCAGTCTGGTTTATCTCTTTTATAAAGCTTATATAAACACTTATAAATGTGCTTCCCATGAATCTACTTTTAGATTAGAAGTGTGGGCAGGACTATGCAGTAGGTATAATAATAATAATAATAATAATAATAAAAATAATAATAAATTTTATTTATATAGAGCTTTTCTTGGACCTCAAAGACACTTTATAACAGTTAAAACAATACAGCATTAATTAAAATTGTAAAATAAAACATACACAAAAACAATGCAATATTTAAGACAAGAAGAGAAAACACAATTAAAATGCAGCAACAGAATAATATAATAGCAATTACAAGTTAAAAGCTATTCTCAACAGAGGAGCTTTGAACAGTAACTTGAAAGTTGGCAAATCAGGACAGTCACACATTTGTTTTGGGAGAGAGTTTCAAAGTGAGGGGGGGCTCCATCACCCCAGGTCTGGTGCTTGGTTATAATACATGTGGACAAATGATTTGCATCAGAAGAGCGAAGGTTATGTGATGGAGTATGAAGGTGGAATAGGTCAGTGAAATACGACGGGGTCTGATTGTGGAGTCTTGTGAGTAAAAAGTAAAAAAACAAACTGTATTGACTGCATTGGGAAACCGGAAGCCAATAGTTAAATGGTATTGTTGCTCCAATGTTTTGTTGGAATTAATTCTTTGATCTTAAATCTCATCCATAAAGTAAACGACCTATATGCATTTTATAGGTATATTACATAATATACTTTCTATTAAATGGATTAAATCTATCTATTAAATGGATCTGTGTGACAGGATGAGACTGAATGAGGATAGGAAACAGGATTTTCCAAGCACTTCGTTAGGGCTTTATTAACAGAATACATTAAAACTACATTAAAATACATTTGCTGGCATGTGGGACTGCCATTACGTCACTCTACCTCCACTGCTGCGACCTCTCTTTCACTACTGCATGCGCTTCCACAGGCAGCATCCTATGATTATTGGCGGAGCCTCTGGTAGGTGCTTTGCGTACCTCTAATTAATTGATTGTGGTCCAGTATGCATTTTCCTTCACGCACGGCCATGTTCCTGCTGCAATCTGATACAGGCATACTTTAATTGGTCAACAATCATTTATATAAATTTATTCTGCAAGTGGCACAGTGGCGTAGTGGTTAGCATGTCAGCCTCTCAGTGCTTGGGATCAAGGCTCAAATCCTGATATGAGTGGAGTTTTCTGATTTCCTCCCACAGTCCAAAAACAGTACCTATTCAGTGTCTGTCTGTGTGAGTGATCATGCCCAGCAATAGATTCGAACCCTGTCCTGGTTGTATCTGCCTAGCACCTGAAATGTTCTCCTCTGAAATTGAATGAGGAATCCCCCACGACCCTAGTGAAGGATTAAGCAGACAATAATGAGATGAGATTTTATTCTGCTGTTTCTTACAGTAGTTTTACATGATGTATATGGCTATTTGGGTTATAAGTATAATAATTGGAACGCTACAAGTTAAACAATCACGCACTGCTTTAAAATGTGATGTGCTGCTGTTTGTATTTTATGCAGAACATTATTTAATTTAAAACAGTGAAATGAAAACATCTACAGATTCTCAATTACGGTAATTAATTTTTGAATGAGGACCTTTTATTATCTGTTTTTACTAAGAGGTACTTTTTTCTTAAAATTTTGTGAATATAAAGCAAGAACAATTATATTTATCAGTAAATAATGTCTTTCAAACTACATGTTTTACATAGCAAACTTTGACACCCTGGCATTTAATCATTTTTATATAAAACACTTTTCTCCTATAACAAGGAGTGCAAACAGCACACAGTTAAATTCATGTAATGCTTGTTCTCTTCCAAAGTTATTTAGGGAGTCCCAGTATTTTGAGGTATTTAGGTTTGAAGTTATAAAACAGGAATGGCCTTTTGTGATAATTGGGAAGGCAGTGGGTGATCAATTTTGAGTCAAAACACAATGGCCCCATAGTAGTGTTTTTCCTGTAACTTTTCAATAGTAAAACTTCCCACTCCTTACTGTGTACGCAGCAAAACAAACAATGGCCTTCATTCAGGCAAGTTTGAGACAGATCCAGTTGAGTGGAACTTTTTAATTAGTGCTCTAGCAGTCAATATGGGCATTATTAAATCTAATTTTAAACCGTTTTTATTATTTTAACCAAAAAAGTTATTTAATTTTGATCATTAATAAAAATGTTCCTTTTTAGCTGCTATCGGAGAAATTACAGTGTTTTTCAGTATTTTGATAAATTGGTGCTAAAAAGGGTTGCTTTGCTAGATAAGAGAATGTTTAAAAAATTAAAGATAACGATTGTGATAAGTGTAGCTATGGGTTATTAATATTCACCATTTTTTGTACTTCTCCTTAGTAAGTTTGTATTTCTGATATACTCTTGATCTGAAAATTACAACATTTTAAGTTAATACTGCAAACAATCCTCTCAAAAGTAGTTAAAATTAATCAATAAACAGTCATTCTGCATGACATATCTGCCTTGTTTAATAAAAGCTTTTTAGGTTGACAGGACATACATGACAGAAATGTGCTCTTGCTAGTTTCAGAAATGACTCCTTGTTGCTGACTACGTGTGTGTAAGAGCTGAGCTCTGAACACGATAAATTAATTCATCACATGACTCTGGAGTGGTAGTGTATTATTGTTCTGTGATCAAAAACTTGCATAAATATGACCTTTAAAATGCTTGTGAAAATAAAAAAATCCTGTATCCTTCAGTAATTTATTTGCAAAAAAATATGGAAACAAGGCATGTATAGAAAAACCAATATATGTCAATTAAGTCAGAATTTCTCTGCCACAATGAGGGAATATTTGCAAAAATTAATGAAAAAAAAAAACACTTCTACAAATGTTAATCCATAGGTGTGGATCGATTATGCTTTGCTTATATTGTACTCAGAGGTACAGGGAAAACTGAATATTAGCAATGTACTGAATAAGAAAGGTCAGTAAGCTGAAACGATGCATTCCAATTAAGATAGCATTGCAATAGTAACAACAGACTGTTGTGATCGACCGTTCTCATAGTCCTGAGCTTTCATTCTTGCTGTATTATCTACTGTATGTACAGGATGTGTGTGTAATTTTGCATGCTAATGTTGAAACATAATGTTTGCTGTAGCAAAAAACACAACCCTCGAGACAAATAATCCAGTGTTATCCAATCTCATCTGTCAAATTTAGCCCAGGGTAACATTTATTATTATTTTATAATTCAAGATTTAAGAGTTTGTCACATGCACAGAGAAACAGACAGTTGCTCTGCACAATAAAATTATTACTCTGTACTTCCTCCTGAGGTACAAATTACTATATAACCTACCTCTATACCTACCCACAACCAACCTATACTACACAGACAAAAGTATAGGCTTTATCTAATGGCTAAGAATTCAGAATTGCTATGGTAATAGCACCTCTCCTATGTACTGTAAACAACCCAGTGTAATACATTTACAATTAGCAAACACTTTTATCCAAAGCAACTTACAAGTATTCTAACTGTATGGTTGGGGTCAGAGCACAGGGTGATACAGTGCTACTGGAGCAATGAGGGTTAAGGGGCTTGCTCAAGGACCCACATTGGTAATTTAAGTGGTCCTGGGATTTGAACCCACCACCCTAACCAAATTTATGACAAAGAAATCAACTGAACAAGTTTATTCTTACTTTTATGAATATTCCTGCCCCATTCATATCTCCACTCTATTAAAAAATATTCAGGGTGTTCTGCTAAAGAAGCGAAAAGACAGAATACATTAAACTGAACAATATTATATGTTAAATGATGCCATTTACTTTCTAAAGCATAATTTTTTCATAGTAAGTTTGAAGCATGTTTAAGTTCACCCACGTTCATTCAGTTTTCAGTATCTGAGCTGACCGTTACTTCAAAGAGTAAAGAAATTAAATAAACACAAACAGCAGCTTTTGCACACATACAGGAAGCCATTTGAGTCGTTTTTAAATTTTAAGTATAATTAGTAAATAACAAATGTAGACTAAAGCAATTTAACAAAAATCTCCTTTAGAACATAGTGACCTCGCCCACTTTAATCAGACAAATAGCTTAATCACAATACAAAATATATATATATATATATATATATATATATATATATATATATATATATATATATAAACTCATATTTTTATTTAATTTTTTTCCCTCACAAATTCACTAGACAAACCACAACTTCAATACCCTGGTGGTTTAGTGAGCAAAGCTTAAGAACATCAGAAGGAGAGGCAAAAAAATACTTGTTTTTATTTATTTAGGTTATATAATGTAATCTACACGTATTGTATTTTTTTGGAATCTCGGATGAAGAGCTTGCAAAAAAGAAAGTTAATTATTTCAGTTCATTTAGATTATTAAATGTTTGGGATGGCAAAAAAGATTGAAATACTCTGGTATTTGGTCAACAACAAAAAAAAAAAATATATATATATATATATATATATATATATATATATATATATATATATATATATATATATATATATATATATTAGGGGTGCAAATCTCTCAGTGTCTGGCGATTTACGAGTTTTGAAGTCACGATTCAATTCAGAAACGATTTTCGATTCAGAAACAATTTCTGTTCAAATGCTCTTTAAATTTTGTTTAAATTAAATGATTGACGATTGAGATGAAATGACGATGTAAACCAATAGAACATTTATTTAAACCAATACTTTCAGGTTCCTTACTGTATGAAATCTTTTTGCTTTATTTTATATTTATACAAAAAAAATAAGCAGTTTTAAAATAAGTTAAAATAAGCAGTGTTAGGTTCGCTTAGCTTTTTGTAAGCTTTTTCTTACATAAAAAAAAATCAAATAATTCTAAAATATTTAAGGTGACAAATGTAAAATGTTTTCTTAGCAAATTGTTTACTTGCTTTGAGAAACTGTAACAAATGCAACATCCTTGCACTCCTTCCAATCAAAAGTCTCTGGCTAACCCTACTAAAGTGAGTCTGTCTGAAATGTCTGAAACAAAATATCTGCAAACTCCTCTTGATTATACAGTAAAAAGTAAATTAGTTTTTGTATCTACATTCCATGATCCTGTCCATGTTTTCTTTTGAATCATGCTCATGACAGTAACTCTATTTAACTGTTTTTTTTTATTATGGTACACTACTCTTACTACTGCTACTCTTTTGGATCTTATCAAAAAATGTACTAAATAGTTGGTACTAAAATTGATCAACCATTGCAATTGATATGCAATGACTGTAATAGAGTTTGATTAACTATGTATTGCTTAAGTTTTTATTACAGACCATTCATTTTAGCATTCTGATAATATTAGACAGCTCACAGACACACACACCTTTCACACTCACACACTTGTCAAAGGCCCAAGTTAAACACAGTACATTGCTGTATTAAAATCACAAATCATAACATGATATTTTGACAAGCAGCAATCACACCAATGTGACGAATAGATAAATGTTTACAGAAATGACATGTACTTGGTAGGAAAAGTACATAAATAATGACTAATAAATACTAATTATAATTTATTAATACTAGGGTAAAAGTTTTCCCCTCACTGTACATGTACAGCAACATTCATTGTACAAATAAAAAATAAACTGTGAAAAAAAAAAATCTAAAAAAAATAAATAAGTAAAAATAATAATAAATAGGCGGCACGGTGGCTTAGTGGTTAGCACGTTCGCCTCTCAGCTCTAGGGATTCCCGGTTCGAATCCCCACCTGGGTGGAGTTTCCATGTTCTCCCCGTGTCTGCGTGGGTTTCCTCCGGGTTCTCCGGTTTCCTCCCACAGTCCAAAAACATGGATCAAGTCAATTGAATTCTCAAAATTGCCCCATATAGAGTGTGTCTGTGTGAGTGAGTGAGTGTGTGCCCAGCGATGGATTGGCGCGCTGTCCTGGGTCTATCTGCCCGGCGCCCGAGACGCTCTCCCCTGGATGGGCATGGGGAACCCCACCGCGACCCTAATAGAGGACAAAGCGGGAGATAATGAATGAATGAATAATAATAAATAAAAAAACTGTGGGAATGCCAGGCCCAACCATGTGAGATAGAAACACAATACATAAATAATAGTTTTAAAAGTTTATTTTATTAGATCAAATCAATATAATGAATGCAGTGTTCTGTAAATTCTAATGGCATATGCACACTGCATATAATGCACTTAGCACCAGATGATACTTCAATATCAATACATGTGACCCCTACAAACAAAAACAGATGTCAGTTGGAATGCTGCTCTAACTACTGCGCAAGTGCAAAGATGTTAACCTCAGAAAGAAAGAACAATAAGGTAAAGAAAATGGTACGTACCAACTTACATCAGCAGCTGTTAATATTTTATAAGTCTAAAATAAAAAACAGCGGCATGGTGGCTTAGTGGTTAGCACGTTCGCCTCTCGGTGCTAGGGATTCCCGGTTCGAATCCCCATCTGGGTGGAGTTTCCATGTTCTCCCCGTGTCTGCGTGGGTTTCCTCCGGGTTCTCCGGTTTCCTCCCACAGTCCAAAAACATGGATCAAGTTAATTGAATTCTCAAAAAATTGCCCCATATAGAGTGTGTCTTTGTGAGTGAGTGTGTGCCCAGTGATGGATTGGCGCCCTGTCCTGGGTGTATCTGCCCAGCGCCTGAGACGTTCTCCCCTGGATGGGCATGGGGAACCCCACCGCGACCCTAATAGAGGATAAAGCGGGAGATAATGAATGAATGAATGAATAAAATAAAAAAACCAACAGGGGACTAACAAAAAAAAAAAAAAAAAAAAAAACAGATGTACTACAGTCTGTAATTGTAAATTAAAGTCCATCTATATGGTAAGTGGAGAAACTATAAAATTGAGTAGGAAGTAGACAGTGTCTAAACTAGTACTGTGCATGTGATCAAATTTGGACGATGTCCAGCTGTACCATCACCTCAGAACTTGAAGAAACCAGTGGGACCCTGGTACACCATCTACTGTATAGACAAGTCTGGCCAGAAGTGGTCTTCATGGAAGAGTTGCAGCCAAAAATTCCTCTAACATGGAAACATGGCCAAGCAACTCAACTATGCCCGAAAACATGGCAGCAGATGCTCAAAACTGATGAATCAAAATTTGAAATATTTGGCTGTAGCAGAAGGCAGTTCATTCGCCAAAGGTCTGGAGAGAGCAGTACAATAATGAGTGTCTACAGGCAACAGTGAAACATGGTGGAGGTTCCTTGCAAGTTTGGGGCTGCATTTCTGCAAGCGGCGTTGGAGATTTGGTAGAATTAATGGTATCCTCAATGGTGAGAAATACAGGCAGATATCATCCATGACGCAATACCATTAGGAAGGCATATGATTGACCCAAAATTTATTCTGCAGCAGGACAATGACCCCAAGCATACAGTCAATGCCATTAAAAAAAAAAAAAAAAAAAGTTCAGCGTAAAGAAGAAGTAGTCCTGGAAGTGATGGTATGGCCCCTACAGAGCCCTGATCTAAACATCATCGAGTCTGTCTGGGATTACAAGAAGAGACAAAAACTTGAGAAAGCCTACATCTAGAGAAGCTCTGTGGCTAGTCCTAGATGTGTATCTAGAAGAATTGACGTTGTTTTGAAGGCAAGGGGTGGTCACACCAAATATTGATTTGATTTACATTTCTCTTTTGTTCATTCACTGCATTTTGTTAATTGATAATTAAAAAAATAAGAAATAAATAAATAATATTAACACTTCCATTTTTGAAAGCATTCTTAGTTTACAGCACTGTTGTAGAGCATACAAAACCTGCCTAAAACTTTTGCACTTTATCTTGTCACCTTGTGTGTGAACGCGTCCGCTTTCCTAGTTACATCTCGCTATTTCTGGCTTAGGGCTCAAAGCGTGGTTTAGCACTTTTTCACCTTGTTGCTGCTTTAACCACCAAGGTTTGCGGTGCTCTCTATGATGAGCATTCACGCGTGAGTGTTTAAAATAAATTATTTTCTTTTCTCTCAGAGCTGCTTTAATGAATACTTGCTTTGTTATGCGGAAAATGATTAGCTATGTAAAGGAAGAGAATTCACACATTTGCATAACATAAAGCCTATAAAACCCACTAAACATTGCTCAACATTGCTATATATTATTTGGTGTATTTTACAACTAATCTAGTTAAAATTATTTCTATATTTTTCTATCCATCCATCCATTATCTTCCACTTTAGCCTATATTAGGGTCGCGGGGGGGTTCCCCATGCCCATCCAGGGGAGAACGTTTTGGGCACTGGGCAGATACACCCAGGAGGGGGTGCCAATCCATCGCTGGGCACACACTCACTCACCTCACACAAACACGCACTCTCTATATGGGGCAATTTGGAGAACTCAATTGACTTGATCCATGTTTTTGGACTGTGGGAGGAAACCGGAGAACCCGGAGGAAACCCACACGGACACGGGGAGAACATGGAAACTCCACCCAGATGGGGATTCGAACCGGGAATCCCTAGAGCTGAGAGGAGAACGTACTAACCACTAAGCCACTGTGTCGCCTTATATATTTTTCATAAGCAAATATAGATATAGGGAAATGCCCATTTGTAATGGAAACATTTCAGGTAAAATGACAAGGATTTAGGTCTACATCTACTTCACGTCTACAAAAAAAGTTTTTGTTTTCATTGCCCTTTTCTCTTGCATCTCACTATTGCCTTCAGAATTTTATCCAGAAGCAGGATCTAGACAGTCATTGGCTGCTGTAGTTAAGACACGTCCACCCAGCCCATTCTACACACTGTGCTACGTCACCTAAAGTGTTCCAAATCTCAACCTGTCTGCAAAAAAACGGAGCGGCTAACACAGGTTAGCAGTGTCTAAGTTGTAATATACTTGGTATTATTAATGGTTATGTATTTAGTAATTGTCAAATCTGTTAGTATTGCTCTTTTATTAAACACATTCCAGGAAATAGCACAGAGAAAACCTGATTTTAGTTAAACACACAGTATACAGCACAAATGTACAACAATCACTGTAACCCACATTTCCCCAAACAGAACATCCATCCATTATCTTCAGCTTTATCCTCTATTAGGGTCACGGGGGGGTTCCCCATGCCCATCCAGGGGAGAACACTTCGGGCGCTGGGCAGATACACCCAGGACAGGGTGCCAATCTATTGCTGGACACACACTCACACAAACACACTCTATATGGGGCAATTTTGAGAATTCAATTGACCTTGATCCATGTTTTTGGACTGTGGGAGGAAACCGGAGAACCCGGAGGAAAGCCACGCAGACACGGGGAGAACATGCAAACTCCACCCAGATTGGGATTCGAACTGGGAATCCCTAGCACTGAGAGGAGAACATTCTTAACACTAAACCACTGTGCTGCCCCCAAACAGAACATGAACATTAATAAAAGCAAATGCATTTTGAGTTTGACATTGTAAAAATATATTCATCCCCCCCCCATTCTAAATGAAAGTGGAACATTTTATTTCTTTTTGAGCTTCACTCATCCTTCACTAATCTTGTCAGTCAAATAAAGTGTAAAAACACAAACAGAAACTCTCTGATGTAATGTAATGTAAATCTAATGTAGATGATTCTCGAGGGGCGGCACGGTGGCTTGGTGGTTAGCAAGTTCGCCTCGCAGCGCTAGGGATTCCCGGTTCAAATCCCCATCTGGGTGGAGTTTCCATGTTCTCCCCGTGTCGGCGTGGGTTTCCTCAGGGTTCTCCGGTTTCCTCCCACAGTCCAAAAACATGGATCAAGTTAATTGAGTTCTCCAAATTGCCCCATATAGAGTGCGTGTGTGAGTGAGTGTGTGCTCAGCGATGGATTGGCGCCCTGTCCTGGGTCTATCTGCCCAGCGCCCGAGACGTTCTCCCCTGGATGGGCATGGGGAACCCCACCGCGACCCTAATAGAGGATAAAGCGGGATATAATGAATGAATGAATGATTCTCGAGGCAGTGCTTCGGATTTAGGTACGGAGGCGTGGCCACATACCGGTTTTGGGAACAGCGAGAGAGATTTAGAATGAAGCACATTATGTGTGCGCGTGTGTATATAAGCGCTTCAGATACTGTGCTGTAAAAAAAAAGCGCTGATGCGTGATAAACGCTTTTTTTCCCTCAAACCTCCATCGCGATCGACCTGACACCCCTTCGACGTATTGAGCACCCCTGTCCTACATATTTTTCATAAATCATGTATAAATGTGTAAACATTAGGACAGAACAGGATCTTCTTAAGAGAAGTTCACAAACCGATTGAGCTAGATAACGTTTACTAAATGTGGGAAGTTAACACTTTATCTAATATAACCAGTTAGTAGTCTGACTAAGCCTATTGAACTGTGGATTACTAAAATACATAACTGTTAAAAAAGCTGACATGATAAAACTTAACACACAGCTGTTTTTAACGCTCGCAAAGTTTTGGTGTGCTTTCACTTAAAACTCCAGCAGCCAATGACTATCTACATCATTATATCAAGTCAAATCAACGTGACCATGAGACTGAGAGAAGCGCGATGGAGAAAAGGTGCAACGACAATGGATTCATTAAGAATATTAAACACAAAATAAGCAACTAAAACAAAAATATTCCATTACAAACCTGATTTCATAACTCTCAATATTAACAACTGTGTTCTCAATTACAAAATGTCATTTATTGGTTATGGACTTTGTTTTTTGGTTCTCAAAACTAGGATGTATTTTGACGCCATAGCCCTCAGGTTGACATACCTAAATGTAAAACTTGAGAATGTATAAAGAATGTTGTTGTTTTAAAAATACAAATCTAAATTTGAAGTTGCAAAAAAAATTATGAAAATCTACAAATTAACTATAATAATTACAATCAGTGTTACTTTAACACAAACAGTGTCCTGAGTGAAAGCAAAGTCCTTTCAAAAATCTAAAACCAGTCTGTAATTTTTAAAACTGTGTTTAAGCATACACAAAACTCCCTTTACAAAAATGAAAGAAAGGCCTCATTCACTGCAGGTTACGCCAAATTGCAGGGATGCGAAAACCATATTTAGTCTTAGAGTGTACACTAGCAATGGTTTTAGACTTTAGACAAGATGTGTGGGCCAGAGTTAAATGACACATAGGCGGCTAAAGAAAATACATACACAAGATTCCAGTTTCATATGCTTAGAACAAGATGAGCAGGTTTATAAATAATACTGCTCATTGTCATGACAAAATGCATCATCGAAAAATAAAGTCATAGTAACCCTGTTTAGCTTCGACTTTGCAGATTTTAGTTAATCAAAATTAAAGTAACTGTTTTTTGTAGTCACATGGTTTTAGGTTATGAAAAAGTCAAACAAGACTAACTGTAGTGTACGATATTTATGAATTGACCGGTTACTCTACCATTTTTAGGCCTTGACAGTTTTAGAGAAAGCCTCACAATGGTCCTCACACAGCCTTTATAGAAATGTATGACAGGAGTCAAAAAATTTGCAACAAGTAAAAATGAACACATTGAAAATAGCCATTTTAACATAAGGCCAAACAACAATCTATTGTAAATGCAGTGCAGAAGTGAAACTTGTGACTGTGAAAACATCACTGAGAACAGTTCCACGTAAAATTGGCAAACTGTTTTAGTTAAATACTGTGGTCAAAATAAGGCTGCACAGCATTAAACTTTATCACAGGATTGGGTATCGCTAATATGACCACTATCAATTCCCTTATTATGTAGCAATATATACTACTTATAATAATATTTACATCATTTTAGCATCAGTGTTAAAATCGGTGTATATCAGATAGCAAGGTTTGTAAACTATTCACTTATTGTGTATTGTGCTGGGGCGGTGGCTTAGTGGTTAGCATGTTCGTCTCTCAGCACTAGGGATTCCCGGTTCGAATCCCCATCTGGGTGGAGTTTCCATGTTCTCCCCGTGTCCGCGTGGGTTTCCTCCGGGTTCTCCGATTTCCTCCCACAGTCCAAAAACATGGATCAAGGCCAATTGAATTCTCCAAATTACCCCACATTAAGTGTGTTTGTTTGAGTGAGTGTTTGCCCAGTGATAGATTGGCATCCTGTCCTGGGATATTTGCCCCACGCCCGAAACGTTCTCCACTGGTTGGGTATGGGCATGGGCATGGGCAACCCCCCCCGCGACCCTATTAGAGGATAAAGCCTAAGATAATGGTTGGTTGGTGTATTGTGCTATATAAATAAATAAATCTAAATGTGACGTTCACTGACAAAATCAGCTTGCAATATGCAAGATTACAAAGCCGCGTCATACAAAGTGCGCAGGGTGGTGAGGCAGGCAAAACAATGCTACTGGAAAAACAATGCTACTGGAAAAACTAGAGTCACAGTTCCAGCAGAGTGAATTAAATCACTATGGACAATCACGGACTATAAAAGCATTTTCTATTTTTAAATTTACCTTAATTCTTCTTGCTAAACGTGTGCTGCAAGTCATTAAAGTATTAAACTTCAAGTTGCACTGTGTAAAACTATGTATGTGACAAATGAAATGCCTATTTTCCATTCTATTGTGTGCAGTTTCACTGATGGCTACATGCTAATCTGCTATATAAAATAAGACATTTTTTCAAGCGAAAAACACTCCAACACTTCAGACAGAAGTTTGTCACAATGCTTAACAAAACATTGTTTTTATACTGTGATGTCCTCAGTCAGCTGCAATTATAACAAGTTGGCATAATCCGAGACACTAAAAGGCTACCTACACCTTACAGCTTCTGAAACATCATTAACCCAAAGCTCAAAAAGTAAAAGAACTCCCCCTCCCTTTTTCCGCATTGAGTTGCTGTAAAAATACATTAAATGCATTGCAGGTTATTAGTTAAATTCTTTATTTTGAATAAATGGACTTCACATGAACAGAAGTGTTAAGCAAGTGGGAAGTGATGCAACAGTGAAATAAGACAAGCATGTGTTAGCATGTCACAAGACTTTTTTTTTGCGTTCAAGACCTTAGCAGATCTGCAAGTTCTAGATTGTTGACCAGTGACAAAACAGGCAAATGTTTAACCTCCTACACACATACTCTAGTGTTAGAGTTACACTTGGCACAATGACATTCTTTCTTACATTTTTCTGAAGGAATACTTGCTACATCAGAGATTTGTTCAAATAGATCTAAAATGAGATCTTAAAAAGGAGGATCTGTGTAATCTTTGCCAAATAAACCATGCTTTTGGCAACACCTGTTGAGGAAGACAGCAAAACAATAAATAAAAAGAGAGAAGGTGGTGAATGGGCTTACTGGCCACAGTAGGGTTTCTTATCGAAGCCTTTGTAGTTCTTCATGTTTAGAGTCATTTTGCAGACCTCGCAACTGAAACATCCTTTATGCCAATACTGCAAGAGAACAAGATAAAAACAGAATGTTGGTGTCAACTGAAAACCAAAAAAAAAGTAAAGGAACGAAGTAACAGTGTGAACTTGTGGGAAGCACAACTGCTGCTGGGAGGACACCATTACATAAGTGGCCAAACATTTCTAACTCCCACTAGTAATGCAAACCTTAGAATGAACATAAAATGCACATTGTTTTGTGCCAATAATGCCATCTGTGTCATTTGTTTCCTTTATTGCAGCAAAATATAATTTGACCAGTATCTCAGTTTTTTAGGGCTACAATTAATTTTGCATTCACAAAGAACCGATAAATATTTTCTTGAGACTTCACTTAAAAAAATAACCCTCACTGGGTAACAGGCAGGGACAAACCTGCCACTCTATACATTGCCACAGGCAATAACACTAATTCATATTGCTTTTTTAATTTAGCTTGAAAATTGCAGGGTGTGCATTTTTTGTTGACAGCCAAGTTAAAAATGATGACACTATAGCTGTACACAAACTGAAGAGTTCCCTAAGGAAAACCCACCCAGACATGAGAGAAAATGCAAGTGTAAGACCACCTGCACAGAAATTGAATAGTTTAAATTTAAACATAATTTTAATGTCTATTAAAATTATGGGGTTCCCCATGCCCATCCAGGGAAGAATGTTTCGGGCACTGGGCAGATACACCCATGACAGGGCGCCAATCTATTGCTTGGCACACACTTACACAGACAAACACACTCTATATGGGGCCATTTGGAGACTTCAATTGACCTTGATCCATGTTTTTGGACTGTGGGAGGAAACCCACAGTCATCATATATATGATTCCGATATATATACATATATATATATATATATATATATATATATATATATATATATATATATATATATATATATATATATATATATATATATATATATATATAAATAATGCATTGATACAAATGTGAAGTGGTCAGAGGTGTGCATTAGTATCAATAATGTTACGGCAAAGCAAACGGCTCAGCTGATCAGATTTAAGGACTGGACCTTTTAAAATTAATTAATTTTATAAAAAATAAAAAAAACGTTGCAGATTGACAGTAGACATGTTATTATTTGTAGAATAATATATGGGAATAAGCCCTGTTACAAACTGTGGAACACAATATTGATACAGTAAAAATAAATTAGAAGAGCACCCAAAAAAGTAAAAGGTAGTAAAAGCAATTATTAGGAATAGGGAAGTACTCATTTTTAAACTGGGTCTCAGGCTCAGTTAATTGAGGACACGCTCAATGAAATTGTGCAGAGCCTGTTGTCACTCAGATTTTTTGTGTCTAGCTCTTATAAATATCCCATCATTCTACTTTTCACAATGAGCCTGATACTCACATGCAGCCATTCAAATTTTGAAAGATCCTAACACAATCCTTATTTATCAAAACTAAGATCAAATAAAAGTTATTTTCTAAATTTATTCATTCATTCATTATCTCTATTAGAGGATCGCGGTGGGGTTCCCCATGCCCATCCAGGGGAGAACGTCTCGGGTGCTGGGCAGATAGACCCAGGACAGGGTGCCAATCCATCGCTGGGCACACACTCACTCACACACACACTCTATATGGGGCAATTTTGAGAATTCAATTGACTTGATCCAGGTTTTTGGACTGTGGGAGGAACCCGGAGAACCCGGAGGAAACCCACGCAGACACGGGGAGAACATGGAAACTCCACCCAGATGGGGATTCACTAATTGTTTTCCAATATTCATATTATTCAACATGACTTTAAACAGACACAGTACTTTGAACAATTCATTAAATATTTTATAAATATTTCTAATATTGTAAGCTCTAACATGTTATTAAAAAAGTCATTTTATTAAGCTTTAAGTATTAGACTCTTTTATAATTTCACTGTCTTTTGACTACACAGTTTAGGCGGGAGTGCCGCGGCATGGGGGAGTGGGTGGAGCTGTTGCTAATAATCGCACCTGAAGCTGCTTCATCTCCTCACCATGTGTGCCCTTTAATACCGGGTAAATCAGGTGCCGCAAGGAGAGAGCCAGACGGACAGGACTGGTGGGACGTGGACCCTGCGCGGTTGCATTATATTACTTCTGTTAAAGCCCAGAGTATTTAATGTAGTCGCGTCGGGTGTCGTAAATAAAACCTGTTCTACCTCTGGTCCTCATTCCTGCCCACCCCGATACAACAGGTTTGTTATGAACAGTTGGTGGTGTTAAATGTAAAGATCCCCAATTAAATATTTTTGAATACCAGTCCCAATCCATGTCATATCTGCCTTAGAGTATCAAAGTATTGATCAGATATTCCTATTTTCCTAGATAAAAATCTTGTACAGATTTATTGACTATTATGATAAACAATTATGTGTGTGTGCTATCCATTTAGTTATGTCTGACCATTGGATACTCTACAGACTGATTGACATTCATTCTGATTGATATACTTTTGTGTTAAAGGTTTTTATGAGATAGGTCACCACCAAACAATACAATCAGAGGGCACTTACTTCCACTAATTTACTTTTCAGCATGTCTTTCGAATGTGATAGGAAACTGCAGTATTCAAGCACAGGGAGGGCATGCAGACTCCACACAGAAACTACCTTTATTCACCCCCAACAAGCCTGACAATCAAACCTGAAGCTACTTGTGGTGAGGCAGTAGAGTTGAACAGATGCACTAATTCCTAGCTAAAAATATAATTTCTTCCATTTATAGAGATTTATTAATTTGTTTTAAATTAAATTAAAGACCATGTACATTGTCAAAGTGCTTGTTGTAAAGCTCAGTTTGTGAAATCTGCAAACCAATGTGATAACCAGTATCCTGTATCACAGAGATGAACTAGTATGTCAAAGTAATACTTTTAATTATGTTCTCTTTTTTTTCTTTTTGGTCTTGTCACATTTTTATGGATAATTTCTTATTTTTCATGTATCTTCAATGTATGTTGCTTCAAGACTGACTTGTCATAGTGAAGTCATTGTATTCAGGTCAGTGTTTCCTTTTTGAGATGTTGGTACTACTGAAGTTTAGCTGTTACTAAATCCGTGCATTATAATAATTATAAAATTCCCCAGAAATACTTTTGTTTACAAATCATGTTTAAATTTAAGTAAGGTAAATGAGGGCTTCATAGTTGCAAATAACATCTACACATCTGTTTTCTATTTTAATCTGTTTTTGAAATTACATCTGTTTCAATGCACAACAAGGTCATATTTCAACTTTCTATTTGGGGTTTACAGCCACGCAAATTCAGAGTAGTTTGTGCATGATCATATTTAAGCATTTACCTAGAATCACAATGTACTTATTCTACACTATATTGACAAAATAAATGAGATGTCTACAGGATCTTTTTTGGCAATCCATCCTAAGTAGTTTCACTTTTTGCTGCAATAAAAGTTCCACTTTCCTGAGAAGGCTTTCTACACAGTTTTAAAGTGTGTCTGTGAAGAAATTCGCCCATTCATCCAGTAAACCATTTGTAAGGTCAGACCCTGATGTTAGATTCTCAGCCCTGCAGTGACAGGGACGTGTTTGTGGCCTGTTGTAATGGTACAACTGGATGAAGCACAATTAAGCAGCTCAATAACACTACTGGACTGAGATAAATCCACCAACCAAAAATTTTCAGCCATAAGCATCTTATAGGCGGTATCCAATGAGCACTGGTAATGGATTAGATGATGACTAATACAAACTGTGCAACAATGAATGAGTTTCTGTCTCTAATTGTACATCTACAAGATGAGGCAATAAGGTAAATGTGAGTAATAAGATTACACAGCGAGCAAATAGACTTTAAAAATACACAAGGAACACTGCTGTCGTACCATTGCTACACACTAACACAACACTTCCATTACAATAAGTGTCACTACAGTGCTGACAATCATCCACCACCAAATAATACCTGATTTGTGGTTGTGCTAGAATACAGAGTAAAAGGAATAGCATTGTACAGAAACAGATGTAATACACTGTTTAACTAGAAAATGCATCTATATGGTAAATCTAACAAATTAGTAGAATGTAAAAACAAATTTATATCTGATAGAACAGCTAGTACATTTATCTGAATTCATACACTTACATGCACAACTTGATAAACTTGATACACATTTGTTTTGCATTATCCACTACAATGAAGTGCAAGGTTAGATTTGTTTTAGCAAACCTGGAAATCCAAGTACATGCTGTATACCTGTCCACCTGTTTATCTGAAAGTTACTTAGCACAGTTGTACTCGAATCAATAATATGATATTATTAAAGTAACATTTTACTTTAAACTTGAAAACATCATATGCTCATGATTAATTTCCCACCCCCACAGTGAATTCTACCAAATGTCAAATGTGGTATGGTCGTGCAGTGGTTAACAATCATTCCTCACAGAAAGGTTTATTTTCTAGGCAAGGCAGAAGACCTGCGTAGAGTTTGCATGTTCTTCCAGTGCCTGTGTTCATGTTCCACTTTCCTTTCTTATTCTATCTTTCCTATTGGACAAATATCTTAAAAAGATTAATGCTAATGCTAAATTGCCCTTTAATGAGAAGGAGTGATAATTCAGGTTTGATAATTCTACAGCTGGTTTTCTTCATAACTACTGACTTGTGTTGTTCTCATTTGTAAGTCGCTTTGGATAAAAGCGTCCGCTAAATGACTCAATGTAAATGGAGGAGTGAATAAGAGTGAATGTCTGTCTGTCCTGTAATGATTAGATGACCTATTAAGTTTTTCAAAGCCCTGTACATGATAAGAGCGGGGATAAGCCCCAAATCTTTCTGCATCCCTGATTATGGCAAGCACCCGAGACAATGAATATTTTAGATTATTTGGCGATGATTTGGCACTTATTCAATATAATTATTAGACAAATCAGAAGCTAAATTGACCATGTGGTTTGATGTTTCAGAAAAATAAAAATTCAGTCTTTTAATTACATTATTTTTATGTAAAAAGAGACTGTACATAAAAATGTTTTAGGTACAATCACTGTTTTATGTGTCATATACATGTAGAACCTATTACATAATATAAAAAGATTTGGCGGTCATTTTGCTTTTTTTGAAACCTTATCTAAGAATGCAAATGCAACACTATAAATGTTGTACATTACATGTTTTCATTCCCCCTCTTGTTGTGTTTATACAAACTTTAATGGAAATTGAAATTATCAAAATTGCTAATGTTCTATGTAGGACATCTGGTTTCTTAGTGGACTCCATCCTATCATTTGGAGGAGTAAGTCCTGAATACAACTTTACTGTGTAACCACGACCTCTGTTCTGCCAGTTGTTCATGGTGTATAGTAGAGTGATTCTTAGGAAGAAGAAAAGACAAGTTCCTTTTTTTAATCTATTTTTAAATGTTACAGCAGTGCTAAAAGGAATGACTGGCAAGTCGCTCTACAGAATGAAACAGTTTGGCTAACCCTCAATAAGTTGTGCAAAAGAAAAAAAAAATTCCACACAAGCCACAACACACCTCCACAAGGTCCTCATACACCAGGAAAGGGATATGCTGTCACAAACCGCAAGCTAATAATAAAAAGAGGCCACCTATTTTTCTTTTAGGTACAGCCTACAGGGAGATATCTAAACTCTGATTAAAAATTTACTTGCATTTGAGAAAGATGTTTGGCAGTAAACACACTAACGTCCTGTAATCTGAAATGTCTAAATGTTTACAGACATGGCTTATCAGTTTGACAATTCTATTCCTTGATTGATCTAAGAATCAAACTGATGATGTGGCTATATGGCATGGTCTTTGACAGCTCTTCATTTTGTGCATGCTTGATCTGATGATGCAGGCCCACCACAGGAGCTGACACAACCCTAGCACACAGGCGACGCCCACATTTTTCAACATAGTATGGCATGCAAAAGTTATAGGGAACGTGCATATTGTGAAATGCATTCGGATCTGGAACATAACTTGATCTTGCTGGAATAACCTTAATCATTTAACGCTGAGGACCTCCTGACGCCTGGTATCTTTTCTACATGCACAGGTTGCGGCAGGTTTTAACAGGAAGTTACAAAAGTGAAGTCAAACGCGATCAGTGGATTTATTCCTTCACAAGTTCATTCTCATTAGAGAGTCAAACGACATGCAGGAGGCCCGCTTTGAACACACAGTGTACTCTGCGGCGACAGTTAACTTTTGAATTGTGCCGGCGGGATGGACGCTCGTTCCCGTAAACGTGAGAAACATCAGATCACGCTTCAGGTTGATCACAGTTACAGAAAGGCAGCGAACATCTCTCACCTTGTCCAGACAGTTGACTTTTTCCGTGGGATAGACGATCTTATTACATCTGCTGCACAACGGATTCATTTTCTTTCCTCTTGCTTGTCTTTCCGTTGAAACAAGGCAAATCCTCGGTACCCTAAAAGGCCTTTACACCGTCCCCAAATTAAGAAAATAGGCACTTTAAAGAAGGACTGTTCTGGACACAACGTACAACTATTAACGCCGTGGCTTAGATCACAGAGTGCGGATACGCACCGCCCCTCAGGCGCGCGCTTTACGCTGTCGGGAGGGAAGGGCTTGAAAACACCGTGTGGGCGGAGTTACCAAGATCCGTCAGAACAGGCTCTGAGTACCATATAAGGACTAGAACGGGCACGAGCAGCAGACTGAGTGTGCATACTAGTGGGCTAGATAGTATAGAAGTGTACTACGAGAAAGTTGCTATAATTTTACACCAATTCATTCATTTAGGACTGACCACACATTTTTAACAACGTAATTCACGTGTATATACAATGTACGTGTAATAAATGTTGATGGGAAATGTCTACTTTTTGTTCATTTGTACAGCTGCAAAGCATTCACAAATGGTTAGTCATCCATCCATTTTCTTCCAATTTATCCTCTACTAGGGTCGCCTGGGGGTTACACATGCCCATCCTGGGAGAACATTTCGGGTGCTGGGCAGATATACCCAGGACAGGGCACCAATTCATCAGTGGGCACACACACTCACATAAACACATTCTATATGGGGCAATTTGGAGAATTCAAATGACCTTGATACATGTTTTTGGATTGTGTGAGGAAACCGGTGAGAGGCGAACGTGCTAGCCACTAAGCCACCCATTGGTTAGGTACATTTTAACTAAAACTTTCAATCAGTTTAGCTTAGCAGTTTTTCCACTTTAACACAAAAACAGTTAATTGTGGTCAGCCAGGCTTTTTTTATGATCAATTTGTCAATGTTACATGGGCATCATCATGTTGAAACATGAAAGGTACTTACACAAATTGTTCCTATATACAATAACATTTGTCATTATTTCACTATTAACAGTATGCATTTGTAAACCTTTGGGGACTAACTTTAACCCTTATTATTATAAATGGTCATTCATTCATTCATTCATTCATTACCTTCCTTTTAATCTTCTACTAGTGTCGCTGGGGTTCTCCATGCCCATCCAGGGGAGAACATTTTGGGGACTGGGAAGATACACCCAGGAAAGTGTGCCAAACTTTTGCTGGGTACACTCACTCACACACACAAACACACTGTATATGGGGCAATTTAGAGCATTCAATTTACCTTGAATCCATGTTTTTGAACTGTGGGAGGAAACCCACACAGACATGGGGAGAACATGGAAACTCTGAACTCTGAATGTGCATTTTGGGTTTAACAGGCTCTTTATATTTGAATAATTTTAACATATGTAATGCTGAGAGACTTCATAACCAATTTTTGAATCATTGCACGATTGATATATTTTAGTCTCTGAATTGAATGATTGCATTAGGCACAATACATAAGAATAAAAATCTGTAAAACCCTCTCCCAACAATTACATCTGAAGTGAATTCTATAGCATGCTAGTGATAGACTAATAACACCTTT
Organism: Corydoras sp. C115; assembly: GCA_019802505.1. Classification (NCBI taxonomy): domain Eukaryota; kingdom Metazoa; phylum Chordata; class Actinopteri; order Siluriformes; family Callichthyidae; genus Corydoras; species Corydoras sp. C115. The sequence goes on along the minus strand of JAFMOC010000022.1, from coordinate 2,884,233 downwards.
AAACAAGTCTACACACAAACCATATATTAGTGGCTAAATGCATACTACTTTGTCTTTAAACTGAATGTTGTAGGTTGGTCTGTGGCCTATAAATGCAAACCACAGAGCCTGTGAAAAATATATTATACAAAAAATGTTGATTGTGAGAATGAAATGTTCAGTTAAGAAAGGTCTGATCTTCCTAATGTTGTAATGAAGGAATTTGCAGGAACTGGCAGTTTGAGTAACATCACTAAAAGTTTAAGATGGACCGAATTGTTTGGAGAGATTGTGAAGCCATCAATTTGGAAAGTCAGGTCATGATGGATTGAGGGTTTAATTGGGATTATGAGAAGTTCTGTTTTTGCTAAATTTAGTTTGAGATGACGGGCCTTCATCCAAACAGAGATGTCGATGAGGCAGGCAAATATCCGATTTGAGATAGTGGTGTTGTCTGGGTCAAAATAGTGTCATCAGCATAGCAGTGGTAAGAGAAACCATGTGCCGAAATGACTATGCCCAGTGATGTCATGTACAATGAAAATAGGTGGGGACCAAGTACAAGGTCCTGAGGACGACCAGTGAGTACTTGGTGAGAGTTAAAATTCTCCCCATTCCAAGACAATTTGAAGGTCCTTCTACTTAGATATGATCGAAACCATCAGGTGAGTAAACCAAAGAAAGCAATGCAGTCTCAGTCGAGTGACCACACCTGAAACCAGACTGATTGGGATCAAAGAGGTTGTTCTGAGTAAGAAACCTGAAGACCTGTGTAGATACCACCCATTCAAGTGTTTAAGACAGGAAAGGTAAAAGTGATACAGGTATGGTCTCGGCCAAATTTGGGTTGAGCGTTGGCTTTTTGAGCAGAGGTTTAACTATGGCCTGTTTGAAAGAATCAGGAAGTTTATGATGTGTGTAAGTGCTGGTGTGATAGAGTAAGCAATGGACTGAAGAAGACGAGATGGGACTGAATTAATGGGGCAAATAGTCGGGTTGAAGAATCTTGCAGATGTCCGATTTTGAGACAGCAGAGAAGGATGAGATGGTTGGTTGATTGGAAGAAGATTGTGAAAAAGATTGCAAGGACATCAGCTGACAGAGATGTGTTGTGAGGGAGAGAAGGTGGAGTGAGTGAAGTGTTAAAAGTGCTAAATAAAGTGCGAGCATCTGAGATGCAAAACAAAGATTTGGCAGCAGTTACGTCCTTCGAGAAGGTGGAGAGTGAAGACTGATATGTTTCTAAATCTGAAGACAGACCAGACTCCATTTCTTTTAGCGGATCGAAGAGTAGTGCGTTGTTTTCGAAACACCTCTGTGAGCCAGGGATTGGGGTCTCCCTCTGTGTGTTTTCCTAGTGGATATTGGACAGACCTGGTCTAGGCAGGAAGCCAAGGTGGAGCAGAATGTGCTGGATGCAGTGTTAGTGTCAAGGGTTGATCAGTCACTGATGCAAGGAAAAGCAGCTGTAACCAACTTGGCAAAAACTGTATTAGAGAGAGAGAGAGAGAGAGAGAGAGAGAGAGAGAGAGAGAGAGAGAGAGAGAGAGAGAGAGAGAGAGAGAGAGAGAGAGAGAGAGAGAGAGAGAGAGAGAGAGAGAGAGAGAGAGAGAGAGAGAGAGCGCGCTAAGATTACGACCTGAGTGGTTTTACAGATGATCGAGGGAGGTGGAAGAAGAGAAACAGAAAACTGCAGAAAAAGGTGACCTAATAAATGAATGATATGGAGGTTGCATACATATGAATGTAAATACAATGTAAATACAGCCAATCAGATTTAAGGACCGGACCTACTCGTTTCATAATAAACATTAATGTGTTTTATGTCTAATTTCAGGGCGCACGATTACTGTTTTAGATTTATTTCTCAGTTTTATAGCGCCCCTCAAGACAGCACATGCACATTGCAGTCAGCCTAACCTATATCCTGAGAACAGCTGCGAATTTCATAAGATGAGGAAATGTGTGGCGCCGCTACTTTAAACCGACGCCGAAGTACAGACAGAAACACTCCGTTTATCCATGAACACCAAACAATCACAATTCTTAGACAAAACCATATTATTTCAGTCAATAGAGACAAAAGAGCAATTTGCGCGCATGTACGTAAGAGGGGGTATAGCTCAGTGGTAGAGCATTTGACTGCAGATCAAGAGGTCCCCGGTTCAAATCCGGGTGCCCCCTAATTTTTCCGCCTGTTTAACCTTTTTATCAATTTTGATTATAAATAATCAATTTCAATAATTGATATTTGTGTTTTATTTACTTATTCAAATGTTAACTCGTCGAGTAAACTCGTGGATATGTTTTAAGTGAACTCTCCTGCTCAGTTGTTTTTACTCTATATACTAAATTCTTTAACGTGCTTATTATTTTTGCCACATGTTTTATTTCTTAATTAAATTTTATATCACTTATCACTTATTAAATTAACAGTAAAATGCAGGGTACAAAATATTTAAGTGACACAAGTGTAGACAACCAAGTGGGGGACTTGGAAATTTATTAACGTTTAGATTTATTTACTGATTTATTTTGCCTTCTTCTCTTTTCTGTCTGTATCTGTGCACAGGGTGACCTGCTGGACCCACAGGCGTCATGCACCATGCCAGAAATCAGCTGTAATGTTCTGGTCCAAAAGTAAGCCTATTTAGAGCACTTTCACATGATGGGCTGCAGATGTAGCTGTTGGCCTACATTCTCCGTTGCAGCACAGCACAAAAAATACAATTTTGTCACCAAAGCCTTACATGTCGTGTTTATGGAAGGAAAAGAGGAAAAAACAAAGAAAAAAACTAAAAATTTTTAACCTCAAATTATTAACCTCAAAATTCAGAATTTCGACTTTTTTTTTTTTTTTTTTTTTTGCCCTCTTAGTGGCTTCCATACATGAGTGGTTGTGCAACAGGTACAATATTTTTTTGTAGATTTGGCAATAACGTTTGTAATCCTTCTGCTGCTATTTAGAATTTTAAACTCCTTAATGTCACGGCTGGGTTAAAGTACACCAGCATCTCATAACTATCCATCTATCAATGACAGTGACCTTAATTGATGATGTACTTACAAGGTTAATGTGCATCGAAAACCAGGATTTTTTCAGGTTTGGTGTATATTGCTATGAAAAAAAATTCTCATTGGATAATGTTTAGGTTTGATAATAAAACAGTGTAACTGTTTATTTCCTTAACTACTGACTTGTGTTGTTCTCTCATTTGTGTATCGCTTTGGATAAAAAGCATCTGCTATAAATGACTAAATGTACATGCAAACTTTAGCCTAACAACTACTGGGTTAGTCCATACAGTTATATTACAGAACTTAAAAGAGAAAACATTTAGATGTCCTGTATAAAAATCTGTGTATGTAGAATTAAGAAAATTATGTTAGATTTAGGACTTCGTTAGATATTGATACATTAGAGTACTTCGGTAAATCTGCAAAATAGACCACGTGAAAAGATCCTTTACCACAACAAAAGCTTTAATATAAAGACATCACACAAAAGCCATTTTTTTGCTTTATTGTCCCACTGATAAATGATTAAATGTTCAACAAGTTAATGCCATCCCATTTATCATGTGTACTATTAAACCTCAATGGAAATCTGATTTATAATTTCAAAATATAATAAATATTGTTTGTGTCTTGTCAGGGCACTGTGTAAGATGTGGAACATTTCATTTCATATTTTTGAGTAAAAAAGTTCTTTCCATGTCAGGGCTTGAATACCTTCAATGCATATTTATGGTTCCTGCATTTACAGACCACTATCTTTTTAAATTTACATTCCTTAAATATTCACTCCCATTGGACTTTTCTACATTCAAAGGACTTACAACTTGGAAATAAAATGAAATGCACATTTATAACTATGCTAATTATACGTCTTTACTTGTCTTCAATAACTGTAAAAATAATAAGCATGCAAAAGGTAACACTGTAACTTAAAGTTTTATATAAAAAATCTTTCTTTTAATTGGTCTGACCAATATCTACATGCATGGGGCAATTTCTTAAAGGGATTATTTATGATCCAGTATTGTGTAAAGTGTGGAAAAAACAGCAACTTCAAAAAGTTATGAAGTGTTCGGAAAAATGCATATTCCTAAACCTATTGTTTTTGCTACGAACAGACTGATAATACTATTCTAAGTACCTGACAACAAAGTAAGGACCTCTACACATAGTACTTTTGTTGTTTATCTTATTGTAATGCAATATAGATTTTCTTTACTTGCATTTTTCTGCCTTAGACACAGTAACCAAGACAGTGCATAGAGTCTGTTACCAAAGGAAAGCTGTTTCCTTATGTTTAGGAAAGGAAACGCAGTGGTAAACAATTTGTATAGCAGTTCAATGATTGTAGGGAGTCCTAACCATGTTTACAGATGCATAAATTTTGTCAGTCAGTTCCAAAACAAGTGCTTTGCCTTGATGTTAAGTTTTGCCCTGTCGCATTACATTAATCATTTTAATGTTCTAGAATTCATGCATAGGTTTGGGTTATTGGAATGTGAATCCATCAACGTTTTTCACTTGCCATCATTCTTGACTTTAATGACAAACAATTTTAGGCATTCAACAATAATGTAAACACTTTTCCACATGTCTTTAAAATTAAATATCATAACGCTATTTGGCAATAGCTGATTTATTCTAAAAATAGAGTGTCTAGACTGTGGTTGTCCTTACAAATGTTTTGACCTCTATAAGAATAACATTTGGCAATTTATTTGACTTTCATATTTAGTTTTTGTACTTCAGCCACATTTTAGTTTTTTATGATAATTTGTGTGATGTTTAAAGTAGAATATTAGATTTTTACTTTAGCAAAACATTCCAGGACCAGGTGTATTTATATACACTGAGGACCTATCAATTACCAGTTATGTAATGTCTACTGGCAACTGGTTGTACTAGTACAAATAGCAAAAAAATTACATTTTCAGTTTAAAAAAAACAAGTGGCAGGCCTACAAAAAGTCCAAAGAGTTGAATATTCATACATTTTAATGAATACATGTATTCTTTTAAAACATCAATACTAAAAAGAGAAAAAAAGATTTTAAGGAACAAAATATAGAAAACTAAAACCAAAAAAATCACATAATTACTATAATACTGAGATAATTTAAAGTGCAGTCCAGTCCATTTGGCTAACTGAGTGTTGTTACATTTGTCATAATTAACACAAAACACGTTTCAAAACACAAAAAAACGTATTATTCTTAAAACAAAAAAATATTTTAGTACTGTACATGAACTGCATGACCTTTTATGGTTAATGCATGCGCTTTGCACGTTTTCCATAAATTTTCAAGTTCATTAATTAAAGAAAACAGCATCGTATGTAAAAAAACAAAACAAAAAACAAAAAAAACAAAAAAAAAAAAAAAACTTAAGTCTTGGAAAAAGAGAAAGATTTCAACATGACTATCCAGTCTCTACTGCTCATGCATAGGACAGTTGGCCTGATATTGTCATTTTTATATGTGAACTTCTCCGCCCAATCAGTCCTGTCTGCTTAGCATTGCTCTGCCTCAATGAAACCATCTTTTTCATGAAAGCCAAGTTCAACTTCAGCATAGCTGGAATGGCATCCCTGGTTGCGGAACTTCATGGAGGGCCAATAGTTATTGGTGCGGCGCTGCAACAACAGAGATGTTTTTATTGGTTTACTAAATTAGTAATAAATAATCAACATTTACTTTGGAAACGTGAAACAACATAAACAGTTTAACACTAAAATCTTTAAAAATAATTTGAAAAAGTCAATCAATACAGGATTCTATACTCAGGCATAAAAAGTCGCTTTGAATAAAAGCTTCTGCTGAATGACCTGATATGTAAGTATAATGTAAATGTAAAGATTAACAGATCCGCTGGAGGCTCTGCAGATGATTGGCATGCAGCTGGGAGATTGTTCACAGCAGCAGATGAGCACGGTGCAATGGCAGCTCTACCAATCAATAAAGCCTGTTTATGTGCTTAAAAAAGCCTGTCTTCTGATATCTTCTGATAAAATTGTAAAACATAATCTAATGTGGCGGCACGGTGGCATAGTGGTTAGCACATTCGCCTCTCAGCTCTAGGGATTCCCGGTTCAAATCCCCATCTGGGTGGAGTTTCCATGTTCTCCCCGTGTCCGTGTGGGTTTCCTCCGGGTTCTCCGGTTCTCCCACAGTCCAAAAATATGGATCAAGTTAATTGAGTTCTCCAAATTGCCCCATATAGAGTGTGTCTGTGTGAGTGAGTGTGTGCCCAGCGATGGATTGGCGCCCTGTCCTGGGTCTATCTGCCCAGCGCCCGAAACGTTCTCCCCTGGATGGGCATGGGGAACCCCACCGCGACCCTAATAGAGGATAAAGCGGGTGATAATGAATGAATGAATGAATCATCTAATGTCATGTAAGTTAGCTGAACACCAATAAATGCTAATCAATTGAAAAGTAGGAAATATGCTAATTTGTTAAAATAATGTAAAATATCATAAAAGACAGTTCCATGTTTGCTGATGGTTAATGATGGTTTATAAAACCAAAATTGGAACTTTCAATTTAAAGTGTTTAACATTTTACATCAATATTAACCCCATCTTTCACAATCAAGGAGTCAAGACTAAACCAATGCACCTGATAAAGAAATAGACTAGACATATGCACTAGACTAGAAACATGCATCGATACACCTGTGTTGTATGTTGTGGTTTATTTGCAGTGTGACTGACTAATTTTACCAATATTGTAGTACTGTACAAATCTAGGGTTGTGCGCTGTTTTACAGATTACCTTGCTCCCTCCTAGAATTGAAGCACCCCGATTTAACACATCACCTCTTACACTTAACATAACGACATGGTAAAGAGAAGAACAGGCAAACTGCAACAGACCACTGAAGTTGTGTCATCATTTTAGCATTCAGCACCATGATTGTTATGCCCATATTTGGTATTTCAGATCTAAGCAGGATAAATATATACTGCATACATTTAAACACTGCTGATTGGTGAAATTGCATAATGCCATTCTCTAGTAGTATGACAATTGAGATGGTTCAGCTTATAAGTTGCACACATTCATCAGCAGAGCCTTTAGCAGGTGAATTAAATATCTCTAACCAACCTCCCACCTTCCTTTCTCCAGCGTCACTGGAGGGCTTCTGACACAGTTTTTTATTTTTATTTTATTTTATTTTTTTTTAAATCGCCACTATCACAATCTGTGGTAAACAAATATGTTCAGAATCAGGTTTTCTTCTGTGTTCTTTTGTCTCCTGTACATCACTGAATTCTTTGATTTACAAGGTTGTATAAAAATCATAATACTAGTATTGTAACACATGCAAAGTTTATTGTATAGTAACATAACTGTTTAAATTTGTTCGTAGTCATTGCTGATAAAAAAAAATCTAAGTATAGAAAAAAACTAAGCACAGAATGAAACATATAGAGTTCTGAACATTTTTTGAAAACTACAATTATATTTGTCTTATATATTTGTCAAAAAAATTTGAATTATGGTTTTATAATGGCAAAGTTGCATTTATTTAAATCTGACATTCAAATCATGTAGAAAGAAACATACGTGATTTGTTAGTTAAATGAATGTCTTACATTTTCTCTGTGACTGAGTGACTGAGTTTTGATGTCCTGAGTTAATTTTGTTGTTTACCTGCATGAGGTAGAATGGAGGTGCGACAGTAGGATGTGTGTTTATGTAGTAAACAGCCAGCAGGGTAAGAAACACCAGCAAAACGAGGGCTGCCACCACACCAGCAATAATAGCAGTGTGTTCTGGAGGTTCTTCAGAAGGACCAGGAAGAAAATCTAAAAGGTGTTTGTTAGAAGAGCTTTAAAGTATGAACTGTCTAAATATTATATATATATAGATCTCAAAAGTTTTCAATACTTTTGAATGTGCAAAAATACAAAAGGTTTGCCAGACTATACTTCTGAATAGCATTACAGCAAAATTAGCAAGTAACATAGACATGAATGTATCTTTAGCAAAACATAAATGCTGATTAGCATATAGTGAGAAAGCGCAATAAAATTAAAGTAATGACTGCATTCAAGTTAATATGCTAGTGTTACCTATATGATACATTTGAGTGTGATTTAAATTAGAAATTAAATATAAAAGCACATTTCACACATGCAATGCAAACATGACATCTATCTATTGGCTAATAAAGCTATATAGTATTTGTACGTTCGCCTCTCAGCACTAGGGATTCCCGGTTTGAATCCCCATCTGGGTGGAGTTTCCATGTTCTTCTAGTGTCCGTGTGGGTTTCCTCAGGGTTCTCCGGTTTCCTCCCACAGTCCAAAAACATGGATCAAGTCAATTGAGTTCACCAAATTGCCCCATATAAAGTGTGTAAGTGTGCGTGTCTGTGTGAGTGAGTGTGTGCCCAGCGATAGATTGGCGCCCTGTCCTGGGTGTATCTACCTAGCGCCCGAAACTTGGCGCCCGGAACCCCCCACTCACGACCCTAATATAGGATAAAGCGGAAGATAATGGATGGATGGATGGATGGATGGATGGATAATATAGTTACTTTTCCCCTAAAAAAACGCTAAATGAGTCAAATAATGATAGGTCAAATAATTAATTTGAAACTTAGAATTCCACAGCACTTGTTTTCAAAATTCACAAAGCTTAAGTAGGTGCTCTGTGGACTACATAAAAAGCTCTGTGGTATGGTCAAAGTTATTTTCTTATGATTATTACATTTCATCAAGTTCATTTTTTGCAAGTGGAGTAAGAAGGAGAATAGGTGATAACGGATGGATGGCAGAAGATAAGAGTCATCATTCTTATTTTGACAACTATATTGCACATTTTTTTACGAAAATGTTTTTTTTACTCAGAAATGCTAGGTGCATCTGTACAGCAGCTGACTCACCATTGTCATGGTGGTGAAAGAGAAGTTTGGTGTCATCTGCGAAGTGTTGTATGGCGAGATGGCAGTACACAGACAGAGGCAAGAACAGCACAAGAGCAATTTTAGCGAAAGCGCACATGCAAAGTGCAATTACCAGACACAAAACAATCACATCAACAACATCCCAGGTATAGTAAGCATTTTGACAGACAATTTCTAAAACTATTGAGTAAAACATACTTATATGACATGCAAATACCTCATGTATGTCACATGTACACTACATGATAAAGATATACTTCAAACTAATTTTAAGTATGTATTTTACCCAACTATAAGTTGTTACAGTTAAGCTGTACAGTATAATATAAGTTAAATTGTACAGTGTAATGTAAAGCATAGATTTGAATTGTGAATGTGAAAATTGTAAAAATTGTTCAAAATAAAAATGATTTAAAACTTTATTGCACAGAAAGTAAGACGTCTTGTATTGAAAATATGTAATGGTGCTGTATTAATGTGATGATGTTTTTTTCGGAAAGTTGCAGGACTGTGTTACAATTACAGATGTATTTCCAGATTCTTTCAATTGCTAGAACCCTAATCCATGCATCATCTACTAAAATGTTAAGCTAAACTAAGTATTAAGCTTAAAATTATGGTCAATTACGTTTGGCCATGTACCACTGGTTTTCGTGTGAAATTTCCAGTTCTAATATAGATTTCCTGTTCTGGTAAGTCATACACAAAGACTTACTTCTGCATTCATGCTTTCATAATAGTATTAAGGCATGGAGGTAAAATCTAATTTAAGTAATTTACAAAAAAATTGTATAGTTATTGAATTTCAATTTCTTAGAGCTGCGAGTGCATTCACTATCAAAATATAGTTTTAACAGTAATGATGATTTTAGGCAATTCTTTTATGTAATGACTATCTTGACATCAGATGGTTATGAAAGCATATTGTGTTACATAACGTAATGTTGTGATAATGTGGAAAATAATGATATTTACATTTTTGTATCTTTTTCTCTAAATATTGAGAAATTGAGCCTTCGTTTCACCTCATTAATTTTACAGAGACAAAGCAACACTATGTGGACTACAAAACAAAACAACCAAACATCATTAAAATGTTTTTTGTATTTGTATAAAGAGGTATTGATGACTGTTAAACATGAGGCTTGTTAAAAACAATTCTGATGCGATAAGAACAATTAAACTTTAATAATAATACAACAATAAAACATTTTTTATGCACTCAAATTTACTCCTGAAACAAAAATAAATAACATGTAAAAAATATGAAGATAAAAAATACCCTGGGTATATCACAAATAACATAAGCAAAAAATTTATAATAAAATTGCAACCGATCACTGACCTTCAGTAACAGGTTTTCCTGGCTGTGCTACAGAAGATGAAGTGATTGCAGGAACAGATGTGCTGTATGGACTCACAGAACTGTCAGCAGTGTAATCATCACATGTGCCCTCTTTTGCCTGAAATATACATGACATCATAGAATATTTACTGTTTTACTATTTAGGTCTAGCACAACATTTTTTCTTAAATATGAAAAAATCTTATATTAGTGTAAATTTCACAATATATTATATTTTTATGTTCATATTCCAGTAGCCGGATGGCATGGTGGCTTAGTGGTTAGCATGTTCACCTCTCAGCGCAGTTTATGTGAGTTTATGTAAAGCTGTAAGCCAAAAAAAATCAATCGATCAAAGTAAGGCTCATGCTCTGATACCCCTGGTACTTTCTTATTTGGTTTATTTGCTCAATGATTGTAATTGGGTAAAATTTTACACATCGAACACTTAGAAGGTCACTGGCATAAAAAATCTTGTGCATTTTTTTGTTTGAGCACTACCTTTGCTAGCATGACTGTACAGTTGCAATTTTCTGCTTAAAGATCTCGCATCCATCCAGCTGCTATAAAACTGCTTATAAACCTTAAGCAAATTACATTTATTTGCTTAGTGTATAAATGCAAATTTAAAACTAAATAGTTAGCAATGTCTGAGTATATAAGTCAACCTAAGTGCTTTAGGATTAGTCTGTACTTTAATTTTCAGCAGTGATGATATTTAAATGTGTATTGTTTATTGCAATTATTTCTTCAAAATAGTATTGCTTGACATTAACAATTCTTTTTTGTCTCCCTTTTCAACCAGTTTCCCCAAATAATTTCAGCTCAGGAAAACAAGAGTGGTTCTCATAAGATGGCACTTCCATCGTAACATGCAATCCAGTATTGCAAAATGATATGTCAGTTTACTTCCTCTATAAAAAATTTGTGGTACAAACTGATGTGGAGAGTCAACAGACATTAAACTTAGAATCTGAAGAGTCAGAAGCAATATTCTCCAGTGTGGATATGTTCTCTAGTCTTTTAAGGCATTATAGTAGAATATTCTGTTCTGTTAAGCAAAGTACATTTGCAAAAAGGAAGCCAATGAAGAGGGTTCAACAACTGTGGACTTTAAAATATAAATGTTTCCATTTAATTATTATGTCATTAATAAATGGTAACTTTTTGCCAATATTTTAAATATATGTCATATGTCAAAATGTTTTTCTTTCCATCTCTAGTGGTGCCAGAATTTATAGAAGTGAAAATACATTCTATTTTAATAAATTGTCACATTACATTGGACTCTGGACATTTTCGTGGTCTGCAAGTGCTGTAAAGTAACTGTACCAAGTGACCTTGTGCAGCAGATTCATATACAGGGTTGTAAATGTATTTAATTAACTAAATGACTTGCATTAAAATACTTAAATAAAAGTATTAGCATTAATTTGGGTTTAAGTTAAAGTCTTTCTCGTCTTGTCCAGTCTGCGTGTCATTAATTATAGTCTGTGATTAGTTAATTAATGTGTTTGTTCTTAATTATCATCTGCTGTGTTCTTCCATCACGTAATTGCTTGTTTGTGTATTTATACCCGCCATAGCTGCTCATCTCTTTTTGAGCATCATTTTACGTCTGTGTGGTTCATTTGCTCATTTGTGTTTTGTACCCTCTGTGTTCCTAGAATTAAATACATCTCCTTATCTGAACTTTTGGACCTTGTCTTCATGGGCAGCCAGATCAAATACTGAAATGCTACTGTTGTAAGGTTAAATAAATCAAGGTTAAATACAGAAAATCATGTATATTGTATCATTGTTTATACATTTTTGAATTAGGAATCAATTGAATATTGATTTTGGAAGATTCCAAAATATAAAGTACTGTTTACTTTTTAACATGTTAAACTTTTTAAAAGAAACATTTAAAAAATAATGAAAGTCTGTCAATAGCACTGCAATACCTTGTATGAATTTAATTATATTAAGTGATTTATTTGTTCGATTAAATTTTAGATTTTGTGTTTGAAAATGTAAAATGATTAAAGATTTATTGTAATTGTCAGACATGTTTTTACCTCTTCTGAGCAACTGTAGTCCAGCCATTCTTGCCTATGTCTGTCAATACCATCCGAGCACCTGAGCCATACATACTGTATATTATTAAAAGGCACCTTAAAACATTTACAATGATTAATTATGGTGGATTGGTAATTTGTCTCATACCTCTGCAGGACATTGCACCAGCCACAGCCTGAAGTGAGGTTGGAGTGAAGACATTGATCACAGCCAGTGTGTTGGAGGCAGGCTTTGGTAAAACAACATAGACAGGAGAGGCTTTAGCAAATTCTGTAATAACTACTATTGTCCTAATTACAACTGAGCAATATCTGAAAATTAAATAAATATATTTAAAACATACACTGTTTATAGACGTTTAAATATGGAAGTGAAATTTCTTGATAAATGGTTAAGATCAGATGTTGATAAATTCCTATTTTTCCTATAAAATAGCATTGCTCACACCATTCCATTGACTGAAAAGACTTCACTCTAATTTTACCTTTAAATTCTCTGCTAATCAAAAGAAATAAATATAATTTCAATAAGTTAATCTGTATTATATTTATTAAACTTACATCATAAATCAGTGGGCTAGCCAATTAATTACTTAAACTTATGATTGGAAATCAACTAGTAAAGTAGACAATGGTAGCATCAGAATCGTTTGAGCCATCTTGTATAAGTAGTACCAGCTTTTGCTGATAGCTTAGTAATATAAAGAATGTTTTATTTCTATATTTATTTGGTCCACATTGTGCTTTTTATTTCTGATTATCATCATGTTTATGTAACAGACAATCATAGAATTGTATCTGACCAGTATGAGACACAATGTAATTATTGACTGCATTCCATAAAAAACAATGTCACAAACCAATTATTTACAGGACAATAATTTTAAAATGTATTTATAAGTTAAACTGTACACTTACAAGGTAATGGGGTAAACACAAATGCAGAGCGATTTACAATTTCAGTGGTGTTGACTTCTACCCGGTTGTACTCATATATGGTCCTTCTTTTGGTATCTGTGTAATGATAAGTTTGAATTACTTGACCCAGCAATAATCACACCAGCACTCTAAACAGATTAATAAATATATAAATAACCTGGGGTTTGTGGAGAAGGTATGAAAGCCATGAATGCATCAGACAGTCCAACCTTCACTGGGTGTTCAGTAGAGTTGATCTCTGCTACAGGTAAAGGCACCTAATATCAGTGAATACCAGAGTGTATGTAAATGGAACCTGTTTGTGCCTAAAAATCCAATTTAAAGTAGTAGTTTGAACTTAAATACCATTTACAGAATCTTGTTAAAATTAGTCACCCAATATATATTTAAAATCTAATATAGATTTTAAATTTTTCTGTGTATAATTGCCTACAAAACCTCAAAGTTCTTATTTTGAACGTTTATTGGAAAACATATTCAAAAACAGACTTTGTTTTTTTTACATAAGTTATTTTTGCAGTTTGCAGGTCTATATGACATGACATCATATGACAAGGTTTTAGGAGTATTTGTGTCAGTGGAAATCTACATTTAATTATTTTAATATAATTAAATTATTTGTTACTTTTAATTGCACCATTTCACAGATCTTACATCTCTGTACGCAAAGACAATAGTGCCATTGTGATGAAGAGCAGCTTGAAAAGTGAAAGCTCCTTCTGCTTCTCTTCCCTGAAGTCTTACTTTATCCCACTGGACCACAAACACTTTCCCTAGAAAACAAGAGGTAATACATCAGGTGAAAGATCAAAGCTTTCAATTTCACATAGTTAATTTAACCTTTAACATACATTCAGCTACTCAAAAATTATTATGGTAATTTAACAACGGATTTAGTTCTGTGACCTTCTTCCAAACACCGGAAGAAATTAGCAAGACATTCTATAAAAAGGTCCTGTTTGCACTAAACCAGTTTCATTTCTGAGAGAAAATATTTATTACATATAAATAAAAATGATGTAGGTCTTTATAAATTACATTTTTTAATCTACATCAGTTGTAGGATTAGGATGCAGACCTATGTCTATATTGCTGAATACACAGCTAAACACAGGTAATGAGCTGATTCACATTATGACATACTGACCATTGTCCAGGTAGCAAACAGTGGAGTTTCTGGAGAAGCTGGGGTCAAAGTTAGCCATGAGCGGTGCAATGTACTGGGTTGCTGTTAGCATGCGATGTGTAATATCACCAGTAAATATAAACCCTAAAATAAAAAAAAAGATTTCGGTTGTTTTGAGGATGTTTTTACACTTAGTTAAAAGTTAACCAAGTATAAATGCTTGATTTAAAAATGTATTTTTATTTTGTACTTAAGGTAGCTAATGTCCCACTGTGATACAAATATATTTCATCACACTGATTTACCAATATTTACCAAAATTAATTATTAAAGCAAATGAGATGTTAATATGAAATGCATGCCTGTGGCCAGACAGAATTACAGCCAATTTCCTAATCAGTGAAATATAGAAAAGATTAATTTTTAAGTAATGAAGTCAGACTTTGTGAAGTCAGACCATTTTTTCAAATGCTATTTTAAGATAAAATCAGTTTCATAAGATGGATGGAAACTCTTACGTTTTAAAATACAGAAAACATTAAACACACTGTCTATAAGAGGTGAAATGTCTTATTAGTCCACACCATGTGTTTAATCGGGGTGTGTGTTATCACAAATAAAGATAGATCTCTAATAGAATCAAACAACCAGATCTAACAGGACACAGAACAAGACGGCAGCTACGGATTATTGTATTTGGATGTCCTACCTCCAGTTGCTATGGTGATTTGCCGTACTTGATGTCCATAGAAAGGAAAGTCAAAAGAGAGAGCCACCCGCTGAATGAAGAGTGAAAAAACATTTTGATGGACATAGTAATTTATGTTACTTAAAAATATTATAATTAAAAGGTTAAGCAACATGCATGTCAGTCGGTACAATTTTTTACATTTAGCAAATTTAGCAAGTTTTAAAAATGTGGATGCATGTTATTATCTTTTACCGCAGCCTGACGGTGTGTGTTGGACAGGATGCCATGTACTCTGACTTGAGCCTGCTGGACTGAATTTAAGTCCACCCAGAGTGACTTAGTTTGTCTGTTGCCAGGGCCAAAGCTGTGCTGTGAGTAATACTTTTTTGAGTCCTCCTGTAAAAACATTAAGGTAATGGAGGTCAAACTCAAACAGACATGTCATTGTTTACTCTATACTTGTGCAAAAAAGTCATAGAAAAAAGTCAGAGCTGATTTTCTAACTGGTTTTATAGAGGACAGTGTCTTTTAAATAAACAAGATAATGTTTCAGCTTTGTGAGTTTGTTTAAATTTTTATACAATTGAGAGTGACCCCTCTTTGTGGCTTTCACTGTCATGACCTGCTGCCAATGCAGAGTCCAGAAGAGAGTTAACCAGGTAAAAGATGAGGTGCAAAAGGGGATTTAAATAACACAAAACACCATGGAAAAAATCCAACTCAGGCCAAAAACAAAGACGCAACTTAAAACGACAATCAGACAGTTAAACAGGGAAGAGGCAGGGTTTATATACCCATAGGAACAATCTTGATGGGAAAACACAGCTAAAACAAATGAACAATTTTTGATGTACAAAGTAACTTAAATAGGCAATGACAAAGGCAGGACCATAACCAAATGAAAATCAATCAAATGAGTGCACTACAGGGAAGTGCCAAATAAAAGATGAAAATGTCAATGGGAAGAGTGCTCCGAGTGAACTAAAAGAAATTGTCGTCTGATACAATAACTATCTCCCAATGCAGCACAAATGTCTTTAGAAGCAGAAGCAGAACCGGAGTGCATGACCTGCCACTGATGCGGCAGATTAAAAGCCGTGGAACATCTGGGCAAAAAATAAAAAATAGACGATGTTTCAGTTCAGTCTAATGGTTGGAGTGTCACGATTTGCTGCTGACACAATAACAAAGACAGGACCGCGGACGAATGAAAAACACAACACAATCAAATTATTAGTGTAAAATGCACACCTGATATTAATATTTTCTACTTGTCTAAAATTGAAATTGTGTGTGCGTGTGTGTGTTTTTCTTATATTTAGAGAAACTTATATTTAGGTGACGTGGAAGTTGTTTAGTTTGGTGAGTTTTTTAAAACTTTTTTCTCTCGGTGAGTTAAAGTTTCTTTTTCCAAAAAATCCACCAAGAAGCAACTAATTACATATTAATTAACATTTACAAGCCATGAAGTGGACTATAAACGGACTGATATTAAATGGACTGATATTATTTGCATAAAAAATCAAGTCAATTAACTTCGGTGTTCTACGTAAGTAATAAAAACATTTGCATCTTGTGTTACAGGGAAATGTGCTTTATTATCTATTATCCGTAATTTGTCAAAAAATATGCATTGAAGTGCATAAGTACATAAGTAAATATGCATGTGTGTATTACAGTTAATACCTAGAAACCTTACGTTAGAAGAAACAGAACTTTGTATATTTGAAACAATAAAATAACAAATTCATTTTATATTTCACAACCATATATCTCTGCACTCAACAGGTGCCATGGCAAACCAAAGCTGTACATACTGTATGTTGACATGCACCAAGGAAATGTTTGTGGGTGAAAAGTGGGAGGCGGTGGCTAACCTAACCATATTAAAAGTGTTATTCAGATTAAGTTGAATGGATCCTGTAGTGTTTGATCTTTGTGATTTTTAACAATATCACGGCACAGACTTTAATATCCTTACTTAACTGTGGTTGTAAGTTACACCAATTGTCTTGTTTTTTGACATGGCTGCAAAGAATTTAAAGCACACGTGTAGCCTTACAAAAATTTAGTTTTGTTAGCTTTTATTTGTTGTATTTAGGGTATAGTGCTGTCATTCACAAAACATTGTCTACACATTAGTAGGTTTTATCTGGGATCTTACAAACCCGACAACACAAGTAATTGACTAAGACTAAGGTGGATATGGTATACTGTTTGGGTAATAAACAAAAAAACTTCATGTAATGGAAAAGAAATTGCAATTAATTTGGCTAAAATACATGGATGTATGTACAAATTTCAGATGCACTAAGTGTTATCACACTTTGTGCATTACATGTTTTCAATAAAAAAAAATTATTTTCTGATCTCCAGTGGGTTATTAATGTATTCCTTTGGTGAAGGTGACAGAGAGGAATGAGTAGGTATGGGCAGTATGGAATCTGGAGCAGTTAAAAGCAGCACACACACACACACACACACACACACACACACACACACACACACACACACACACACACACACACACACACTCTGCAGCAGTGCTCCAGATAACTGCCTTCGACCCAGATTCTTAAATCACTTGCCCTAGAATGGTTTTGGGTTGTTGGGGAAAGCCATCAACTCCAGCAGGCAAACAGTTTTTTTTAGCAAAACTACATGCTCATGACAAAGAAGTTAAATTATTGGTTTTATGAGTTTGCCAAAAACTTCTAAACAACCTTATAAAACAACCACAAGCTATCATATGTTAATAATAGGGTTGCTTATGTGATATTTTTTAAAAGGATTCCATGTACATACACTACACTCAGGCACAGAGAGGACGTTAGCGTTCTAAAAAACCTGCTGGCAGAGGTATTAACAAATCTGGTTTAAATTTGTTTTAGAGTGGGAAGCGTAACACAGTTTACGGAAATTATCTGCATGTGGCTTTAAGTAATGTGAAAACGCAGAGGAGCACTGAAAAAACCCACACATCAGAGGTTGATGTGAAGTCCTTTTGTCCTCCTCCCACAGGGATATTTAAGGTCTTCCATCACATCAACACATGCTCTCAACACATAGCAACGATGGTTCATAGCTCAGGTTTATCCACACATAGGATATTAAGATTGTTTGCACTTTGTTAATGAAAATCAAACCTAATATATTTTGATCCAAATTAAACTACCAAGAATTAATTCTTAAACAGCATGTCCAAATCGTTCAAATGCTGAACACTTGAAACATCCTGTTCAATAATTGTGAGAACAGCAACTTCACCCTAACAAGCTTAGTTATAGCAGCATTTGCAGAAGAGATTTGTTAAACAAAGGGCAGGCCCATTGAAAAATACCTGAAAGAAAAGAAAATAATAAGATAAAATGAGACAGAAAAACTGAAAAAACTAAATAAAAATAAACAAGAATAAAAACAACCAAAACAAATAAATAAGAAAACAAGCAATGGAAAGACAATCAAAATGCTAGGAGTTATTGAGCAATTTTATTGTATTTTTTAAATGTAAACTCATTAAAGCATAACTAATTTGGTATCTGCAACACATTTGAGCCAGGTGTATGTTTACTCCATTACAATCCCTATATTCTTAATTTTTTTATATAGTAACTGATTTGTAAATAAATGTTTAGGTTTTGCTGTAATGGCATGAACTTGCTTGCAAAGGATGTGTCTTTGATGGATGTTTCTGTTTTATCTATCTGTTTTGTCCATCCATCCGTTATCTCCCGCTTTATCCTCTATTAGGGTCGCGGTGGGGTTCCCCATGCCCATCCAGGGGAGAACGTTTCGGGCACTGGGCAGATACACCCAGGACAGGGCGCCGATCTATCGCTGGCACACACACTCACTCACACAGACACACTCTATATGGGGCAATTTTGAGAATTCAATTGACTTGATCCATGTTTTTGGACTTTGGAAGGAAACCGGAGAACCCAGAGGAAACCCACGCGAACACGGGGAGAACATGGAAACTCCACCCAGATTGGCAATAACAATAACACACACTTCAGACTGCTTCACACCCTTTCATACCTTATTGCTTTATAACAAAATTGGACTCAATAATTTTAAGCAGATCATGTAGCGGCAAATCATGCCTAAATTATTACTTCACATGTGTGCTTGATGGTTGGTAGAAGATATTTGTGCTGAAATGTTTTGTACAGCGTAGCTTTAAAAACTGGCCCAGAGAGTCTGTAAGGTATATATATATACACTGAGAACTTCAGACAGGCTTGTCACTGATTTTCAGGGCTTCTGTCCAAAACATTTCCTCGGCACCATCGTCAGCTCCATCAGGTTGCCTTCTGCATTGAGGAGGGGGAGTTCCACCAGCCCCCTCAGCGCCGAGTCCCTTAATGCAATGAAGAGATGATCCGCTTTTCTTCTGTCATTTACCAAGCGTGAACAGCCATGATCCTCATATGTTTCCCAATCCACTTCGACATGTTAGTTAGGAAGCCGCAGTTGTGTTGTCCTTGCAGTGGTCATCGCTGCCAGTGACTTGTTTTTGAACAAAACCCCTATCCTCGAACCAATCTTCTAAATACATGCTGGGTAGCGGCATAATGAGCTCCGTCCCCAAGTCTCTCGTGTCTATCGCCACAATATATATATTTATATATTCTCCTATGATTAGCATTACACACTGATTTTGTAAAGCTTAGTACTTAAAAAAAGCCATCAGTCTTGGCTGAGGGGGAAACATTTCAGGTTTCAGTTCACCAGTTTGACTTAGAGCTGGCTATGGTTATGTGGAATGACATAAGCCACAATCAAATGCTGATTTGTGAATAGGAGACAATTATATAATTTAAGGTAGAAATGTAATTAAATAGGAAACATGTAAAAACAGAAGAGGCAAAGATTGACTAAAATTAATAAGAGCAAAAAGACATCACATTAGGTATTCAAAAAGAATTGAAAAAAAATAGAAGAAGGTGAAACTCACCACTACTTTTGTTAGTGTGTCTATGACTGGACCCGAGTTTGCATCCGGACCAGACCTGTTATGTGTACCTCTGCTCTGCTCTCCATCTTTTCTGACTTTCTGTAGCTCTGAGGATTCTTCATTTGACCGCACTGATCGTTCATGAAGTGCACCTGAGAGATTACAAAACTTAAAATCTGCTATAGATAATGACAAATAATTTAACACCTGTTAATTGTACAGCAGGAAAATTTTTTGAATTTTTTCTATACATTGTCATTAATTTGTTCATGATAAAAACCAAATCCATGGAATTTCAGTCTTAAAGTTGAAGTAAACCAATCGTGGCCTTAAGCTATAAACATCTACTGATTGGAGAGGTCAGTAACACTTCTGGTATCCTGTTTAGTGGGATGTCATTGTTGATGTTTATCAGCATGGAGAAAGGGAAGTAAACAAGACACTGAGGTATTTAGCCATCTCTGTTATATCTAATAAACTTATCTGCAGTGCGGTAGTATTTTTCCATTTTTTTGTTGATCTTTCAAATACATGTTGGCAAATTAAACAACATTTTATAACAACATATTATGAACCGTATGCACTGCTATTAGAATACACTTTCTGCGAAGTGGTGCAACACTGTTTCCACACATAATCTCTAAATAAAGACTGAATGTTTGTTTCAGGGTTAGATGCTTGTATTTTTGAAAAGTCAAGGCACTCAGTCATGTAATAAATATTTCAGTCTTTTAGCTATGTAATTTACACATGAAATCAATCAGAAAGTTAACAGACTTCATCATTGTCTACTGGACAATAATAAAAAAATAACTCTTGCACACTCTTGCACAACAAAAAAGATACTTAAAAATCTAGCAGAACACTTTAAAAGGTTTGCCTTTGTGATACCTCTGGTGTAATTTTGAAAATGTGTTGTATTTGTGGAGAAAATATTTCATTTCAATGTCATTGTTGCTAAAAAAAAGCATATCTGATGACACATACCTGATGATACCTACTGTACTAATGACTCACCAGCTGTATATAGATTATTTATTTTACAACAAGTTAGCTGAAGAATGCTGATTCTTTTTTTCTTTATTTATTACTAATCTAAAGCATGCACTTCTGTTAACTAAATAGTTTTATGCAGGGTGTTATACAACTAGGTGGTAATAAGCAGTGAAATAAAATATATACAGTATTGATGTATATCAATAACTAGTTGCATAATAACTAGTTGAGACATTCTTATAAGGCAATGATTTGAGTTACAAAGCTAGCTTTAAATTTGACAATGCAAAACATTAGCTAAGAAGATACAAGCATCCTTGAACGTACTTCAAGTGAATAAATCAGTGAAAGACATTCAGCTTATCGGAAATTGTTTTGTTAGTGGAGGAGTAATAGTCAGGATATGCTTTTCTTTGCTCTGTCTATGCATATTTCTCAAGCAATGGGAAATGTTAAGAATGCCATTACATGCTAGAAAACAATGTTTTCACTGCTTTGCCAGCTTAGAGAATGGTGTTTCCTTTTTTAGTATTAGAATGCTCACATGCAAAGAGGAGTTCATAAAGAAACATTTGTTTATTTATTCATTTTGTTTAATGTGATTATCCAGAGCTTCAACTTTAACACTATCTCCAACCTTTTTAATCAGTAGGAATGCTGACAAATTACCAGGTTTTAAGATTTATTTATTGCACATTGAATTGATAAGTCCGTAAGGCAGAATCTTTAAACAGTTTTAAGATACTACTTAAGACGCATCTATTTACCAAATACCTGTTATAAAAAAAAAAAAAAAAAAAAAAAAGGGGGGGGGGGGGGGGGGGGGGGGGGGGCGCAGCTTCGAATAACAATCAGGTTGATGAACTCACAGTATAGTTGGTTTTCTCCATGGCTTCTGACTTGTGGTGTTCTCATTTGTAAGTCGCTTTGGATAAAAGCGTCTGCTAAATGACTAAATGTAATGTAATGTAAATGTAATAAGTATGAACATTGAGTTGACATCCACATACTTTTGCTCACACACTTCATGTCATTATTAGATCAAACCTGAACAACCTGAATAATTCCCACAACCACATCTGTTACATCAACAGGGGAAAATTGCTGCTTGCATTGGTGCATTAGCAAATAAAGGAGCAAACAAAGAACAAGACTTTGTTGTAAAAAAAAAAAGAATTTGCACAGGTCTGTCAACCATTTATGATAAAGAAGGAAGGAAAAAACAAGGAAAAATATCTTAAGTAAGCAGGTTTTTCAGGTATTTTCAGTCACTTGATGTAAGATGTAAAGTAAGATGAAAACTAAATCTCAAAATTTTAATTTCTTAGTTTCAGTTTAATCTGGACAACATATTGACATTATAGCATCACACAGTTGATGCACATCTATGACCAATCTCCCATTCCACCACATCCCAAATGTACTCTATAAGAGTGAGATCTGGTGACAGTGAAGGCCATCGGGATATAGTGAACTCATTGTGCTGTTGAAGAAACCAGTTTGCATTATGCAGCTGGAAGTAACCATCAGAAGATGTGTACATTGTGGTCATAAAGGGTGGACATGGTCAGAAAAAAATTCAGGGAAGCTGTGGCATTTAAATTCTGACCCTACCATCTGAATGTCACAGCTGAAATCGAAAGCAGGCAATTTTTTTTCAATCTTCTACTATCTAATTTCAGTAAGCCTGCGTGAATTGTCGTCTCAGTTTCCTGTTCTTATCCAACAGAAGTGGCACCCTGTGTGATCCTCTGCCGCTATAGCCTATATTCTACAAGGTTTGATGTATTGTGCATTAAGAGATGGTATTTTGCATTTCTTGGTTATGTCTGACAATCCCAGTAGATCAGCAGTTTCTGAAATACTCAGAGCAGCCCATCTGGCACCAACAACTGTGACACTTTTAAAGTTATTAAATCACCTTTCTTCCTCATTCTGATGCTTGCTTTGCAATTCATCAAGTTGTCTTTACCACCTCTACATGCCTAAATGCATTGAGTTGCAGCCATGTGATTGGCTGATTAGCTATTTTTGTTAACATGCAATTGATGGTGTACCTAATTAAATGGCTGGTAAGTGAACTTGCCACCAAACTAATCACAAATGTACAGTTGTGATCAAATTTATTCAACCCCCACTGAAATAAAGTGTTTTGGCCAGTTTGACATTGATTTGGATCATTTCAGTCATCTTATTTACAATTATATCAAAGAGGCACTTATAAATTAGACAAATATAACATAATATTTATGATGGAATAACCACAAATGTCTTTACTGTGCTCACATCATTATCAGTTTTATTCAACCCCCTAGTGACATTTTTCAGTACTTAGTACAACATCCTTTTCCAGTTATGACAGCTTTCAAGCGTGAAGCATAGCTTGACACAAGTGTCTTGCAGCAACCTATGGGTATCTTAGCCCATTCTTCATGGGCAAAAGCCTCCAGTTCAGTCACATTCTTAGGCTTGCGCACTGCAACTGCCTTCTTTAGGTCCCACCAGAGGTTCTCAATTGGATTTAAGTCTGGTGATTGCGATGGCCACTCTAGAATGTTCCAGCCTTTCATGTTCAACCATGCTCTAGTGGACTTGGATGTGTGCTTCGGATCATTGTCCTGTTGGAAGGTCCAACGTCTCCCAAGCCGCAGGTTTGTGACTGACTCCATCACATTTTCCTCCAAGATCTCCTGGTACTGAATTCATGGTACCCTGCACACGTTGAAGCTTTCCTGTACCATTAGAAGCAAAACAGCCCCAAAGCATAATTGACCCCCCGCCATGCTTCACAGTAGGCAAGGTGTTCTTTTGTTCATAAGCCTGGTTCTTCCTCCTCCAAACATAGCGCTGGTCCATTGTCCCAAACAGTTCTAATTTAGTTTCATCTGACCACAGTACACTGTCCCAAAACCTTTGTGGCTTGTCCACATGACTTTTGGCATACTGCAGTCGACTTTTCTTGTTCTTTGGAGTCAGCAAGGGGGTGCGCCTGGGAGTTCTGGCATGGAGGTCTTCGTTATGCAGTGCGCGCCTTATTGTCTGAGCTGAAACTTCAGTGTCCACATCTGACAGGTCTTTTTTTCAGTTCCTTAGCAGTCACGCGGGGATTTTTCTCCACATTACGCTTCAGGTAGCGCACAGCAGTCGCGGTCAGGATCTTCTTTCTGCCACGACCAGGTAACGTTTCCACTGTGCCCTTTAACTTGAACTTGCGAATGATACTTCCGATAGTGTCTCTTGGAATATTTAACAACTTCGCAATCTTTTTATATCCATTGCCATTCTTGTGAAGAGCAATAACCTCTTCTCTTGTCTTCTGGGACCATTCTCTTGCCTTCACCATGCTTGTAAACACACCAGTAGATGTCTAGAAGGAGCTGAGTATCACAGTCCTTTTAAATCTGCCTAATTGGTGCTCATCATGCTTGATTGCTGCTCGTTGACATCCACAGGTGTTTTCAATACCTGATTGAAAACACTGGAATGAACCTCTGTTCTTATGAGTGGTAGTTGTAAAGGGGTTGAATAATTGTGTCAATGAAGAAATCACAAAAAGGCCATTTAATACTTTATGACAAAAACAATTGATGCTATCTTAGTTGCATTTAGTTCTTTAACAAGTCCTTGTAAGATTTCATTATGAACACAATTACAAATGTGCACTGAATTCCATAAAACCCTTCGCAGCATTGGGGGTTGAATAAATTTGATCACAACTGTAATTCAAAAATGTCTGAAAAGGTTCAACTTAAATTGTACTAAGTATGCTTTTCTTGTACATGTTTAGGTTTATTACCTAATGAGTTAAATGTCAAGACAGCACTTTATAACTGAAACATTTACAAAGTAAAACAGTCATTAGGGGAATTAAGTGTCTCAAAGTTACCTGTCATCATGTCTTTGGAATGTGGGAGAAAACCAGAGTAAACTGCAGAGAGGGAGGACAAGCACACTCCACATGAAACAACCTTTGTTTATCTCAACGGATTTCAAGCCCAGGGACAATGAAAGCACTAACTGCTGCACCACTATGCAACCCAAATACATGTTCTAACATACTAAAAAAAATCTACTACTAATGTCTACTTTTTGGATTTTAAATATAGTACTATTTTAATAAATGGATACATAAACTTAAAATACAATTACAATGTATTTAATCTAATTGAATCTAATTTAATTTACTAATATAATATTAAAGGATTTATAAATAGACATTAAGCATGTTATATCAGACTAATAAATTAAATAATTCATAAATTATGATTTATCTAAATACATTTTAAGTATGTACAATAAAGTAAGAAAAAAAACATTAGCCACTGTTTTTGTTTAATTTCATTTGTGTACATCTAACGTACATTTTATATACAAATCTTAATATTAAGAGCAATTAGATGAGAAATGACTTTGTATGATGATGATGATGAATGATCTTTGTAATTTTAACTCTTACTGGTGTAGTTTACATATTAATAGTGATAATATTTATAGTAAATTTACTTAAGTATTAAAATTCAACAGCCAACATGTATTAACCCATTTAAAAATGTTACTGTTACTATTATTTTTTTGTTCACTTCATATATATATATATTGCAAGAATTCACGCTAAATTCCATAGTTACTCTTTGTTGTTATAACACAGCTTCATCCATTTTTGTACACTCTATTAAATTACATAATTTTTCTGTTCTTTTAATATACCTGTTAAATGTAATACTAAAACATATTACCAGTAATGTACAGTAAATATATTTTTTTGCATTTTGACCTAAATTCTTATCAGATTTTCAATTAAGTATTATACTTAGATAAACAAAATTAAAATGTATTATTTTAGAAAAATGATTACATATCTGTGAGTATTTAAACCTTTAAGATTAGCAGATCATTTAAAGATGAAATTATAGTGTGATTTATTTATGCATTGCATGATAATTAGATTATTCAATTATTCCTTTATTATCTTCTGCTTAATCCTCTACTAGGGTGGCTGTGGGGTTCCCCATGCCCATCCAGGAAAGAATGTTTCGGGCACTGGGCAGATAACCAGGACAGGGTGCCAATCTATCGCTCGGCACACACTCACTCATACACACACATACACACACACACACACACACACACACACACACACAGTGACACTATATAGGGGCAATGTAGAGTGGTCAATTCACCTTGAACCCATGTTTTGGACTGTGTGCCACAACCGGAGAACCCAGAGGAAACCCACGCAAACACAGGGAGAAAATGTAAACTTCATCTGAATTGGGAACCGAACTTGAAAGCTGAGAGGTGAACGTGTTGCATGTTGCATAATATACATCAACAGTATATGCAGTATGTACAGAGAATAATGCACAAAATCAGATGCAAGTAGTCATGCTCCTGCCGTCTGAGTTTTGCTGAAAGAAGAGTCTTGGATGAGTAAAATAGTTTTTAATGCAAAGAACACCATGGGTTAACAAAACACATACATACAGACAATACAGACTGACTGATGATGACACTCGAATGCGGACAGGATAGTAAAGTAGGGTAGAAAAAGTAATAAGGAACACATGCAACAGTAAACACTGTACACGATAATAAAACTCACTGACAATTACAGCTCAAACAAGGAACAATTAACCTCACGCAGACTGGACAAGACAGAAAGGTGGACACAGGAATCATTTCAAAGTCTAACCATCACAAACAAATTAAAAGGACTTATACTCCTTTTTCAGTTTTTAATCTAAATCCCCCAAAATAAGTTTATTTAGAAATAAGCAACTGCTGCCAACTTTGGCACCATTTTCAATTTCAGTGTTCAGTTACCAAACCTATTAAATTAATGACAACTGAGAAACAGTTTTAAAGTGCAAAACAAACCCAAACTTTACTTACATCTGCACTCAAATAGGCTTGACAAGATTTTTCCACATAAGACAGAGGGTAAGTGAGAGAAAGTCATTTTAAATGGATTTAGAGTCCTTTTTCAGAAAAGTAATATATGTGTAAATGTGTGCAGCAATCGTGAATGTGTAATATTAAAGTGTAAAATGGGCGAAATAATGGTCAAAGATACATAACAGCTAAAAGTACAAGCTTAACTATCCATACATCCATTATCTTCTGCTTTATCCTATACTAGGGTCACGGGGGAGGGGGCAAATACACCCAGGACAGGGTGCCAATATATCGCTGGACACACACTCACACACACAAACACACTCTATATGGGGCAATTTGGAGAATTCAATAGACCTTGATCCATGTTTTTGGACTGTGGAAGGAAACCGGAGAACCCAGAGGAAACCCATGTGGACACGGTGAGAACATGTAAACTCCACCCAGATTGGGATTTGAACCGGGAATCCTAGTGCTGAGACGTGAACATGCTAACCACTAAGCCACCGTGCCACCCAAGTAACTATATAATAATAATATAAAAAAAAGCTTTTTCAAGCTATTCAAGCTACCTACATTTATTTGAATAACTATTGAATTGTTAGAGGCTGTCCGTTCTTCCCCGGAGGAGGGCGGCTAACGCGGAGGTGTAGCGTTCAGCCGCTCGCGCCTAGTGAGCGCTCCCAGGTACCGACCACGCGGGGAAAAATGCGTACGTTGGTCCACGGCAAACGCTCCCACGGAATACGACCCATGCGGAGAAGGTGCGCAGCGCCGCACCGTGGTTGTACGCGGAAGGAGAGTCCAAACACCGGGATAAAAAGCAAAATGTATAATTTAATAAAAATTGGTGTAGGGACACCAACGAAAAGGGGGAACAAACAAACAACTTAACAACGGGTATGAAAACCACAAAATAAAGACGTGCGACAACTTACGGGAAAACTAAGAATAAATACAAAACGAACTAAACACGTGAACAAAATAAACCAATCACCCAACGAAGACAATTACCACCCCAAACGAGGGACAGGTGCCACAGGCACCTGTAACATGAATAAATATACTCAAGCAATACTTTCAGACACAATATTTTTTAATGGGCTACAAATATGACAAGTGTGAATGTAAATATTTCTTCTCGCGCAGGGCAGATGCACACACACAACATTTATAGCAGCAATATTCATTAAGCCACTTATGTTTTCTATCATTTCTAAATAAGTCATTAATTAAATACAGTCCTGGCTGATATTAATACCACTACACTGTTTTGTATATGTACTTTTGGAGCTGCGTAACTGTGCTACGCACTAACATAAAGATTTAAATTCAGATTTTGTGGGAATTAGAGAACATTAAATTAGGTTTTACAAGAATCTAATCAGAATCACACAGACATTAGCCAGACCTATAAAGCAAGGGCAAGGACATAAACATCAATTCATTCAGTTGAAAGCCGTGGCATAAACTATTTGGACCACATTTATTTTTAACATAGGTTAGTAGATGTGGTGCTGCAAATTGGAAAGGACTTTTATGTGTCCAGCTGTGAAATAAATTCTAGCACTCTAACTGACTGTAGCTGTTTTTGGATAGTCTAGTTGATATGGTATGATTCAATAAGACAAGCAGTATGTAGCTCTTTCAATAATATAATATAATTCCTTTACTCTTTACTCTACTTTATGTGGAGTAATGTTTGGTGTAATTAAAATGTTGGATTTGTAGTTTTAGTTTATGTGGCTACACACTGAAACAGACGCACATTTTTGTGTTACACAGCAGAGGCTGTGGTCCTTGTTTTTGTTTTGTGCATGTGGTTTGGCACCAACTACTAGAGAAACCTTAAATGCATGGTTGTTTAACTGTATAAATCTGGGCTGCAAACAGGATTTTTCACATGTGTAGGTGACATTATAGCTAAACATGGCTGTTTAATTGGAAGACTGCTCAGAAACTGAGAAATCAAACATTTGTAAAAAGCCCATCATTGCAAAACTATGTTTTTTGAAATGCTAAAATGTTCTAGAATAATGAAATTAGCTTACATCAGGGTAAGGCCTAAAACAGGGATTCAAGTAGTAAGTTCAAGGGGACACAAGATTTGAGAGTGAGAAGAAACTTAAAACATCACATTCTCACAGGCACATCACACGTACACATAATGTTCATACACAAAATATTGATTTTGTGTTTTCCCATTTTATTTTACTGCTCCATTCCCCACCCTGTTTTGTTTTCATCTGCTTGCATTTGAGTTAAATCCCATTGCTGGCCTTTTAAAGCCAAATGTGGTACCTGATGTAATGGGTTATGATCTGTGTAATACCACAAACATGTTTACATCATCACAAACAGACCAACAAGCAATGACAGACAATCTGAAACAGTTATTACGAAGCTAAAACCTCTGTTGCAGATATATTTTAGCTTTTTTTTTTAATTAAAAGTAAACTACAAATGCACCAAATGATCTTAACCATCAACATTAATCAAATCAATGTGGTGTTCCATCAGGTTTGGTTAGCTCGGTACAGGCAAGAACACATGGAAAAATTTGCTTGTATTATCCTTTCACCTCATAACCTCAAAAGACTTGGCAAGTAATTTGGAATTTGACATGGGCAGTATTGTGAGTCATTTATCTCCTGGTGTAAATTTGTGATTTGTGCCTCTATTGTACAGCTGTGCTTGTACAATTGTTCCTGGAGCACGTTTTCTTGTGTAATTTATCCCAGCTTTTGCAGCTTTACTGGTAAAAGGTCCTCCCAACGTAGTGGTAGAGATGTCCTCTGGAGCGTTGTTGCAGATAGCTCTTTGAGTGGTATTATGAAAGCCCTTGGGCTCCATAATAATTTATTCTGGCCACTTTCAAACAAAACACCAGTTGCTTCAAGTCTTGACCACACATTGGTAACTACACTTGGGTCACTGGTGGCAAACATGAGCAAACCAAAAAACACTGGCTGCACCTCTCAAGGTAGAATGGTGTGCTCAACAGGGTGCAAAAAGACAAAGCTGGATAGATCACACTGTGTACAGTTTCAAGAGCTTCAGGAACACGATCTACAGCATGGATCAGATTAGCACACAAAACACAGTCAAGTTCTTCTAGCATGCGCACACAGCCACACACAGACAACACCGTTAGTTATAAAACAATATTTTAGCACGAACATTTGCAGCCTTACTCTGCCACAAAAGTTCAAAGATGCCTTTTTTGCAAACAGGTTCAATCTCACCCTCAGTACAAACTAATTCATAAATACCTTCAATGCATTCTCAGAGCAATCAGAAACACATGTAGACCTAACAGCAATGGAAACAGCAATGTCTTAACAGAAACAGTAGTACTCTTAGTGCAATTAAAAAGGTTCACAAGAACTCTCAATGCAAATGAAATCAGAAATACACACAATATGCAGAGATTCAAACAGATACATAAAATCCCTGAACACTTACACAGAAGTGCTCACAAGAATTCAACTTTCTAAGCACACGCTTTTAAAAGCATTTCAAAATTCACTTATTCACTTAGCATTTCACATTCATTTAGAAGTCCTCACAAGACAGACAGATTTACAGAACCAGGGCTGACAGCCTTAGACCTGAAACCTGGCTCCTTCCAAGACAGAGGGAATTTGACAAGCAGAGCTCTGTCAAAAAAACAAGATGCCACCATAACGAGACATAAACCAAGACCTGCTCATAGGTAGTGGGTTCTACTCACAACAAAGCCCATATATCATCCAAAGTCAGCCATATACCAAAAAGGCATGAAGTATGAACTATTAAGGACCACTACAGATTTCTAAAGATTTTTTTGATAAGCACAGGCTTGAAATGTATTCTAAATCGGCTAGATGTGGAAATTTAAGATGTGTGATTCATATATATATATATATATATATATATATATATATATATATATATATATATATATATATATATATATATATATATATATTCACACTTGCAGATTTCTTTTGTGTCAGGGTGAAGCATGAAAGTAAAGAGGTGCAGGAGGGACAGAGGCTGGATAAAGTGGAGCAGAGAGGAGAAGAATCAGGACTGCTAAAAATATAGCATCTCAGAGGAGTACAGAAATACACACACCCACATATGAACCTATATCCAGGGACATACATTTACAAATCTTTATCTTTATACCGAAAAATAAAAATAAATAAATAAAATTTCACCAAATAATTATTTCTCTGCAATAAATATGAATTGAATTGTATATATTCCCCTGAGGGACAACAACTGTTTTTAAAAACACAGAGGACTTTTGCAGAATAGCTCTTGATAAGCCAAAACACATTTTTTCAACTGTCAACAGTGTTTGCTAACTAATTTCTGTTCAACACAACTTACAAGTAGCTGGTAATGCATATTTAAAGCCAAAATGTTGGAAATAGTTAAAAGTTTAAATTATTACATTACATTTGCCACATGTTTTCCAACCAAATGTCAAAACCCTGTAACATCATAAGAAAGCATTTGCCATTTTCACACCAGATGTCTCCAGCAGTAATAAAATTACATATTTCAGTGTGTGAACTCTGACTTTCACACACACATATTTAATAGTCAAGTGTAAGTGTGAGAAAAGAACAAGAGATAAACAAGATCCAACTTTTAGCCTGTTTGTTGCCCATTTTCTCTGAGTCATAAGGATTCTCAAGGCGAAACAGCCATAAATTTACACAAACATCAGCACTGTATCTGGCAAGAAAAGGAAAGGGATGCACTCAAATTTTCCGGAACAGTATTCACAAACTGTCAAACAAAAAAAAATCACCAAGACACACAACACTAAAATAATGATAAATTCTATATTTCAACCAAAGCATTTAAATTTTAATGAACAGTTTAAAATTAGTTATGTACATTAGTCAGTTTTGCAGTTAGCAAACAGACATTGTTACAACTACATTCAACTAAGAAATTTTCATTGGATTTTAAAAGACAAAACTTCCAAAAAACTAGATGTCAAAACTTCCAAAAATTTGTGAAGAATAGCACTACTTTGTCAAATACTTTGTTTTGTGATGAAAATAAGTCTAGTACAAGGGACATTACAAGTTTGAAACATCATTAAAATAATTATGCACTCGATGGATTTAGGGTACACACAAATAAACTATTTTAAATTCATTGTTAAAATTTATCTAAATAGTATTCTGGTATAACACCTGTCACTCTCATTCTATGTGAGTGTGTGATTGTTTGTCCATGTTGTAGAGAGAATTTCTTACCTGGCAACTCATAACTTAACACTCTGACTAGCTCTGCCTGTGAGAGACAGATGAGCAGTACGGCGCACAGACCCATGTCCAGCCTTCTCTCTGTCCTTTACTCACTCCTCTCCTCTTCTTCCTTCTCCTCCTCTCCTCTCTTCTCCTTCCTTGACGCCTCCCGTATCACTTAGCTCCTCTTTTTCTTTTGCTGTTTAATAACTCTTGATCTTCCTTAATTTATTTCCCCTCTGTCTCCCCACCCCTGGCTCTCCCCTCCTCTTCCCCTTTGAGAAAAAAATGTTTTCTTCCGTTTTTTAGTCTGCTGCAGTGTCTTCTTTCACTGAATTCTGAGATGTTGTAGTCATGGTAATGCGAGAGTTCAAGGCGGGACAGGCAGTCTGACTTGTTTAACAGTTCTCCACCTCCATACTCTCTCTCTCTTTTTCTCTCTCTGCCTCTTTTTCTTTCTTTCTCTCTGCCCATCACATCCCTCCCTCTTTCACCCTTTCCCTTTCTGTTGCTGTTTCTGGATTTGAGACCAGAAAAAAAACTACCCCACTTTCAAATATTTATATATTTCTTTATTTTTGTTTCATGAAGTCTGCCTAAAGCTGGAGCTTTTCTACAGTGCCACCTAGTGGAGATGATGCAAAGACAACCATGACAACGATTCAAAATGCTGACCCTAGTTTTCCAATCAAATATAATGAATATGGACAGAGTGTTAGAAGGGCATTTGTAGAAATTATTAAATATAAATTTTTTCTACAAATAGTCATTACCATTTCAAACTTTTACTTGCTGTAATTTAATTATTAGAAAAACATACATTATAAAATAGTCATATTTTTATTTATAATGAAATATTAACTCTGGCGATGGATGCACAAACTTTTGTAAAAGACTATGACTTGACAGGCAATGATTCAACTTCATCGCCAACTACTGTGTGATTCCAAACAGATGCTATTTCTAATCAAGTGCCAAAACTCCCACACAGAGATTATCTTTCCAAAATTGAATCTATGTGGACAAATACATGCACTGTCTACTTCAAACACATTTGCTCCTACTGTTTTTTCATTGGACCTAGAACACAGGTTATTACAAGATATAAAAGTTAATTCAAACTGTTATGAATAATAATTTTTCTTAATATAGCATGTAGAGCAAAGGACACACACTCACTCACACAGACACACACACACACACACACACACACACACACACACACACACACACACACACACTATATACAGGGCAATTTAGAGCAGGCAATTTACTGAATTTGAACTGTGGGAGGAAACTGGAGACCCTGGAGGAAACCCATGTGGACACGGGGAGAACACGGAAAATCCACACAAATCAAGATTCAAACCTGGATTTCCAGTTTTGAAATAAATTTTCAAAACTAGGTTTATCTTCTGTAATTAAGCATCTATTTAAAGAGCAGACATCAACCTGCTGTGCTGACACACGTGTGAACAGTGTATGTAAACCTTTTATAGTAGTCGTTGTTGATTTAAGTTTGGGTCAATGACCATGTCTGTTTCAGCATATTAGTAATCCAATTAAACCCTTCTAAAACCTTGTGTTTAAAATAGAAACAAGTGATGGAACTTACCTACATCTTCAATTCAAGATTATTTCATTTTGTTTATAGATAAGGCCATCCTCCCAGAAGGTAGCCTCTCCTGAATCTAAAGTGCATGAAAGTCTGCAAACAGTTTGCTAATAACAAGCAATCAAAGAACATTGGTTTGTGGAACCATATCTTGTGGTTTAAGATCAAGATAAACTTTTTTAGCTCCGTTTATCAGTGTGTGGCGTCAGCCAGGTGAGGAGTACCGAGATAGCAGCATGATGGTCTGGGGCTGCATGAGTACTGCTGGCATTGCCATGTTTTATTGAGGGAAACATAAATTTTCACATGTACTGTAAAATTTTGAAGCAGACCATTAATTAGACATGATCTAGACCCAAAACCCAGCGCAAACACCTGTCTTGTTGAGAAAGCTAGAGGTAAAGATAATGAACTGACCAAGTATGTTTCCAAACCTAAACACAAATACACCTACAAAAACGCCTGTGGCACATCTTCAAGTTGGAAAGTGTAGAAGTGCAAGGCCTGTAACACCCACCAGCTCTGTGATGTGGAAGAGGATTCCAGTAGCAACATGGTGCTCTGGTAAATTGTATGCCCAAGAGGGTTAAGACAGAGCTAGAAAATAATAGTCACACAAAATATTGACACTATGGACACAATTTGAACATGTTCACTGTAATGTTCACTCACTAGAGTTGCCACAATGGCAACATATTATTACAGACATTAATGGCTGTGCATTATTTTCAAAAGTAACAATAAATCTACTGCTGTAAAAGCTGTATACTGACATTTACAAATTTGTGGAATACTGAAAATAAAAAAGCTGGATGTTAGGAAAGGAAAAATAATAAAGGTAGCATTTGAAGGTTACAACATAGTCATAACAATAACTCAGTGTAGACTCTAGTTTTATTATTTGTGAAAAATTATGGGCAAAGTAGTTTCCAGATGATTTTACTCTGTGGGTGTCTTTTTCTTTTCCCTATTTAAAAAAAATGATAACAGTGATATGAATGTTATCTAATTATAACTAGTTACTTTTATAATCTTTACTTTTTGGATGCTCAAGAACAACGAATGACACCAGATTTAATGGCCTTATTAGCAGCAGCACAGCAGTAACATCCCTTTGTGTTCTCCACTGTTTTAAGAATACTGCTTCTCCTAGTTCGTTTGTTAAATGGCAATGAAATCTGAGATCTTTTTTGGGCATTTGCCAGTAGTAAGATGTTAAATGCTGATCTTCTGCTTCTTTATGTTTCATTGGGTGATTGTCTTGACTGGCATTCCTGAAGTAATCTTTGTGCTGTACAGTAGCAAGGTACATGAACGCTGTTTGTCTCTCTGTCAATTTGTATTATTATTTATTCCAGGCCTGTGCAAGGCCTGTTTTTAAAAATGTTTAACTTTCAGTTTATTCACAGTTCTTGACTGAGATTAACAGCATAAGTGGTTTATATGGGGTGTTCTTAATCTAATGACCTTAGTTCTTTTTTTTAATAATTCTTAAATTAGTCTCACTGTACCTAACTTTGAGATGCCTCGAGCATCATGGGTCCGATAAGTTCAAGTTACAATCTGAGATGAGTACCAGCAGATTTGTTGCACTTATAAAATAAACTTGACGATGTACAGATGAAAATAGGTGGAAGAAATCAATTTGG
The DNA here is from genome assembly GCA_019802505.1 of Corydoras sp. C115. Taxonomy (NCBI): domain Eukaryota; kingdom Metazoa; phylum Chordata; class Actinopteri; order Siluriformes; family Callichthyidae; genus Corydoras; species Corydoras sp. C115. Next base: position 2,848,793 of record JAFMOC010000022.1, on the reverse strand, counting down.
ACCAGGCCCAATATAAAGCTGGGGCTTGTTAGATCCCGAAGCACAAAACAAAATTAAAGCATGTTAGTTGGCTCTTAGTTACATAGCCTTAACATAGAGTGAGTTGAGACTTCGAAAGCTTTAGCTAATTAGATTTAGAGAGTTCTGGATTCAATTTTCAAAGAACATCTAAAACAAGTCAAACTGATTAAAAATAAACATACATCCATATATTCATGACCTCATAGGGCATAGTAGCAGCATTGGGCTATCAATCCAAAGTTTGGGGGTTCAAACCTCAAGTCCGCTGATGTGGAAGCTTAACCCACATGGCTCCATAGTTGCTCTGATTGTGGCTGACCCTGGGCTTTGACCGTAACATCAAGTTGGACTCATTGTAATTTGTGTTGGATAAAAGTCTGACATCATGAAATTTAGAAAGTAAATGCCATCATGTAAATTAAAAAAAAGTATGTTAGTGCAGCATATTTTCCTATTTATGTTCTAATCTAGCAACCAGTTTGTATAAAACATAGCCCTGCAAAGAAATTATATTTATTTTAAAAATGTTTCCTATCTATGTAGCTTCAGTTACATATTAATTCTTAATTCCACAAAGTAAAAACTTAGGCACATGACTTTGATTTTACACTTTATGATGCATACATGGATGAGCAGGAAATTTCATTGATAGAAGTTACTGTTTACTGTTAAGTCTGAAATCAAAAACCGATCCTCCTCATTCTCATTGTTCTTTTTAACAAAAAACTGACACAGCATGCTTCTGATTAGATCAGGAATCCCGTCTGCCTGCCATACTGTTATTGGAACCAGCTTCAGAAAAAGATAAGAATTAGATGAGGAAAAAAAGAAAAACTTACAAACATGTTTTTTTTAGAAAAAAAACTCTGGATAGATGTTTTGCTTACACAGGTTTAATTATTATACCCATTAATAGATAATAGTTTTATCACTTTATACATTCCCATAGGCATAAAAAGTCAAGTATTACCCCTGCATTTTAAACAAATGCTACGCTACCCAGCAAAAACATGATGGGTAAGGATCTTTTCTCTACCAGCAGACTGTTTACTAGTACACAAATCAAGGTCAATGTCAAGGTCAACAAGGCATGATTGAGTTTTATGTGGAAGAACTTGAGTGGCCCACACATGTCTATCCAGGGGAGAACATTTCAGGCACTGGGCAGATACACCCAGGACAGGGCGCCAATCTATCTTTGGGTACACTCACTCACAAACACACATACTATATGGTGCAAATTAGAGCATTTAACTTAGCTTGAGTCCATGTTTTTGGACTGTGGGAGGAAACTTGGGAACCGGTAGGAAACCCATACAGACACAGGGAGAACATGGAAACTCCACTACCCATCTCTACATACTGCATAGTGCTACTAACTCCACTACCCATCTCTCCCCATTGGCTCCCTGTAGCTACCTACATTTTGCACAAGGCACTGATTCAGGACATTCTCTGGAACTGCTTCTCTTTTATCTTAACTCTATTTTTCAAAGATACACCCAAGTCGTTTACTGCACTCTAGTGACAAATTTCACCTGATGATTTAAAAAGTATATATATATTATAAAAGGCACTATAGTCAGGAAAAAATACAATAAATATCAATAAAACTAATTTAAAATAAGTGTATATAGAGTGTAAATAGCAATACACAGGGGGAGTTATACATTAGTTTGTGGTATAATTAGGACTACAATTCTCTAAATACAACTATAGCAAACCATTTAATATTGTATGTAAAATTAAAATGTATGTACACTGCCTTAATTGAAGTCAGTGGTGCCTGAATGTACTGGATAACCATGTTATTATAACAAAGGATGTTTTTCCCTCCTGGTGGCACAGGGGGCATTCAGGACAATGCCACAATTTATTAAGCTCATATTATTCTTATACATGCAAGACACTTAGAATCAGAATTTTGCATAAGGCTTTCAGAATAATTAAATTAGCATTACTGTTAATATAAAATATTTAATATTAAATAAATTAAATAAATATTAATTTTCATTCATTCATTATCTTCCACTTTATCCTATATTAGGGTCGCGGTGGGGTTCCCCATGCCCATCCAGGGGAGAACTTTTCGGGCGCTGGGCAGATACACCAACAACAGGAAGCCAATCTATCACTGGGCACACACTCACACATACCACAGATACCCAGATAGGGGCACATATCCAGATGGGGATTCGAACCGGGAATCCCTAGCGCTGAGAGGCGAACGTGCTAACCACTAAGCCACCGTGAATAAATAAATATTAATAAACTTTTTTATGTGCATATCATAAACACATTTACATACTTACACACAAATTCCCAGCACAAGTTGACTGATTAATAAAAATAATGAAAAGAAAACTGATCAATTCCGTAAAACAGAACAATTATTTAATCTGTAGTTCAATAGATATACAGAGATGCAGAGAAATGAATTCATAATCAAACCATCAACCATCACGTCTTATACTTTGAGTTAAAGTACATAGTGTTTACTTCTTGTACACAATATGAAATATGTGTTGTTGATAATTCATTGTGTCACAAATAAAAGCTGCTTTGTGCTGTTAGATTTAATTATACAATTTTGAAAACTAGTTAAAAGCTTTTTTTGATTATAAAAAAAAGAAAATTTCAAATATTTATTCAACACATCATTGTGACTTTATTTCATATAATAAAGCAGTACCATTGAGTATGGACTTCTTATGGTAGAAGAAATGAGGCATGTTGTCAATTCTGCACTTTTACTTGCATTTGCAGGTCTTAAATCTTTGGCAAACTGAGTTCCCAAGACTGAGACAAATTTACACACTGACAGCTGTATCTTTCAATCTCCATTCACACTATATTTTCCTGTCACGGTCTTCCTCTTAAACACACACACACACACACACACACACACACACACACACACACACACACACAAACATGCAATACACATTCCCTACTTTATAAAACAATGAATTCCAGCTGTTTTACAACGAGAAATTTGATCAGTTTTTAGAGCCTGCTAATGGTACGCTAATTGAGGTGTTATTTGAGTGATTCCTCCCCTGCAGTGATAATTAACACCTAAATGTGTAAATACATCACATGTGTAGTTCTTTATATTTGTCTGCAATTACCAGTGTATCTCATATTTATGCCAGTGGTGGGCAGTGTATTTCCCACCTAGGCCTTTAGTAATGCTCTGTCTGAATTATTCCACTCATCAGTAACTATTTTATGGCTATTAAAACATCTCATTTTGCAAGAATGCAGTATGAAGAGCCATTCTTCATTCATTGTAGATAACTTGTTGTCACTGTAGCACGGCTAATGAATGAATGACCTTAAACCGGCTCTGCATTGTGACCGTGAGTGCCCTTTATAAACTGCAACATCCTATTGGAGAGATTGCATGTACCTGATCGCACGACAGATCTGTCAGCCAAGACGTGTTTCAATTAATTTTAAATATGTGAAAATAAATCCTGTTCCTGAGTCTGTGAAATCCTGTCCCCTGATCTCATTCGTTCCCACCCCATTACACTCGTGTAGCCACACATTAAAATCATAACCTCATAAAATATTATTTAGAAAAATAACACTTAAAAATCCTAATAAAATAGAGATTATTTGTACACAAAATCACTTTCGTCTTTTTTTAAATAATTAATTCGTTCCATTAAGTAGTCCTTTTCTATTGCCATTGAAGCTAATGCTGAAAGTCGAGTCAGTCATAATTCTGAAACAAGAATTAATTGGCTGAAAATGTCTGTTCATTAAAAGTACACTCCAATCAGATGGCATGAATATGCTGACATAACATGCACTTGCTAGAAGGACCTGGGTGGCCACCTCAAAATCTTTTTGGTTAAAGCAACAGATAAACACTTATTTAACACTACCGGTCCTGAAGACCAATTATTGAACAACCTAAGCAGAAATATTTAAAACTTGGCAACCAATAATGCTGAAATGTTACTGGTTAAAAGATATAACAAGAAAATACAGGTCTGAAAGCAACACAACCAGGAGGAATGATATAAAAAGGAGTGCACAGGCCATTTGAAATTATTAAATAACTATTAATGGACAAATTATAATAAACATCAGCCTGTGATGTTATAAGACATTTTAGGCCTTCAGAGAAGGCCTTGAAGGCCCTGACGACCCATTCATAAAAATGGGCTGAAATTTTCAATTTACGGTTGTAATATAAAAAAATCTAAACAAAGCCTGATTACAAGCTTGTTGATTTGAAACACTAAGCATATTACATAAATAACCAGAAATGTTTACTATACTACAATAAAAACTCATACTCTCATACAGACAAAAACACAAATAATATTTACATTTGAAACTGCAACACATACTGAAGTAATGTCTTCTCTCTGAAATATTTTTTTCTGTGAAATACCAGAATCAGAATTAGATTTATTGGCCAAGTGAGTTATACTGTACACACAAGGAATATGGTGTGGTAGGTGTTGGTTCTGGCATTGTACACATAACAATATATGATAAACAGATTTACAATACAATACATATACAGACCTATACATTTCTTTAAATATTTACATATTTACATATATACATGTGTGCATTGTATATTGTTTATTGTATAGTGTATATGTGGTATACTTATATTGACATGAGATCATTTAATTAACGGAGAAATATCAACGCTGAAAATTATTTATGTTTAAACAAAATATTAGCAAATATATATAATGGCGGCATGGTGGCTTAGTGGTTCGCTTCTCAGTGCTAGGGATTCCCGGTGCAAATCCCAATGTGGGTGGAGTTTCCATGTTCTCCCCGTGTCCGCGTGGGTTTCCTCCGAGTTCTCCGGCTTCATCCCACAGTCCAAAAACATGGATCAAGGTCAATTGTACTCTCCAAATTGCCCCATATAGAGTGAGTTTGTGTATGTCTTGTGAGTGACTGTGTGCCCAGCGATAGATTGGATGGGCATGACGACCCCCCCCGCAGAAATGAAGTCTGAATATATGGAATGAAAGTGCGAATATAAGGAATGAAGTCTGACGTCATTGACGAATTTGCGCCATTTTCTTTTTGCACCGTAAATAGTGGATGTGCATTATGGATGAAGCAGTGAGAAATCTGCTGCAGCGAGGTTTTAACTCACTGATGCAAAATATTACTTTTAATAACATGTAAAATAAAAACAAACAAGAATAGCTGCCACCAGATTTCTTGCTGTCTCATTCATAATGCACAACCAGTATTCCAAGTTTCCCAGCTTTTATTCACATTTGAACAAAAAGTGGCAACCTCTTTGAGGTTGGCGGGTCTGCTTGCCATCACCCTGATCTTTAGCTACCTCCACAGATTCTCAATTGGATTTAAGTCAGGACTCTGTCTGGGCTACTGCGAAACATTAATGGTTTTGTCTGCTAACAATTTCTTCACCACTTTTGCTAGGTTTTGGGTCGTTGTCGTGCTGAAATGTCCACTGGTTCCCAAGGCCAAGTTTCTCTGCAGACTGCCTGATGTTGTTGTTGAGAATCTTGATGTATTGCTCTTTTTTCACGGTGCCATTTACTGCTATCAAGTTCCCTGGACCATTGGCTGAAACCCCCCCCAAACATTAGGTTTCCACCACCATGTTTGACAGTGGGGATGGTGTTCTTAGGGTTGAAGGCTTCTCCTTTTTTACGCCAAATGAAGGACACATTATTGTGGCCAAACAGTTAAATTTTTGTTTCATCTGACCATAAAACAGAAGACCAGAAGTCTTCATCTTTGTCCAGATGAGCATTGGAAAGGTCAAGTGGGCTTTTGTGTGCCTTTTCTGGAGAAGTGGCGCTCTCCTTGGTCTGCGTCCATGAAACCCAGCAGTGTGCAGTGTCCGTTGGACTGTCTGCCTTGAGGTGCTGCCACCAGCAGAGCCCAGATTCACCAGGATGGCCTTGGTGGTGATCCTTGCATTTTTCTTCACCTCTCTCACTATCCTACTGGCCAGCACAGGTGTCATTTTGGCTTCCGACCACATCTTCTGAGATTTTCCACAGTGTGAAACTTCTTGTATTTTTTAATAATACTTTGCACTGTAGCCACTGAAAATTGAAAACATTTTGATATGGCCTCATAGTCCTTTCCTGACTTGTGAGTGGCCACAATGCACAGCCGCAGGTCTTTAGTGAGCTACTTTGTCTTAGTCATGACTGTCCACAAACCAACTGCAGAGAGCTGCTGTTTTTCACCTGTTGAGTTGATTAAAACAGCTGTTCCCAATGAATCAGGGTAATTAGGATGCTTTAAAACAGTTGGACTATTTGGAATGGTATAGAACTTTGGATTTTCCCGTAGACTGTGACAGTTTGCAAAGGGTATGAATAATATTGGTCATGGCACTTTTTGTTCAAATGTGAATAAAAGCTGAGAAATATATATTTTTTTCCACAATGATGCCTCTTGTAGATCATCATATTATCTCCTGAGAGATGCCTGTTTCCGGACAAAAATACAATTGCTGGTTGAATGAAAGTAAATTAAATTTAAGTCAAAATTTGTAGAAAATCCATATATATATGTGTGTGTGTGTGTGTGTATGCCTTAGACAGTAAAAATCAGGCTCTTGTAGTTACCCCATTCAGACAATATATATATATATATATATATATATATATATATATATATATATATATATAGTCTGAATGAGGTAACTACAAGAGCCTGACTTTTACTGCCTAAGGCATACTTTTATCTTTACACATTTACACACAAACAAACCACAGCATTTACATTTTGATTCTTTCCATCGTCTCTATCTTGCTATCAGCTGAGCCATCATTAATTGATAAGACCACCTAATAGACTCCTAATGAGACAGCAGAGTGGCAGACAACAAGGCTGACAAGATCTGTTTGTACATGAAAACACAATACTTCTTCTTTCCACTACAATAATCAAGTTTAAGTGGGAGATCTTATCCACTAACTTGCTAAAAAGCAGAGCAATTGTTTATTATTGCCTCTAGTCTCCAGTGGGCTAGGGCCATTACCCATAGCACGCTAGGGTATAGAAACGCAAATATTGTGATTAATGTAGTATCTTAAATGAATAACAGGAACAGCAGTTATGGGAGTTAAATATTCCCATGGTCCAATGATTCACAGATCTACATATCTAGTCATCTCATCTGAAAACTATGTTTCCCAGTGCAATATATTATGTAATAGGAACCTAACAAATATGTTTCCAAGCTTTCACTCTGGTTTTAAATAAGATCATTATCAAGATCATCTGTTGTCCATGATTATTATTAATGGCTTTCGGGCTATTTAGTCATACAGGCTCTGTTTGCAATGATTTTACTTTGTGAATCCTTGAGAGAAATGTAAACTTGGGACATGTTGTTACCTTTTACATTTCTCTCTAGTCTGGTGCATATATTTGTCTGTTGTTTATGCTGCTATAATTATATGCTGCTTGCATCAAAGTATAAAGATGAAAATAAATATAGAAAAAGTAGCTAAATGTATTTGTAAAAAATGGTGTGCATCTTTTCAGACTGCTGAATGTTAATGATAATTATATTTACTGAGATTTCCAGTGCCTATGCAAAGTGGTACTGCAAATTACTGCCAGCATGGGGCTGAGGGGTTTACAAGAATAGTCTGTATAAGGAAGGAGTGAGACTGTTTATCCAGAGGCAGGGGGCTAAGGTAAGCCACACGCCTTGTATTTTTTTTTTAATTCTGCTCTCCACAAGCTGTCTGTCATTGATTTAGTGTGCATTGCCTGTCTTGCACATTGTCTGAGTCTGTTGTCTGCCTGTTAGCCCAGACGATCACCTTCCCTCCCCCCTCCTTTCACCTCCACAGCTGATAGATTTGCCACACTTACCCAAGCACAGGGGGTCATGGGTGGTGCAAGCAATTTTGCTAATCCTGTAACTACTAATTGTCTCCTCCTATTCTTTTGCTTTAGCAAACAGAAGGACAAAAGAAAGGGTGGCTGCATCTGACTATATAAGGTGGACAAGTGGTAAAGCAATGATGCCACACATAGAGGTTCACACCATTTATCAGATAGTTAGGCATTTCTAGTCATTTTAGTGGTCGTTTTTTTCTCATTTAGCACTGGACTCTTTTAGGATGAGCACTATGATGAGATGCTTACAAATTTTTTGTGTGTGTTTATGCATTTCTGCTGTTAATGCACGAATCTGGGCCTGGATGCTATCAATGCCATACACTTCCCCAGAGGAAGGACCGATGGATCCAAAAGACAGAGACATAGAGACACCACAGAATAGCCAAAAGGGTGATTTGGTGAGTATGATGTGTAATTTTGGTGACCTGTAAACATTACCAGTTAATGACAGTCCTTAAGAAGAAAAATTCTTAGGTTATTTCTATATTTCAAAAGCATAATGCTTAATGTTAGTAAAAAGAAGAAATCTAAATGAAAAAATCTACTAAATGTCAGATAATAAAATCTAATGCAAACATATTTTTATTAGTAGAAGAAGAAAGAAAATCCTTTTAAACATATTTATTTTCAATAAAACGTATTATATGTTTTTTTCTTGAATGTTAAAGAATTTTATCCTTTTAAAGGTGTTTAGTGTGTTTGTTCTTTACATATTTAAAAGTATAGAAATGGTAGTTTTATGCCATTTTTTTTTTATGTCAGAATGTAAAAAATGTTCTATGTCTCCTGTGGTAGATATCATGTGATCATGATCGGGCCTGTGGAAAGGGTTTCTCCTGTGATCGCCATTTTGGCTTATGTGTTCCTTTACGACAAGAAGGAAAGTTTTGTCGGCGAGATGCTCAATGTGTGAGAGGATTGAGCTGCATGTTTGGAAAATGCAGTCGAACGGTTCCAGAGGGACAAGAGGGTAAGAGCTACTATATACTTATCGAGAATTTTTAATACAATTTGGCATTACACCTGGTCATTAGGATCTCACTGTGAGCTATGTTGTGTTCCTATGTGTCTTAGGTGCACGATGTAAAGTAGACAAAGACTGTAGTTTATCAATGTGCTGTGCTCGTCATCATGGAGAAAAAGTATGTAAGCGTCGTTTGGTTCTGGGTGAGCACTGTTATGTACCAGATGGAGGACTGGCATTCAGCATTAACCAGATCTGCCCATGCGATGAGGGTCTATTGTGTCGTGGAAATGGACAAACACAAAAAAGAGAGTGAGTTTAACTATTTTTTTCACACTAACTTCTATCATCTATACCAATGGTATCCAAAATAAAGTAAGATAAGTGAACAAAAGCTAACATATATATATTTCTTTTTCCTTTTTGTCCCTTTTAACAGGACAGAATTTGTGTACCAACCTGAATTAACTAACTGGACCTGCCAAGTTTCCAAACGTTGAAAATTAAATTGTCAATTTAATTTATTAAATGCTTGTATATAAACTGTACATATAAATAAAAATGTTTATTCTCATATTACTGTGTTTACAAATGTCAGTTATATATTTAAGTTATCTATTTCACTTTTATAATAAAGTTTTTATTATAATAAAAGTCATAGTGATTTTGCTAATATTTGAAGTCGGGGTATTTCTACTCACAGGGAGAGTGTTTAAACAGAAAGTTTTAATAACAAAGAGCAGTCCACATAAACATGACTTAAAACCACATGTTTTACTAGGGCCGCGGGGGTTGGTCATTTCTTCCTCTGCCACTCATAAATAACAGAGGAAAATACAGCTTTTTTAATCCAGCGCCATCCAGGGGCGCTGGACAGATACACCCAGGACAGGGTGCCAATCAATCGCTGGGCACACACTCACTCACACACACACTCTATATGGGGTGATTTGGAGAATTCAACTGACCTTGAATCCATGTTTTTGGACTGTGGGAGGAAAAACGGAGAACCCAGAGGAAACCCACATGGACATGGAGAGAACATGGAAACTCCACCATGATTGGGATTTGAACCAGTGCTAAGAGGCAAACCTATATATATATATATATATATATATATATATATTTTTTTTTTTTTTTTTTTTTTTTTTTTTAAGATGTCGTAGCAGGCTAAATCCACTTGTAAAGTGTGGTTTGTAAAACTGTCGAGCTTGCAGAGCTGTTTCTGTTCTCGAATAGTTTGTAAGCAAACCCGTATACAGCTAAAAGCATGTTATAAATTTCAATTTAAAGGCGACTTTTATCTTTTAAAATTAAGTAGGAAGTGAAAGACTCGAAATCCCACGCGTTCTCGGTGTCGCGCAAATCGAGTGTGATTTAAAAAAAGCCTGAGTTTTCCACAATGTCGACCGCAATGAATTTCGGAACTAAAACGTTTAAACCACGACCACCCGATAAAGGATCGTTTCCACTTGACCACTTTGGTAAATTCTAAAGTTCTTTAAGCGCGTGTTTGCTATTAATTAAAACCGTAATTTAAAAGCCTCATATGATTTAAAAGTCATCGTACATTTCAAATAGCACTGTGTACATTAGCATTATAAACTCTGCTGCGTGCTGCACTGAACAATTTATCTCTCTATATACACGATATACTCACAGACCTTTAGTAAATATACATGCAGAAGTCTTTAAGTTGTATTGTAGCTGGTGTTGTGTTAGTTTTGCACAGAATTGACACTAGAGGTCAGATTGCAATGTTTAAAAAATAAACAAAATAAATAGTTAAAAAAAACTACGTTTGTCATATATAACATGTTGGGTACCTTTTTATCAAATACTTTATATTTGAAGTGGCACATTCGCTTAAGTTCTTGCTATCGATTTATTACAGTAAACAGTATATTCTGAAATTATTCATTCATTATCTATGAATAGCTATCATACACTATGGGGCAATTTAGAGCATTTAATTTACCTTGAATCCATGTTTTTGGACTGTGGGTAGTACCTTATGTAATTTAGGGTTCTTTGTGGGGACCAATATTCTGTTATCATAATTTTATGGATTAAAAAGATGTCAGTTATTCATTTATAATTTATTTCTATTTTGAATTATGCTAAGTGATTACGTTTTAAGATAGCAGGAGTTCTGATATATCTGTAATTTTAGGTGAATGTAAAATATTCAAAGAAATGTTCATGCGCTGCCTCAGAAACAACAACTTTGATAACTCACTGTGCCGACTGCAGTCTAAAGAATATCTGGAGTGTCGAATGGACAAGTAAGTTAACTTAAGGGATTTTAGACAATAAATGTTTTAGACATATTTACTTTCTCATTTTATCTTTTTTTGTAGACAGCTTATGGCTAAGGAGCCTTTAGAGAAGCTTGGCTTCAGGGATCTGTTGGACCAAGACAATGAAGACAGCAAGAGGACCAAGGTTTAATAAAAGTTTCAATTTTGTTATCTGTGTGTATTTAACTGTAAATTGAATTTGGTTAAGTGTATAAATTGTTTAATTTGTATAAAATATGTAAATATTTCATAAGAGTTAAGTGTTACATTCATTACATAATAAAACCAGTCATAGTTTTAATATACCTTAGTTGTTTCATTATTTCATAAATCTTTCTGTGTTCATTTATATTTGGTAAATACTTCATACACTACATTTAGACTAAACAGTGGTGGACCAGACCATTAAACAACTGGGCAAAAATATATTAGAGTATTATAATAAAGTGCAATATCTTTAATTAATGAAATACAAAGTGGAATTCACAAAATGTACAGTAGGTGTAGAAACAAGTAGACGGTGATGGGCAGGAGCCCCACTACATGTAGCAAAGCTATTAGTTTAACTTCATTTTCCTGCAGCTTGGCAGTAGCATCGTTCATTCATTCATTCATTATCTCCTGCTTTATCCTCTATTGGGGTCGCGGTGGGGTTCCCCATGCCCATCCAGGGAGGAGCGTCTCGGGCGCTGGGCAGATAGACCCAGGACAGGGCGCCAATCCATCGCTGGGCACACACTCACACAGACAAGCTCTATATGGGGCAATTTTGAGAATTCAATTGACTTGATCCATGTTTTTGGACTGTGGGAGGAAACGGAGAACCCGGAGGAAACCCACGCAGACACGGGGAGAACATAGAAACTCCACCCAGATGGGGATTCGAACCGGGAATCCCTAGTGCTGAGAGACGAACGTGCTAACCACTAAGCCATCGTGCTGCCCAGTAGCATCGTGATTTTCTTTATTAAATAACTTTAATAACCAAAGTTACTTTTTATTTTTTGGATGAAGTATTGACATAGCTTCCACAAAAGCTATCATTTCCAGCAGAAAAGCAAAGGTTTGCTCTGCAGTGTTATTAATAGCCACTCACTCACTAAGAGACATCATCACCTACTTTGCATAATAGTCCAATTGTGTGTATTTGAAGCTGCTGAATTGAGGAATAACATTGTGGGACATAAAAAGTGAAAAACAACCGAAATATGTCCAAACTACAAATGAACATTATTTTTCTAGGTGTTGCAAATCCTCTAGCCCACAGAGTATTACGGAACATTCCCAACAACTGGAACGTTGAGGGTGGTTGTCATAGTGATAAAACTAAAGCACCTCATTTAAAATGTCAGATCAGTAGCATTCAGACAATGTTCAGGTTGAGTTAAAGATACAAATTGTTATTTAACATTCCAGAAATCAGGTAAGTGTCTTAACACTAAATTGTTAGACATTTTACTAAGATATAATGTTTTAATAAGTTTTAATGTATATGTTTTAAGTTTTAATATGTAGGCAGTGTTGGGCAAGCTACTTGAAAAATATAGTGAGCTAAGCTATTAGTTACTCAACAATAAATAAAGCTTCACTGTAAAAAATAGCTACCACCCAAAGAAATATAGATACACAAATAAGGCAAAAGAATCTTAACTACTTCATGTTGTACCAACCTAATGCCAAATCAGTGCAAAATGACAGATACACTGATTAAAACATTTATTGAAAAAGAGTTGATGGTCTAACACACGAAAAATGATCTACATTATTATTCATTTATTCAGTCTGAATAACTGGAAATTATTGATAAAAAAACTATGCATATTCTAATCCACTTTCACAATGATAATATCTACATGTAAGCTACATGTAAAAAAACACTTATCAGAAATGGTGGATAAAATTACCCAAGTAATTAAATATTTTGTTGTCTTAATCTTATGGATTCAAAAGATGTCAGTTATTTATTTATAATTTTTTTCTATTTTGAATTATGCTCAGTTTTGCTAACAGGAGTTCTAAGTGGACATTTAAAACATCTATAACTAATCTCTGAACAGATTTCATTTCTTCCTCTGCCACTCATAAATAACAGAGGAAAATACAGCTTTTTTAATGTAAACATATCACTTCTTTTAAAAATAAATATGCATTATATTCAAAGGACATGATTTTTATAAATATTCTCGAAATTATAGTAATTTTATATGGATTATTATTTTATGTGTAAATTATAAGATAATATTTTTTATTATAAAGTGACAAAATAACGAAATAAAAATACAGCGGACAGCAATAACAGGCTGGCCAATTATATTTATACATTTATTATCTTCTTCTTTATCATAGGGACCATGCTCATCCAGGGGAGAATGTTTCAGGCAGATACACCCCAGATAGGGTGCCAATCCATCTCTGGGCACAAACAAATACACAGATCACACACACTATGTTGGGGGAAGCCGGAGAGCCATGCTGACACAGGGAGAACATGGTAACTCCACCTAGATGGGGATCCAAGCCCCAATCCCCGGTGCTGGGAGGTGAATGTGCTAAACATTGAGCTACCCTGCCTTCCCTGATAACAATTAGTAATTTAAATTATTAGATTACTAATAGATTATGCTAAATTACTACGATAAAACAAGAAAAAAAAACTCACGTTGTGCCACAAATTGAGAACAATTTGATTAGTTTAATTTATTAAACTTCAAGTTTTCTTTAAACAACATAAATCATATATTTATGACAGCCATATTACCAAATCTCTCCACAGTAATGCTTAAGAAATCAAATATTAAACAGAGTCGTATAAGTCATTAATTTACATTAAACACGCACTGCTAAAAGTGCGAGCTACAATGGCTGTATTCTGCTTGCATTAACACACCGTTAAACAAAAATCATTGCCTTTTACATAAATAATTCCACATATAATAAACTATTCACACTCATAAACAGATACTTCTTAAATTACTTTGATCATCCATCCCATCCATTATCTCCCGCTTTATCCTCTAGTAGGGTCTCCCATCCAGGGGAGAACGTTTCGGGCGCTGGGCAGATAGACCCAGGACAGGGCGCCAATCCATCGCTGGACACACACTCACTCACACAGACACACTCTATATGGGGCAATTTGGAGAATTCAATAAACTTGACCATGTTTTTGGACTGTGGGAGGAAACCCACGCAGACACGGGGAGAACATGGAAACTCCACCCAGATTGGGATTCGAACCACGAAGCCCTAGCGCTGAGAGGCGAACATGCTAATCACTAAGCCACCGTGCCGCCCTTTCTTTGATCATAGGAAATTTTAATATATGTTTTTTTTGTGAATTCTGTATTCAAACTCCATTTAGAAACAAGAAAAATATATTCCTGTTGTAATAGTGTTTTTATCAAGGTTCTTTAATTATCACATGTACATTACAAGCTTGCCTAGTGATAGATTTGCACCCCGTCCTGGGTGTATCCACTGTTGCCACTTATCTACTTTGTTGCTATATTTAGTGACTTTTCAGACCCTCGACTTATTTTTTTAAAAAGCGACTAGCGACAAATCTACTGATTTTTTCGGGTGTTGGAGAATTGGAGACACGCATGTTCTTCGGTTCAGTTTCTGTCCTCGACGAGCAGCGGGTTGTGCCATAAGCCCTGTATCACAGTCAGAACAGACCCACATCACTCCACGTCCACACTGCAACTGACCTGCATACACCCAAAGCTGCCACTGACCCCACCTCCTAATTACAGAGCGTGATGTAATTATAAATGCATTTTGTTTACATAGTCACATACCTTGTCATGTATTCATTCATTCATTCATTCATTATCTTCCGCTTTATCCTATATTAGGGTCACGGTGGGGTTCCCCATGCCCATCCAGGGGAGAACGTTTCGGGCGCTCGGCAGAAACACCCAGGACAGGACGCCAATCTATCGCTGGGCACACACTCACTCACACAGACACGGACACATACACACTCTATATGGGGCAACTGATCATGGGAGAACTCAATTGACTTGATCCATGTGGGAGGAAACCGGAGAACCTGGAGGAATCCCACGCGGACACGGGGAGAACATGGAAACTCCACCCAGATGGGGATTCGAACCGGGAATCCCTAGTGCTGAGAGGCGAACGTGCAAACCACTAAGCCGCCTATAAAACGTTTTAATTAATTTGAAAAAAAATAATTTTAATTTACTAGGTTTTCTTACGTTAGAGAAAGGTACATTTAAAAGATACAAGTTATATATACATATACTGTTTGGAGAAATACAGGAATGTCATACCTTTTAGCACTTTAAAGAACTGTCTGTTATGTTTAATTGTATACACACACACATACATATTCATTCATTATCTTCCGCTTTATCCTATATTAGGGTCGTGGTGGGGTTCCCCATGCCCATCCAGGGGAGAACGTTTCGGGCGCTGGGCAGATACACCCAGGACAGGGTGCCAATCCATCGCTGGGCACACACTCACACTCTATATGGGGCAATTTGGAGAACTGAATTGACTTGATCTTTTTTATGTCTGACTTTATGTTTTTGGACTGTGGGAGGAAACCGGAGAACCCGGAGGAAACCCACACAGACATGTGGAGAACATGGAAGAAACTCCTCTTAGATGGAACCGGGAACTGGGAATCCCTAGTGCTGAGAGGCGAACGTGCTGACCACTAAACCGTGCCGCCATAATAGAGATGTTTCTTTTTATTTAAGTTATTTGAGATTATGCATTGCAATGTGTCCCACATTGTCCCACACAAACATAGTCTTTGTCCCACATCTGGTGAATTGGAATCTGGTCACCCTAAAAATTAGTCACGGTGAAGAGAAACAACTTTAATATCGCAATTACGAACAACAACTCGTTGTTTAAGACCGTGACAAAAAAAACACGTCCTTTCCTGACTTCCGTGTAATCGGCTTCTTTCGCTTAATAGTTGGGCTTGACCAATGAATCGATTCCTCGGCGAGTCGATTCCGCTGTGAATCCATTACATATATATACATTTAGTTCATAATCATATCTAAAGCGTTCTTTAAAGCACATTTTGTATTTGTTTGTAACGTAGTGATTTTAACATATTCAACTCAGAAACAAACATGTATCAAAAGTTAACTGGACGCCTACACGAGAGACGAGAAAGAATGCCGGCTCCACGGAAGCTGTTATTCCGGCTGATTTTAACACACCGATGCAGATGATACAGATGATACTACTCAATAATAAAATAAAAAAATTAGCGCGCACATGATCGGTACAACAACTGTCAAATCGTCGCGGGGCTGTATGGTAGCGTGGCCGAGCGGTCTAAGGCGCTGGATTAAGGCTCCAGTCTCTTCGGGGGCGTGGGTTCGAATCCCACCGCTGCCAAATCTAACTTTTTTTCTCTTGAGTATTGGTGAATATTGTTATTAACTTTGCGTGAAAACGTATCCAGCCTAATTATTTGGGTATATTTTATCTGATTTTGTTCTTTTTAAGCAAGTGGTCCACAATTTATTTTGAAAAACATGCTGTTCTGTGTCTTCACAGATTTGCTGTAGGAGTTGCCGACTTAATAGTCTTTATTGCAGTATGAGGCTTATGCTCACATCCAACAGATTTATACAGCAAGTCTTATTTCTAGTTTTGATTGTTCAAAATGAACAGGACATCCAAAGAAACAAAAGGTTGCTCTTTCACACTTTTTATGACAGTGTGCTCTGCAGCTGTTGGGGGAACGTTTCAGTTTGGCTACAACCTCGCCATTATCAATGCACCCACAGCTTACATCCAGAAGTTCATCAATGAGACGTGGACAGAGCGCTGGGGCACAGCTCTGGAAACTAACCAGGTGATGCTCATCTGGACCCTCATTGTTTCTACCTTTTCACTTGGAGGACTTTTGGGATCATTGCTGGCTGGCCCAATGGCTATCCGATTTGGACGGAAGTACACTCTGCTACTAAATAATACCTTCCTTTTCATTAGTGCCATAATGGTCCTGGGCAGTCGTTCTGCCAGGTCATTTGAGATGATTATCATTTCTCGTCTGTTTATAGGAATTAATGCCGGCATTAGCATGAATGTCCAGCCAATGTATCTTGGGGAGAGTGCTCCTACAGCTTGGAGGGGTGCAGTCGCTTTTTCCTCTGCTGTTTTTACAGCAGGGGGTATTGTGCTAGGGCAGGTTGTCGGTTTAACAGAACTCCTAGGACGTGAGGCTTTTTGGCCTTATCTTTTGTCCAGCAATATTGTTTTTGGGCTGCTGCAGCTGCTAACTTTACCCTGGTTCCCAGAGAGCCCCCGTTACCTGCTCATCGACAGAGGGGACAGAGAAGCATGTAGTCATGCCCTTACCCGTCTGAGAGGCTGTGATGTGACCAACTCAATGGAGGAGATACTGGAGGAGCAGAAAGCTGTGGGGAAGGCAAGAGCTAAATCACTTTGGGAGTTATTGTGCGACCACAGCCAGCGACGAAAGTTGTGCATCGTTATGGTGGCCAGCAGCTCCATGATACTGTGCGGAAATGACTCGATTTACTTCTATGCATCATACATTTTTCAGGAGGCAGGAATTCCTATAGACAAGATCCAGTATGCTACAATCGGTACAGGTGCTTGTGAATTTACTGCCACTGTAACATGCAATTTCTTAATTGAAAGACTGGGTCGCCGAAAACTCCTTATTGGTGGATATGTGCTCATGGCATGTTGGGCTGTAGTCTTCACTGTGTCTCTCGTACTGCAAGGCAAAGTCTCTGGCATGTCCTACCTTAGCATAGCAAGTGTCTTTGCGTACATTTTGAGCTTTGGAATAGGACCTGCTGGGGTAACTGGGATATTGCCCACTGAGCTCTTTGACCAGATTTCTCGCCCTGCAGCCTACATGATGGCTGGCTCTATGATGTGGTTTAACCTTATTTTCTTGGGAATGTCCTTCCCGTTCATAGTCAGAGGTCTGGGTCAGTATTGTTTTATTCCCTATTGTGCTGTATGTGTAATCACATCCATATTTGTTAGTCTCTTCTTGCCTGAGACTAAAGGGAAGAGTGTTGCTGAAATAACAGCAGAGTTTCAAAAGCCCAGTATAAAACCTTTTTCTGATGTAAAACAGAATCATTTAGAACTAGATGAAACTCAATACACAAAAGAACCTACATCAAATGATCTTAAGTCATTATATCTGTAAAGCTTTGCATTTTTGTGTGTTAATCTTGCAGCACTTGGCACTGATTGCTCTGATATTGCAGTGACATTCAAGATAAAATTACTATGTTTACATTTTAATTCAGTGGCTGAAGTTTATCCTCAGTTTGGTGGTGTTTGTATTTAAATATACTATTATCTAAAGAAATGTTTTATTACACTGGCATATGTATTTGTTTTATTATGTATTTATATACGTTTTATTTATTTATTTAAATATCCAGGGATTTAAGCATTCTTGATTCTATGCAGGTATATTATGTACTAAAGTTCTAATCAATATGGCAGTGTATTTATATTATGGATGTGAAGTAACATTTATTTTTGTTATATGGTTTGTCTATTTTGAAAACAAATTTTTTGTCCATCGTGAATTTTACTTTTTCCACTAGAAGGGAATGTATCCCAAAGATTTTTCTTATTCTGAATACGTACTGCCTTAACACCTGTGAACAAGTTCAAATTTAGGGTCAGAAGATGTCATAAATGCAGAGCCTGAAAAAAACAACAACTGGTGTACATGAAAAAAAATACAGTAGTTTCAACTAGTAGTAGTTGAAACTACTAGTTGTAGTTTCAACACAATCATATGATTTTCTGTAGTTAATCAAATACATGTTAACTTGCAGGCATCTTCTATGATATCTCTTTCGCCTTCTGAATACTCCTTCTTTTTTACAAAAATATA
The DNA here is from genome assembly GCA_019802505.1 of Corydoras sp. C115. NCBI lineage: Eukaryota > Metazoa > Chordata > Actinopteri > Siluriformes > Callichthyidae > Corydoras > Corydoras sp. C115. The sequence goes on along the minus strand of JAFMOC010000022.1, from coordinate 2,829,715 downwards.
TAGTTTCAATGGAATTGCCATCAACTTGAACTTCACTGGCATTTGATTTTTGATAGACATTCCTTGTTGCCTACTGGGTGATAAATTGACTTATTTCATTTTGTCAGCCAATAAGTGAATGTTCTTCAGAATCTTAGAATATTTTCATTACGTCATTGATTATTGTAACTTTTATTGGCTGCAATCTCAGAGCCTGTCTGACTTCATATTTTAGATCTTAAGGTTTTGTATACCGATGGTAAACAAAAGTATCTTGGTAATTATTAATAATTATCTCATTTGTAGAGTTTTTTTTGTGTATCCTTGTCATCTTGGTTTCATTAATGTTTGGTCAGTTAGAACCTGACCAAACATTAATGTCTAGCCTTTGAAATCTGTTAATAGTGGTAACATGACATTTTTAAGATACAGGAGAACATTCAGCTTAAGACTTATTCCTTCAAAATGCACCACAGAGAGCCACAAGAAGTCATGTGACCATCAAACTATAACTCAGGCCTGAATGTTCAATAACAAATGATAATACTAATATTATAATTATGATTCAAAAGTGCAATATTATATTCTTACAGTATTCTTTACAAGACCCATCAGTGCAATATATTTTAATTTTATTATATATAATTTTTCCACTGCCACTTTACTTATTACTTTATTTTGTATTATTTTGTATTTTAATTTTATTGCACTTATTATTACTAATAATAGTACTTTGTCTTTTATTTGTTTTCGTCTGTATATTATAACACTATAAATGCAACATCTGTGATAACTGCAATTTTCCCACAGGGAATAATAAAGTATTCTGATTCTGATGTTTTCTTGGAAATATATTGGAAGCCTTCTTTTCCCCTTACTTTCATTTAAAGTTTTTACATTAGAAGCTTACAGCATGTTCCAAAGCCAGCTCTAGGTCATGTCTTAGCTGCTAAGATTGAACTTTTATTGGATTTTGTTTCATTTGGTGATCTTAAAGTGTCAAGACAAAATCTAAAACAAAATGTCTTAAAAACAGAAAATATATCAAAAAACAAATAGGAAAAATTAGGGTGGAGTCAATGAGTTTGACTGAAGAATAAAAAATTGTCTTAAAGTAATAGGACTTACATAATGACAAGCCAAATGACAGCCATTGTTAACATTTAAACAAAAAAAGAACAAGATTACAGTTGGAAAAAGAAAAGCAATCATGGACTGTGAATGGCTGGATGAAAGTGATCTTAGATCTTAGTGATCTTATTGCAACAGCAATAAGATGAAGTTTAAGGCCTATTGATAAAGAACACTGTTTGTCATTAGACAAGTCCAAAGTGCAAATAATGTTTTTCTCATTATTCTATATTATTTGTCCTCAGAATTGGTTGTTTTCATGTTATTCCTCTACTTGATTAAGGAAAAAAGTATTGGAAAAAGATTATTTTGTGGCGTGTCTCTGTAAGTAGCTTTTTCTATGAAATTAAACACTTGAAATAACATCCTCAAAGTTGTGGTTCCATTAATTTGCCAGGGGTTTGTATTTCGATTTTAAGTGTTGCAATTTTTCAGCATGTTCAAGTTCAAGTTGTTTATTTATAAAGCACTTTTTACAATGGTACATTGTCACAAAGCAGCTTTACTGTGTTATGACCATGAACTCCTAAAGAGCAAGCCGTAGCAACAGTGGCAAGGAAAAACTCCCATTTATGATTTTTTTTTTTAGAGAAGAAACATTTGGAGAACTAAGACTCAGCGGGGGACTCACCCTCCTAAAGAAAATTTAATAGAATATGATTTTACAATCAATGCATGTACATGGTGTTAGTGCTGTATTCATTCATTCATTCATTATCTTCCGCTTTATCCTCTATTAGGGTCGCGGTGGGGTTCCCCATGCCCATCCAGGGGAGAACGTCTCGGGCGCTGGGCAGATAGACCCAGGACAGGGCGCCAATCCATCGCTGGTAGTGCTATATTATCTTAGATAATGAAATCTAAAATATTCATTCATTATCTCCCACTTTATCCACTATTAGTGTCGCGGTGGGGTTCCCCATGCCCATCCAGGGGAGAACGTTTCGGGCGCTGGGCAGATAGACCCAGGACAGGGCACCAATCTATCGCTGGATACACACTCACACACACTCTATATGGGGCAATTTTGAGAATTCAATTGACTTGATCCATGTTTTTGGACTGTGGGAGGAAACGGAGAACCCGGAGGAAACCCACGCAGACACGGGGAGAACATGGAAACTCCACCCAGATGGGGATTCGAACTGGGAATCCCTAGCGCTGAGAGGCGAACGTGCTAACCACTAAGCCACTGTGCCACCAATCTAAAATATATGTATTTAAAATAAATAAATAATAAATGTAGTACTTTTTTTTAAGGATATAGATCAATGGGTTGCATATGGTATTGGTATATAACGTTATGTATTTTATGTGAATTCATATCCAGCCTCGTGTATTGCTTGGATATATTTTTATTCGACTTGGTTCTTTTTGATGGAAGATAGCGAGTGATCCATACTAGAGCTGTGCGGATCGATACAAATATCGATAATATCGATACCAACGCTGGTATTGGTATTGAACAATACTTGCGTAAAAAGATCGATACTCAAGTTTTTTGTGCGCACGCCGATTTATGAACGTCTATTCTCTGAGTCTATAACGCTGATATCACTGTGGCACACACACACACACACACACACACACACACACACACACACACACACAAACACACACACACACACACACACTTTTGTTGTTGCACAGTCACGTGACACAGCGGCCACGTGGGCTCAGTCTGACCCGCCCATGTTGACACGTCACAGTAAGGCGAGAGAGACTCGGAGTGGGAGATAAAAAAAGATGTCTGAGAAAGAGAAGCGCTGTTTGTATTTTACAGCCGAAAATGCGACATCAGCAACCTGTTCACTTTGCAAAAAGTCTATTAGGTACACAGGAAACACAACAAACTTATTTAAGCTCATGAAAAAGCACACAGCAGAAAACGCAGAGCTGCAGCAGCAGAGAATATCCAGGTAGATAAGAGTGGTAATCTTCAACAGCAGTTCATATTAACTTTCAAAAGTAAATGTTACCCAAGTCATTTGTGAATGAAGACACTGAAATAACCTAGTACATTTATTCTATTGTAAAGTTATCTAAGAGAAGATAACATTAGATAAAGCTTTAATTATCCCACAACAAGGAATTTTATAGAATTAAAGCAACAGGAAAGTGCACACAATGTAAACAAAATAACATTGAAAGATATATCATAAGAGGTGGACTGGACTATAAAAAAAATTATGAACAGAACAATTTAACTCCAAGGAATATTTACACAGCCATACAAGTATGAAATTTATAGAGACTTTAAAAATAACAAAGGTTAAAAAAATAATTATATATATATATTATTATTATTATTATTATTATTATTATTATTATTATTATATTATTTCCCTTAGCCGATTCCCCAAGAGCTGAGGAGATCACTAGGAGCCTGGTAGGGATGATAGGTTGCAGGTCCTTCACTATATCCATTGTGCAAGACAAGGGCTTTCAGGATTTTGTGAAGACCCTTGACCCAAAATATAGAATTCCAAGTCGGAAATCTTTAATGGAGGGGAAACTGCTGGTTCTTTATAAAGACTGCTCTTCCAAGGTTAGGTTATTTTTATTTTGTTGTTACCTACAATGTTTGGCGAAATTCTATACTAGGTCTTTTGGATCAATGAAGCTTAAATATTAAAAAGTATCTGTATCGAATATTGCGATATTGACCCTGTATTTACTTGGTATCGGATCGATACCAAAATTCTTGGTATCGCACAGCTCTAATCCATACTCTTATTTTGAAAAGCGACCTGCAGTTGTTTTGTCACTTCACAGTTCTTGCTGAAGCAGCTGTGCGAGTAGCTGCAGTCATCGACCTCTAGTCTTTATTGCAGTATGAGGCTTATGCTCAAGTCTTATTTATACAGCAAGTCTTATTTCTAGTTTTGATTGTTCAAAATGAACAGGACATCCAAAGAAACAAAAGGTTGCTCTTTCACACTTTTTATGACAGTGTGCTCTGCAGCTGTTGGGGGAACGCTTCAGTTTGGCTACAACCTCGCCATTATCAATGCACCCACAGCTTACATCCAGAAGTTCATCAATGAGACGTGGACAGAGCGCTGGGGCACAGCTCTGGAAACTAACCAGGTGATGCTCATCTGGACCCTCATTGTTTCTGCCTTTTCACTTGGCGGACTTTTGGGATCATTGCTGGCTGGCCCAATGGCTATCCGATTTGGACGGAAGTACACTCTGCTACTAAATAATACCTTCCTTTTCATTAGTGCCATAATGGTCCTGGGCAGTCGTTCTGCCAGGTCATTTGAGATGATTATCATTTCTCGTCTGTTTATAGGAATTACTGCCGGCATTAGCATGAATGTCCAGCCAATGTATCTTGGGGAGAGTGCTCCTACAGCTTGGAGAGGTGCAGTTGCTTTTTCCTCTGCTGTTTTTACAGCAGGGGGTATTGTGCTAGGGCAGGTTGTCGGTTTAACAGAACTCCTAGGACGTGAGGCTTTTTGGCCTTATCTTTTGTCCAGCAATATTGTTTTTGGGCTGCTGCAGCTGCTAACTTTACCCTGGTTCCCAGAGAGCCCCCGTTACCTGCTCATCGACAGAGGGGACAGAGAAGCATGTAGTCGTGCCCTTACCCGTCTGAGAGGCTGTGATGTGACCAACTCTGAAATGGAGGAGATACTGGAGGAACAGAAAGCGGTGGGGGAAGCAAAAGCTAAATCACTTTGGGAGTTATTGTGCGACCACAGCCAGCGACGAAAGTTGTGCATCGTTATGGTGGCCAGCAGCTCCATGATGCTGTGCGGAAATGACTCAATTTACTTCTATGCATCATACATTTTTCAGGAGGCAGGAATTCCTATAGACAAGATCCAGTATGCTACAATCGGTACAGGTGCTTGTGAATTTACTGCCACTGTAACATGCAATTTCTTAATTGAAAGACTGGGTCGCCGAAAACTCCTTATTGGTGGATATGTGCTCATGGCATGTTGGGCTGTAGTCTTCACTGTGTCTCTCGTACTGCAAGGCAAAGTCTCTGGCATGCCCTACCTTAGCATAGCAAGTGTCTTTGCGTACATTTTGAGCTTTGGAATAGGACCTGCTGGGGTAACTGGGATATTGCCCACTGAGCTCTTTGACCAGATTTCTCGCCCTGCAGCCTACATGATGGCTGGCTCTATGATGTGGTTTAACCTTATTTTCTTGGGAATGTCCTTCCCGTTCATAGTCAGAGGTCTGGGTCAGTATTGTTTTATTCCCTATTGTGCTGTATGTGTAATCACATCCATATTTGTTAGTCTCTTTTTGCCTGAGACCAAAGGGAAGAGTGTTGCTGAAATAACAGCAGAGTTTCAGAAGCCCAGTATAAAACCTTCTGATGTAACACAGAATCATTTACAACTAGATGAAACTCAATACACAAAAGAACCTACATCAAATGATCGTAAGTCATCATGTCTATAGAGCTTTGCATTTTTGTTTTTTTTAATCTTGCAGCACTTGGCACTGATTTCTCTGATATTGCAGTGACATTCAAGATAAAATAACTATGTTTATATTTTAGTTCAGTGGCAGGAGTTTATCCTCAGTTTGATGGTGCTTGTATTCAAATACACTATTATCTAAAGAAACTCCATTGCATTAGTTCAAATGCTGTATTATTACACTGGCATATGTATTTGCAAAATGTTTTATTGTTGTGCTGTGTTGTTTGGCACACAACATGAAAATTGTATGTTGTCTCTGCAATTTAAGTTTAGGAGGACTTTAATAATGTACTGTTTCCTGATCCAACCCACTGATAAACCACCTCAATATACCCAACAAGAGATAATTTATATCAGTTTTATTCTTTATCCAAACTTACAAAAAAGAATTATACTTTGCACAAATGCACAAAATGAAATAAAATACCATTTTTTTTCATGCCTGTGAAAAATATAAGCTAATTTTCTAGACTATAGCAGAATGGCAACTGTAATATTATACTATTATTACTATTCAGTAGCTTGTTGGAGGAAAAACTGTTTAACTTAATTTATTTTATGTAAGTGATGAATAATCATTTAAAAAATAAATAGTGCATGCTGTCTGCATGTATATACATCTGCAGTAAAAAGAGTATCGTCTTCATTGATAGCTGTGATTATACCTAATAAAGTATTTAGGTATAATTTGAAAACAGTCCATTACAAATAAAAATCATGCATTAAAAAATCAACCCCAGCAAAAGTTTATATTTATAAAAGCAAAATCTGTACAGTTAAGAACCATTTGATTTGTATTATTGACCAAATATTGATGAATCAAATACAGTGTATGAAAATAAGCTTCTGATCCTATCAAATATGGTGTAAAAATAATATTTTTGCCTGTGAAATGTCACAGAGAGGTATTAAAAATATCATGATATTACAGTAATGTAAGCACCGAAAAATTGGACTTAAGTTCAGTACTATGTACTTGTAAATTTAAAATGAATGAGTCCTTTATTGCTACTGCACATTCTACTTTTACACTTGTATAACGAAATCGAAGTCCCCCCCACGATGCACTGAATATTAAAAAATAATATAACACTTGGGTCAAAATTAGAAAATATTAAAGAAAGGATGAAAATAAATAAGAGAAAAGAGCAATGTAAACACTATAAACAGACCTTTTTCTTTTTCATTTATTTTATTTATTAGCATTGCACATGGCACATTTAAATGACATGTATGTCTAACACTGGCATGATATAATATTACATTTGGATAAAGGTGTTTTTTTATTTTTTATTTCTGGAATCTAATGATGTGGTTGGTCTTTATGTACTGTCTATTAAAATGCTGTCTATAAATAATATATACAGGGATTTGAGCATACTTGATTCTATGCAGGGATATTATGCACTAAAGATCTAGTCATTATGGCAGTATATTTATATTATGCAGTAACATATATTTTTATAATATGGTTTGTCTATTTTAAAAACAATTCATTTGAGTTGTCTTGAATTTGCACTATTTTACCTTTTCCACTAGAAGGCAATATTTCCCAAAGATTTTTTTTATTCTTAACGTACTGCCTTAACACCTGTGAACAAGTTCACATTTAGCAGGTCCGCATGGGTAAAAAGTGTCATAAACGCAGAGCCAGAAAAAAACAACAACCTTTTAGCCTATTGCTACTACAGATAGAGAATGTCAATATTAATCATATAATGTCAATATTGCCTTTCATTTGCATGTGATATTGTTAATTCTTGAACAAAAAATATTTTAAATTAAACCTATTTAAAATGTAACAGTTGTTTGCTTGTTTTGTATCTAATATCTTATAGTTCTTAAATGCCTTGTATGATTTAAGATCACATTGATTTACAAACATTGAAAGCTGGGTTGTTTCATAGACTTTTATATCATAAAGCTATCATAGGAGGTTATAACTTCATAAACCTTGTGGTATTTATTTGCTGTATTACTGAATGTTTATATAACCATAGACATTTGGCTTATAACAGTTTTAACAGGCAGTTGTTATAAAAAACACACACACATATACACACACACAGACACACACACACACACACACACACACACACACACACACACACACACACACACACACACACACACATATATATATATATATATATATATATATATATATATATATATATATATATATATATATATATATATACAGTTGTGATCAAATTTATTCAACCCCCAATGCTGCGAAGGGTTTTATGGAATTCAGTGCACATTTGTAATTGTGTTCATAATGAAATCTTACAAGGGCTTGTTAAAGAACTAAATGCAACTAAGATAGCATCAATTGTTTTTGTCATAAAGTATTAAATGGCCTTTTTGTGATTTCTTCATTGACACAATTATTCAACCCCTTTACAACTACCACTCATAAGAACAGAGGTTCATTCCAGTGTTTTCAATCAGGTATTGAAAACACCTGTGGATGTCAACGAGCAGCAATCAAGCATGATAAGCACCAATTAGGCAGATTTAAAAGGACTGTGATACTCAGCTCTTTCTAGACATCTACTGGTGTGTTTACAAGCATGATGAAGGCAAGAGAATGGTCCCAGAAGACAAGAGAAGAGGTTATTGCTCTTCACAAGAATGGCAATGGATATAAAAAGATTGCGAAGTTGTTAAATATTCCAAGAGACACTATCGGAAGTATCATTCGCAAGTTCAAGTTAAAGGGCACAGTGGAAACGTTACCTGGTCGTGGCAGAAAGAAGATCCTGACCGCGACTGCTGTGCGCTACCTGAAGCGTAATGTGGAGAAAAATCCCCGCGTGACTGCTAAGGAACTGAAAAAAGACCTGTCAGATGTGGGCACTGAAGTTTCAGCTCAGACAATAAGGCGCGCACTGCATAACGAAGACCTCCATGCCAGAACTCCCAGGCGCACCCCCTTGCTGACTCCAAAGAACAAGAAAAGTCAACTGCAGTATGCCAAAAGTCATGTGGACAAGCCACAAAGGTTTTGGGACAGTGTACTGTGGTCAGATGAAACTAAATTAGAACTGTTTGGGACAATGGACCAGCGCTATGTTTGGAGGAGGAAGAACCAGGCTTATGAACAAAAGAACACCTTGCCTACTGTGAAGCATGGCGGGGGGTCAATTATGCTTTGGGGCTGTTTTGCTTCTAATGGTACAAGAAAGCTTCAACGTGTGCAGGGTACCATGAATTCCCTTCAGTACCAGGAGATCTTGGAGGAAAATGTGATGGAGTCAGTCACAAACCTGCGGCTTGGGAGACGTTGGACCTTCCAACAGGACAATGATCCAAAGCACACATCCAAGTCCACTAGAGCATGGTTGAACATGAAAGGCTGGAACATTCTAGAGTGGCCATCGCAATCACCAGACTTAAATCCAATTGAGAACCTCTGGTGGGACCTAAAGAAGGCAGTTGCAGTGCGCAAGCCTAAGAATGTGACTGAACTGGAGGCTTTTGCCCATGAAGAATGGGCTAAGATACCCATAGGTCGCTGCAAGACACTTGTGTCAAGCTATGCTTCACGCTTGAAAGCTGTCATAACTGGAAAAGGATGTTGTACTAAGTACTAAAAAATAATGTCACTAGGGGGTTGAATAAAACTGATAATGATGTGAGCACAGTAAAGACATTTGTGGTTATTCCATCATAAATATTATGTTATATTTGTCTAATTTATAAGTGCCTCTTTGATATAATTGTAAATAAGATGACTGAAATGATCCAAATCAATGTCAAACTGGCCAAAACACTTTATTTCAGTGGGGGTTGAATAAATTTGATCACAACTGTATATATATATATATATATATATATATATATATATATATATATATATATATATATATATATATATATATATATATGTTTAGTGTATTTTAATTAGACTGTGATGAAGAACACTAGACCATTGTTTGTACTTACTGACCTTGTTAGATATTTAATTGCTTAAAAGTTCTGTATTTTCCCTTTTTTAAAAGCTGAAAAAAATCTTTTGTTTTATCTGCCCACAGTTAAACTCTCCCTGCAGTTTTCTTTTATAAACTCATGGCTTCTTAGAATGGACTTTATATCAGTTTTGAAATTACTTAGCACTACCTTTTGAAAATCCTCATTAATATTAATTCATTTCGTTTTTGTGTTGTTTGGTTTCAGAGGCCTGCTTGCTTAGTGCAGCTTCTAGGGGTTTTCAAAATATATTCTGAGTTTATGTGACTCTTAAATTACACACAGGTGAACTCTTTCATTCATTCATTCATTCATTCATTCATTCATTCATTCATTCATTATCTTCTGTTTAGTCCTCTACTAGGGTCACGGGGGTTCCCCATCCAGGGTAGAAAGTTTTGGGCGCTGGGCAGATACTCCCAGGACAGGGCGCCAATCTATCGCTTGACACACTCACTTAAACAGACACACACACTATATGGGGCAATTTAAAGCATTTAAAATACCTTGAATCCATGTTTTTGGACTGTGGGAGGAAACCGGACAACCTGGAGGAAACCCACACGGACACGAGGAGAACATGGAAACTTTACCTAGATTGGGATTCAAACCCCCTGAATTCCCAGCGCTGAGAGGCAAATGTGCTAACCACTAAGCCAATGATAATTAATAATAATAATAATAATAATAATAATAATAATAATTTAACAATTTTGTGCAGCTTTGATGTTATCTTGAATTCTTAATATTTTATTTGTTCTGCTTCACATTGTATGTTCAGCATTGTTACAGAATGCAGCCTTGTCTAACCCCTTTGTTCATATGGAGATTTCTCCTTAGAGCAATTTAATGTCCTTCCCATCTTTTCACAGACATTTGTAATTTCAACACAATCATATGATTTTCTGTAGTTAATCGAGTACATGTTGATTTGCATGCATCTGCGACGATAGATTTTGCCTCCTGAATCTTCTTTTAATAAACTTTACTGGCATTTGATGTTTGATAGACATTCCTTGTTACCTACTGGGTTATAAATTTACTTCTTTTAATCTATCGTCCACTAAGTGAATCTTCTTGAGAATCTTAGAATATTTTCATTACAATGTCATTGATTGTTGTAACTTTTTTGGCTGCAATCTCAGAGCCTGTATGACTTTATATTGTAGAGCTTAATGTTTTGTAAACCAGAGGTCAACAAAAGTATCTGGTAATTATTAATAATTACTTTATTTTAATAATTATTTATAATTTATATTATATTTCAAATTATAATTTATATAAATAAATATTTGTGTATTCTTGACATCTTAGTTTGATTATTGTTTGGTAAGTTGGAACCTGTCCATTGAAATTCACCAATTAACCAAAAGTATTATTTGAAACCATTGAAAAACAAAGTTTGTTTTCATTTTCTATGTTTTTATAGGTGTTGTATTACTAGTCCTTTTCCTTCCTTGTTTCTTTTTGTATTTTTTTTTCTTACTTTCAGGGATCTTTAGTTTTCTTTGATTAGGCTTCTCTTTTCTTTATTGCAATCTTTTTGTATCATCAGCAATACAATTTGGTTTCTTTATTTTCTTTCCTACCAGTTTTTTTCCCAATTCTTTTTTTATATCCTCTCTTAGTTCCATTCATTGTTCCTCTGGTTCTCTGTCAACTATATCTAGCCTCTGAAATATGTTACTACTGGTATGTTTTCTTGGTCATATATTTGAAGCCTTATTTTTCTCCTTAGTTTTATTTTCAGTTTTTTACATTAGAAGTTCACAATGTGTTTCACAATCAGCTTGATTAAGCTCTTTTATCTCATGGTGCAATGAATGTATTCAATTTAGTTTCATTTGGTGATCTCATTTGGTGATCACAATTGCAAAAGTGGATTTAATCATTCTCTGTGATCATTCCTGTTTCCAAATCAATGTTTTCCGGCTGTATGTTTTTCTTTCGCCTTTCTATATTTGGCATTTTAGTCTGTAAATACCACCAATCCCTAATGACAATGAAGTTAAATCCATTTCTTCTTTGTTTATCCTTTTAAGTAGACACAATGTGATCTCGTAAATAGAAAAGTCCAGATCCAGTGATTCCAGTGCTGTTGATGTTTACATAATCCATATCAGGCTTTACAGCTTTTAGCTTGCCATGAATCATACTTTGAACATTTTAAGTTTTTTAATGTTTTGAATTCTATTTTTGACTAGCCAAAAATTGCAACAAGGCACCCACAAGGCTTTTTACATGCACACTTTACTCAGAGAAGTCCTACTCTTTCTCAGCAACACAGTAAGTGCCTTGAGACCTGAGGATCCCATATTCTGGCACTTTATCGACAGTCTTTCTGGTGTTCATATCCATTTAGATTTTAAGTAAGAGTAAAGAGGTGGTTTTCCATTGCCTTCTTAATGCAGCTGAATTGATGTATTTGCTGTTATCACTTCTGTGAGCATTCACCTCTGACATTGTTCTTTATTGCTGCTGTGAAATGTAGGTGATGGGTTTAGTTTGGCACCTCTGCTAAGACCTTTCTGCCATGGGAGAAATCCTAACAAGAGATAACTTATACACACAAGCCAACTTGCTTCAACAAGGCACTCTAACCTTCTAACTACATTTTTAAGCAGGTAGATTTTAAAGTCTGAAAGCACAAAGAGCACACTTTTGTTTGTAACCGAATGAACGTTTTAAAGTACTTACTTAACATGTTTATGATACAAAAGTGAGAACAATCACACTCATATGAGAGTAAATAAATGAAATACACCTTATAGTGCTGAGAGGGAGAAAGAGAGCAAATAAAGCTTTTTTTGTGCACAACCTTTTAGCAGCAATGTGTGCTCCCTTAATATACATGATACAACACAAATTGCACTTAATTAATATAAAAAAACATAGAATTCAAATAGGGCTTACATTATTTTTCCCATTACTGTATATAGAAGAGATGGTCACTTAAGTAAATGTAGACAACTATGGACCATCTAATAATACAAGTTTATTAGATTATCATTACACTGAGTTTGTAAGACTGAAACGAAGTGTTTCTTTACAGTGGATTATTATGAGTTGTCATTGTTTTTAGAACTAGTGTAATTATACAATAAGGCTCTAAACTTTGTCATTACTGAATAATGGGCTACTGTTATTTATTACTGCATGTTCAGTGATATTGCTATTATAAAGTAATGTTAGTGTATATGCAATTTTAGACACTATATTTTGGGGAAAAAAACTTTAATATTGCATGCAATAGACGTTTGTTTAAAAACCAATATCAAGTAAATAATAAATGAGTAGAGAAAGACATAGTGAGAAGCCACTTACTTTGAATTCCAAAACCATTTAAGTGTTGTTCTAAAAACTTGACAATTGACTTGGCCCATAACCTCAGACCATCAGGTGGCGACAGTGTGTGGCTGAAAGATGGAATCTTTAAATAACGGAAGCTTTAGGTGCTTGTTTTTTTATACTAATCTTATTTACCACATACGGTTTCGTAATCTAGATAAATCTAATCGAGAAGCTCGATATAAAATGTATTAAATGTGCATTGCCTATGAATTACGTTTGTGGCAACAAACAAGACCAAACTGTCCAAATTAGGACGACATTGGAACACAAACGAGTGTAAGCTTGGTGTGTCAGGACCTTACTGCCGATTGGCATATTGTGACAACATAGAAAATTATGATGGAATAAAAACAAATATAATGCATAACCATATATATATATAACAATTTCATTCAAAAAGAAACAATTTCATTAAAGCTGTAAAACAAACAAAAAACGTACATTGCGTACATTAATTTTAATAACACATATTTTTTTGTAAACACTGTCTTAATTTGCATAGTTTTATTACATTTCTCACGTAGGTTTTTTCCACATACCCATTTTTAAGGGTATCTGCAATGACTCAAATACTTTCTTTAAAATTTACAAATAAGGGGGACAAAATACAGAAATGTCACTTACCAGTGTCTGTGGTTGGCAGGTAAGTTGACGTAGGGGTCTTTAGTTCACTGCAACTAAGATACCACTCGACACTTTAGACTGTTATGTTGTTCTCAGCTTTTTTTCAGCACAATGAAATATTTACTACAGGATGGTATTACTGTGATATTTTATATTTATGAATTAATATAATTTTGTGTTTTAGTGCAGCAATGCTTATTTAACAGTACAGTAAACAAATATGATGTAGGCTATGACAATCCTTACAATTTGTTACACATTGAATTGCAGTTCTAATCTGAATTGCGCACAATGTATTGTTTATTGTGTGCAATTCAGATTAGGATTGCAATCATACCATCATTCTATTAGAAATGATTTTAAGACACAGTAGGGCTATTTTAGATCATAAAAGAGATCATAAAAATAAAGATCATAAAAGAGTTGTCATATGCACAGATTGTTTCAAAGTACAATTAAAATTACTAATATAGTATTGGTAGACATTTTGATCAGAATTCTTCTTTGATTGTATAGTTTGGAAAGTCACTCTCATCTAAGCAAGGCGAACATATTTTTCTGTATCAGAATCTGTGTCCAGATGGCAATTCACATGCACTGGGCTGGTGCATGCCGGTGTTAACAGGAAGCAGGTTGTCTATTTTAAAGTTAGTTGCTTAGCTACAGTAAAGGAACAAATCATGGAAATATGTTAAAGGAGATAAATCAAGGCGGTATATGTCATGATTGATAAGAGCCAATTAAGAAGTAAAGGTGGGTGTCTGTATTTTTCAGTTTAACAAAAAATTATTGATACAAGCAATGAGAAGGTTGAAAACAATTCCATGATAAATTCAAAAGTAACTTTTATTGGCACACTTTGTTACAGGCAGAGTAGCTTAAGGTGTTTTTTATAGGGCAGTGAGTGTCTTAAAATCTACTAGCAACCCAACACAGATTCCAGATTATGCAAAATATCAGCTAAGCTTTGAAAGAACAACACTGCCAGATGTTTTCAAAGCATTTTCAGGATGCTGTTAGGAGGTGACTGCTCATCGGGAAAAGGTATTTTTGGAGCAGTTTGTCATCCAGCCACCCTTCATGACCATGGAGTGGGTTTGGAGCCACTGCCTGGTGTCTGTGTATAAGTATGTCAAAATGGCAAAAGACCACCTGGTCACGCATTCATGTGTGCCCATCTCTCCCCCTCTCTCCTGCCCTTTCCTGCCCTTTCCTGCCATCTTACATATACCTAAAACTTTCCATCTGTTACAGCACAGCAAACTAGCAATTTTATACAATACTGGGCTAAAACTATGGAAACACAACTTTTGGGGAAAAAAATCTGGCACTAAGAAACAATAAAAAAAAAATAAATAAAAATAATTATAGTCACTATTTTCTCAGATGCAGCAAAGGGAAAACTATAGACTCACTCAATTCTAAGGAAGATATTATGTAAAGTAATTTGCATTTCAAAAACAAACCCCTGCATCAAATTAAATCTGCTAATTATTCTTCAGTTTAAAAAGAGTGCTCACACCTTGGAGAGATGTAGCAGAAACTGGACTAAGATGAATGTCAGTTACAACAAACATGAGGATTATAAAACTTTTTCAAGAAGGTAAGTCATCAAGAATTGTTGAAAAAGATCAAAAACACACAGAATGGAAAGGTTGTAAAAGGAAAGCATACTGGTGAACCAAAGTAGACAAGTGTCACAAAAACCTAAAATGAGATGTCTTGAAAACAGAAAATATAAATAAACAAACCCAGTTAGGTGGAGTCACTGTGTTTGAAGTATAAGAAATTGTGTAAAAGGAAATGGATTTACATAAAGAAAAGCCAAACTAAAGCCATTTTAACAAAAGAGAACAAAATTACAGTGGGATAAAAAGTAATCATGGACTGTGAATGATTGGATGAAAATGATCTTAGATGAAGTGGTTAATGACGAGGCTCCAACCTGCAAAGCTGATCTGGCAACAGCAATAAGAGGAAGTTTTAGCCAGATTGATAGAGGGTACTGTTTGTCATTAGACAAGTCCAAAGTGCAAAAGGTGTTTTTCCTCATTAATATATATTATTTTCCCTCAGAATTTAGTGTTTTTTAAATATATATTTTCCTCTACATGATTTAAAAATAATTGTAATAGACTACAATAATGAAAATCCTGTCTTTTCATTGTTTCTTAATACCAGTAGGTTGGATTTAGAGTAGGTTAGAAATGATGCATTTTATTGCAATTAATTTTTTCCAGGAAATTAAACACATTGAAACATCATCATCCAAGTTATGGTTTCATAATGTTGCCAGGGGTGTGTATTTTGTAAAAAAAAAAAAAAAAAAGCAATACAGACACAGACACCTGGAACATCTGATCACTCTTCACCCCCAAGCGCCAACTTGACCCCCTCAACGAGCCTGGTGAAAAATGAGCTCATGAAGATTAAAACAAGAAAGGCTGTAGGTCTTGAAGGCATCAGCTCCAGGCTTCTGAGGTGCTGCTCCGACCAGCTCAGTGGAATCATTAAATACATAAGCTAAGTTTTCACATCCGAAGGACCTAAACAGCTGCCGGCTGGTGGAGCTGATGTCTCATCTGATGAAAACACTGGAGAGGCTGGTGCTTGTCCATCTCCGCCCAATGGTAAAGGATGCTAAACAAGCTAGCAGCTCTTATGGACAATGAAGTCCCACCTCATGTACATGACTCTAGTTCCACTGGGCAGCACCTTTAGTAACAATCTGCATCATCCGAAGTGTTGAAGAGTGTTACCGCAGGTCCTTCATCCCTGCTGCAGTAAGACTGTACAATCAACACTGCTCTCAGTAACCACTCACTGTCAAACTGACAATAACACTGCAATAAGTATTCAATCATTATATGTGTAATACCATTTTTGCTGTTGTCTTTTGCAATTAACCTCTTCATTTGATCATATGTTCAATAATTTATTACTGTGCAAGCTGTTGTTTTTTCTTATTGTCTCCCCTTTGTATTGCATGTACATAAATAAGTAGTTTTATTTTATTTTATTTTTTGTATATACTGATCTCTATTTCTATTATTTATTTATTTATTTTTTTAAATTACTTCTCGTAATAGATATGTTAGGTGTATCATTAACTTCCCCAATTACTGTCACTTCTGCTGCTGAAAATGTGAATTTCCATGTGATGGAAGCACACAGCAAAAGATAATGAGAAACACATGTATCAATTAACTAATTAACAACACTAAATAATGACACACAAGAAGAAAAATAAAAACACAGTGTGCTCCTAAAACTAACATAAACATATATTTTTATTTTTGGGTGATCTGATCTTGACACAATCTGTACATGGCTGTCCTACACCGTTGATGCTGTCCAGCTGCTCAAGGAGGATGAGTCCCTCACATAACCGGGAGTTGTTTTTTTTTTGCCACTGTCACATTGGCTTGCTCTTTGGGGCTTTAAAGTCTTGTAACTCTGTAAAGCTGCTTTTTGACAATGTACTGTTGTAAAAAGCGCTATATAAATAACTTAATTGAACTTACTTGAACTTGATAAAAGTTATGAGCTCCCATTGGGTATGAGCTAAACATATAGATATATAGATATATGTAAAATATACTCCATATTTAAGAAAACTAAAAAGATTATTACACTTTTTATGATAGAACGTAAACAAATAACCTTGGTTATTGAAATAAATGTGATATGGAAGATGCAATTATTTAACTTGTCTTCATTGGCATGTATGCAGTCAGCGAACTGCCATGCTAAATGTGTCATTCTGTTATGCATACATAGTATATATTGGTATAGCAACTGTGCCTACTCATCACACTTATATGTAGCACTGTGTGTGTAATGTAGCCAATGTTTTTATTGGATAATATTATGGATAATGGTTTGCTAGTCCAAAAAATGAAAAGGTGTTTTAAGTTGAGGATGGTTTTAGGTCTGAATATCGATCTGAGGCTGGCAGAAGAAGAGTGTGACACAATGCTGATTTGTGAACAAAAGTTGGAGCTCAGAAAATAATAACATGTCTTACCTGTGGCCTATGGTAATTGTGTGACTGTGCAGGCAAATAAAAAGAGGGAAGACTTGAGAGGAAGAGGAGCGAGAGATTTCTCCACAGCACACAGGCAGACAGTACTGAAAATTCTTGTTTTTATGTATGACTTGATGGTGTGATTGAATGGAATTTGTGAAAGAGAGGTAAAATCAGGATGTTAGATTAGGTAAAGAGAAATGCACCTGGACCTTTTTATTGTGATTTATTGTCTGTCTTGTTTTATTGTGATTTATTCTGTTGGTGGTGAATGAGTGGTGGAGATTAAGAGAAAAAAATATCAATAGATGGCTGTGCTTTGTCTTTAAATTCATAGCCAAATCATTTTCCATAGACCTGCATTTCCAATAGTTTTAAAAACAATCCTTAAACTAATTAAAAAATATAATAAAATCAAAATATATGAGAAAAATATATTAAGACTTGTTCATAATCAAACAATTGCATACAAATATATGATATAAATATAACATCTGGGAGAGATGAAGGTGTGTGACACTAAATAAGTGCTTTCAGTACCTGTTGAGCAGCAACTAAAAGTTTCAGTATATTAGTTTATTAGTTCTCCACATTGGCTTGGATGAATTTTATCCCACCTTCTGTATAACACAGCTTCTGTAATCATATCACCACCTTGTTTTAAAGATGGGATGGGGTCTCATCAGTAGAAATAATGTTGATGGTAAGTTAACCCAATGATGCCAGATGGTGGTTTTTGACTTACTCTGCTGTTTGCCCAGCTGGTGTATATAATGCTGTGACAGGGGCGCAGTGGTGCTGGGGAGAAGGTGGAGTCGTAATTAACATGTGCGCCCTCTATAATCAGGAACAGCACATGTTAATCAGGCGGAACTGCATCAGGTGCGCTAATTATCTCTAATCGATGTCCAACATATCGATGTTTCTGTTCGATGTAACTGCTTACATGGTTTTCAACTATGACTTCAACTTCATACTCTATACAAAGCATCCACCTTCACATTTTCAGCTGCTGTATGTAGTTGGATGGCTGGCTGAACTTGCTAAAATCCAGTGCTCATCTCTGCAGATGATGTTCCTTTTCAGCTCAGCTGACCTGTTAATTTTAATGAACTTTATTGCCACATCAAACACCACCACACTTTATTTATTAGTGGAAGCTTTCTCTTTCTGTCTCTGCTTATTGTGCTGTGCAGGATGCCGGCATAAACATGCAGACAACTAAAACGATACTTTTCAGCATGAGCACATGAGCATCTATTTCGTGTTTGATCATCTAACGTTTACATATTCCTAGAAAGCTAAGCCTCTCCATTTATACTCTCTACAGACACAGTTGCATTTCTTATATTCCTGGCTCCACCTTTTATTCATGAAACAGCATTTAATCAATGCTGCTGCTTCTACAAAAACAAATTAATTTAAATATAATAAACTAAAATGGACACTAAAAAGCAACAATATATTTTAGTGTAATTAAAAACCAAAAATTTTATTTAATTGTTGATGATTTCGCAATTTCCCTCTAGGATTAATACAGAATTCTGATTCTGATAAATTAAAGATGATTGATTTCTCTTGTTACCTTTTGTTGAGGGAAGCATTTATTTTAATATTACCTTTATTAAATCGAAGGTTCCAAACATAGAATATTTTCACTGGTTATGAATCATGCATGCAGCTGATATATCTATATCTTCTGCAATGATAGCACCATTTCTATTGTTTAGAATTAGGTTTTGGCTTTCTGATAAACATTTATGCGTTCGCTTCATTTATGCTCCACTTCAAACGATTAAGTAATAGAACCCTGAATGTTACTTAGATTATGCTCATAGAAATAATGTTATTGCTATTATTTTTTGCTTATATTGGATTTATTAATCTGAATCTGAATAATCAAAATTATATAATTAAATTACCTGTATTTTATCCTTATGAGTCTCCCCTTCAAAATAACATGCATGCTTACATTTTAACTTTTCAGGTATACAACAAAACGTGGCCAAAGTGGTGAAATGGATGTGGTAGCAGGTTATGTCTGCAGTACATTTTGCTCTGGAGCAGATCAAACAATATGTTCAAAATCAGGTTAAGAAAAAGGCCAAAGACAGGCCACGGCTTTTGCTGCACAGAAGCATGAGTATGGGCTGTTTTTTTTTTTTTTTTTTTGTACTGGCAGCACAGGTAGGAAAAAGAAACAAGTGCACATGCATTGGAAAAAATATAAGTTAAATTTAAGTAAACTTTGACCTGCACATTTATATCACATGGTCATATATTCGATGTGTATGTGTATCACATATAAGAATACATATAAAATGACTTTAATGAAATTAAATTTTAATTTAAATGTAATAAATTAAAAAGATAAAGATTAAAATCGAGTGATGAGTCACATTATGGAAATGAGACTTAAATTAACAAAATAGTGCAAACACAGTGCAAATTTTTCTTTTTCTTTTTCTGTCTACAATTAATAGTAATAGTAATAGTTTTAACTTATATCAAATTAAACTTGCCTTTTTTAATAATCAGTCAAATGTGTAAAAAACATTTAAAATTTACATTAGATTAGATTAAATAATTGTTACTATTAACCACAACTTTCTCCAACTCCATATCTTGTTTAAACATATTCAATTAGGGAGCGATAGCTCAGTGGTCAGGGCGTTGGGCTCTCAGTCTGAAGGTTGGCGGTTCAAATCCCAGGTCCACTGAAGTTACCAGTGTGGGTCCTTGAGCAAGGCCCTTAACCCTCATTGCTCCAGGGATATTGTGATTAACCCTGTGTTCACCTTTGTAAGTCGCTTTGGATAAAAGCGTCTGCTAAATGACCAAAAAAAAAAAATGGGCTAAAGACAATATTTGTCATATTATTTTTAATATTTGGCTTCAAATTTGGCTTACAATAAACCACATATAAAAGTTTAAATTAAAATATTTATTTTGCATTGTTAAGTGGATTGGTTTAGATGTTAGTCAGATACACCCAGGGCAGGGTGCACACACTTGCATGGACACTAGACAACTCAACTTCAATCCATGTTTTTGGACTGTGGGAGGCCACTGGAGAATCTGGAGAAAACCTACATGACACGGCAGAGAACATGGAAATGCCACAAAATATGTGTTTTAGGTTTTTAAATAATGCATTGTATATTATGCATTGATGCAAATGTGAAATGGTAAGAGTGTGCATTATTGTCAATAATGTTACAGCTGCACAAACGGCTCAATAAGTTATAAGAACCAGAAGTATCCATTATATAATGCAGATTTGGAAATGACAGATATAGCCAGGGATGTGGGTAAGGTAACAGATCTCGTCTGTGGCTTATCTGTGTTAATTGTATGTGCATCCTTGTAGGAAGTTAAGAAGAGGGAGGCTCAGGAGAATAAGTGGTAATAAGCTGGTACATAAGTGAAATGGCGTACTAAAAAGTTGTGTCTGAATGTAGTTCCTTATGTGTGTCTATCATTCACCATGCTAGTCCATATTGTGTCTGGGCATAATCCAGTAATATTAAAAATTCTGCAGTTACAAATGAGAAACATTAAACAACAGACATTACTGTAGTTTACTAAATAGTGTGAATATATGTGCACCAAATTAACCTTTGGCAATTTCAAATGCACCTTTTTTAGTTTTAGCAGACCACATTGGTTGACAAAAAAAGAGTAGAGTAGAATATAATATAAACAGTGAGTTAACCCCTGATGAGCACTAATTCTGTTACAGCTGTTTTTTGATGACCACAGAGTACCCATCTTCTGATGGCTACTTCCAGCAGGATAATGCACCATGACACAGAGCTCATATCATTTTAAACTTGTTTCTTGAACATGACAATAAGTTCAATTTACTCCAATGGCCTCCACAATCACCAGATCTCAATCCAATAAAACACCTTTGTGATGCTATCGTGTCAGTATGGACCATAATCTTACTGCAAAAATGTAATATGATGTAACATGATATGTTTACTTTGAATAAGCTTCTAATACTTCTTTTTTAAAATTGGAGAAATTACATTCAGCAAATGATATTTTCATATCTTATTTTATATCTTGTGCTCTGCCGGCTAGCAGGAACATGGGAATCCAAATTAACAGACCACGAACAGACTGTGAAGTGTTTGGACAGACTGCAAAGTGTTTATTAGAGAAATAATTAATGTATGAAATTTCATGCTGTAAATCACACTGCCATCAAGCTGAATCCTGCTGTCTTCTGGCTGCCTTGTTAAACCTCTGCTGCAGGAAGCACACTTGATGAGGTCTCAGCACCAGATATTTGTTTTGTAAGGCAATGCCAATCACAAATAGTGTGCCACTAGTTGTATTTTACTTTTATGATACTTTTCACAAATACAAAAAAACGGGCTGCATACAGAAAATGTACATTTTCCATCTTAAGTGTATGAGGAAAATCCTTACTGGAATTTAATAATATATTATTATCACAATATGAAGTTTTATGCAAAAGTTTCAGCTCAACAGCTCAATTATCAGATTCTACTGTCCACTCTATCTGAATTAGGCTTTTCTGATACGACACTTGAATGGTTTCGATCCTATCTCACAGGAAGAACCTTCAAAGTGTCATGGAATGGGGAGATCTCTAACTCTCACCAAGTACGCACTGGTGTGCCTCAGGGCTCTGTACTTGGTCCTCTCCTCTTCTCACTATACATGACATCACTGAGCACAGTCATCCAGGCGCGTGGTTTCTCTTACCACTGCTATGATGATGACACTCAGCTTCATCTGTCTTTTGCCCCTGACGACACCACCATCTCAAATCGGATATCTGCCTGCCTCACCGACATATCTGTTTGGATGAAGGCCCGTCATCTCAAATTAAATTAAGAAAAAACAGAGCTTCTCATCCCAGCTAAACCCTCAATCCATCATGACCTGACCTTCCAAATTGACGGCTCCTCAATCTCCCCAACCGATTCGGTCTGGAACCTTGGTTTCACAATAGACTCCCACCTTAAACTCTCTGATCATGTTATCAAAACCGCCCGTTCCTGCAGATTCCTTCTTTACAACATCAGGAAGATCAGATCCTTCTTGACTGAACATGCTACCCAACTGCTTGTTCAAGCCCTAGTCCTATCCCGGCTTGATTATTGTAATGCGCTACTTGCCGGTATCCCAGCTTCCACAATCAGACCTCTTCAACTAATTCAAAACTCTGCAGCCCAACTTGTGTTTAACAGCCCAAGTGACACCAGCCCATGTCACTCCACTACTCATTTCTCTCCATTGGCTCCCTGTAGCTGCTCACATTCAGTACAAGTCACTGACTCTGGCATACAGAACAATTTCTGGATCTTCCCCCTACTACCTTCACTCTATCTTTTCAAAATACACTCCGACTCGTTCACTTCGCTCCGGTGATGATTGCCGCCTGGCGATTGCACATCACCGTGGAGCTAATTCTCACGTTCACCACTGCAAAATGGTGGAACGATCTTCCCAACTCTGTCCGTAAGGCAGTATCACTAAGCAGTTTTAAGAAACTACTGAAAACGCATCTCTTTAACAAATACCTGTTTGAAAAAAAAAAAAAAAAAAAAAAAAAAGGGGGGGGGGGGGACGCAGCATCAAATAACAATCAGGTTTGATATTTTGCAGTGTAGTTGGTTTTCTGCATAACTTCTGACTTCATTTGTAAGTCGCTTTGGATAAAAGCGTCTGCTAAATGACTAAATATAAATGTAAAAGTTGAAGACTCCTGCTAATTTATATCACATAAATAAAATTATGATTTAAAATAAAAATAATAATAAATATATAAGGCGTAAGTACAAGCCAATCATAGCACAGGTTTGATTCTATAATGTCAATACCCTGGCTGGAAGCAATGTTTTTGTCTGGGCCTCTTTAAATTTTAATAAAAAAGTCCACATTTAAGCATGGCCTTTTTTGCTGAATTTAACTCATTGGAATAAAATAAAGCCTACTTTATTAAATGTGTTTTTACTTTTGTACAGACCACATTTTTGAATGTTTTTTTCCCTCTTAAATATATTTAATTAAGTAAATATATTGTAATTGTGTACTTACAGCATGAACATCACAAAATAACTTTCTCTCCACAATTGTACCTTTATATACACATTACTTACAAATACCAGTCAGTAAAGTAAAATCTTGGTATTGGCCTCTAGCTGACCAAATATTTACATTCTACAGTATTATTAAAATAATAAATAGAATGAGTGTGAAAGAAAATCATTTTAATGGACTAGAGAGAGAACCTAATATGACACATTTCTCAGTTGCAAAGCCAAGGAACCACATCTTCAAAATCCCACAGTTAATTTGAGCAAAATCACAATAGTATTATCTTACAAGAGGTAATAATCTGCTAGCATTATCACCTAATGGTATAAAAATAGTCACTATTTTATTGGCGTTTTAGATTGTCAATAAACATGTTGATCTGAATAGTCATTGCTCTCCCTGGTGAATTTCTGCCAAACGCCCCAGCAAATCCACACACCCAGTCAGACGCGTGTGTGATAACACCACCTTAGCAATATAAATCTCAGAATGTGTGGGAGAGGAATAGAGGAAAACAATTAGATTGTAATTAATGCCAAGGTGTAGGCTACATTGCTTTAGTTGTTCCAGGAAACTCATGAGGCTTTTAAGAAAACTGGAAGGCCACAATGTAACTCTGCTCTATTTGTCTGTCTGTTTCTCCCCCAGTCTTTATCTTATTTACTTAATTGATATTAGTTTTGTATTATTTTATAGAAGTTTATAGAAGTTAACATAAAAACAAATCACTCGTCAGTGTTATCATAAGATTAAATTAATATTAGAGCTGGTTTTACAACACAACACGTTATTGTGAGGGGCATACAGTGTTTATCTATCTTGCATCACATTGCATCACAGCTGCTTATATCACATTTAAAATATTATTGCTTCTGAATAGCAAATTCAGACTTTATATATACAGCATTTTCAAGGTGCCCTAGCCCAAATAACTTCATAAAATCATAACATATTACATTTACATTTTGTTATTTAGCAGATGCTTTTATCCAAAGCAACTTACAAATGAGAACAACACAAGTAGTTAAATCATAGCAAGTGAACATTAAGTTCCTTGTTCATGTGTTTATCAGTTGAAGCAAAAAGTGTCCTTTTGTCACTTTTCCTTACAAAAGACTATTCGTTTTTGGCCAGACTTTCCTAGATTGCTTATTTTAGGATTATCTACAGATTTGTTATTATGTATCAGTCAGTAGTCCATGTCAGATCTGAAACACCACACAATACAACGATCAAAAAATGTAGTTAGGACATTGCAATATCAATACTGTATATAATAAGGTTAATACTTAGAGTCCACAATGGTACCACAATGCACCCTAAAAATGCCCTCTCCATTTCAAGGGAATTATACCAGGGCTGACCCTGCACTATGATCACAACCTTCAAAAAGTAGGAATTATGTTGTGTTCTATACCTATGTAAATGTACAATGCAAAATGCAACACTCTCATTCTTGTGCTTCATGACGGACACTTTCCTACTTTCCTTTTATGTCTGGCAGAGACAGGCCATTAACAGAACATATGGCAGTTGAGACAGTTACCTCCCTTGCTTACTCAGCTTTACCTTCCTTTTACAAACAAGTGTCTCATCCACAACACTGCTGTCATAAAAAGCCTCTATTGCCAAAGTCCCAAAAAATCAAGCACCTCAGTTTTCCAGATGTTACTGGAACTACATGTTTTCATTATTCAGATGGGATCTTTTAAAAACTTTAGACTTATGCCAAAAGAGTCCAGTTAAAATGCAGGTTCATAGTCATAGTAATTTATAATTATTTATTAATCATCAGCAGAGATAGTCAGGCTTTTTTTGTAAATGAAATATTTCATCAGGAAATCAGATCAACTAAAAGCACACCCCTGCAGGATGTTTGGATGAATAATTGTCTCTTTGTTTTATTTAATTTCACTTCATTCTCAGTTGGTATAGTAAAGACCAGTTTAGTATTCATGACTGTGTATGTGTTTGTGCATGTAGAAACCAAAAATGCTTGTTGATTTATTTTATTGTGGCTAATAATGCTGGTGTGAGTTTAAATCCTGACTTTCCTCAGTCTTCAAGCTTGATTATTATGATCTGTCATGAGAAAAAAGGAAAAAGAAAGCAAAGGAAACACACTACATGTGAATGAAAGACAGTTCATCAAACACACTGTTTAATAAAATGTTTTTACAAATATTCTTGAAAATATTCTTTACAAATCAGAGCAGAAAGAGCAATTAAATTAAAAAAAGGTCATGAAGGGAAAAGTTTTCAATACTTATTAAATACTGTGACATCCATAGAATTTATTTGCCTTCTATGTGTACGTTTGTTGATGTCATAAATTTACCAATAATAAATTGGTAATAAATGAACTGGTTCACCTACATAATACACTTACAACAGTTTTTATGATATGTTATTCTTAGTCAATTGAATCCCCACCACTTCATAGCTATAACAGCTTCTGCTTGTCAAAATGCTTTTGACGGTATATTTTCAATAACTTTTAATAAACAATCTTTATTTTCACTATGCTTATTTACACAAATAAAACCTATAAATGTAGGTCACATTTAATTTGATAACCCATTTAAAAAGCTTTTAAAAAGGGTGGCGTCAATTAATACACAGTATGTAAAGTTTAATATTCATATAAGTGTAGCCTGTGGGACATAAGGTCCCAGTGGAGAAAGAAATCAGAGGGGCACTAGGACCTAGCAGGAAGCGTGCCGCAAGACTAATTAACGCGAGTATATATTGAGCTCCCTAGTAATCCGTAGCGGGCCAGCATTGGGAGAAGTGTGCTCCGAACGCCAGGCTGGAGTTTCCGACTGTTGTCCTTGCTTGTGGTGTGTGGGATTCACCCGCAGGAGAAACGCTGAATTCAGTGCTGAGGATTTGTTCTGGGTATTCCGTCAGTAATATTGGAGAGTGGAGTTACAGTTATCCAGAGAAACCAGGGCCTGTGGAAGAGTGTGTAGAAGGCATTGGCAGATATTACCGAGCAATCTACAGAAGGGAATGATTGGTGGCCAGCATCGGATGTAGCCACTGTTTTTTCTCACTTGTTTTATTATTAATTTTCATTGTTTTTTTTCTCACTTTTATATCGTTGTTTCTCATGTTTTATATTTGATTTTGGTTTGTTTCATTGTGACAAGAATTGACTGAGTTTTAAAATCGTGTTCCAATGTCCTACTTTTAATCAAGACCAGGTATTAATTGCCATGAATGGTTTAGAGCTCTGTTTTAAATATTGGAAAGTGTTTGTAACCTTTCTTTTCTGTTTTAGATTGTGGCTGTCAGACGGGTATGTAAGCCAAATTCATGCCAGTTCATGTGTGGTGGTTTGGGTGAACAATTGAGATTTTGGTGTGGAAATAAATACCTGGGTGTGTAAATTTAAATTTAATAATATGTTGATTGTGGTGATTATTTCCATACTGGGCTAGGGGTTGTTGCTTTACCCTCATGACATGTTTCACTTTTTACACAGTTCACTGCAATTCTAGAGTTTTCTATGGCAAATACATAAATGTATAATTGATATTTGGTTGATCTTTTTCTTAAATAAAGTCATTGTATTCAGCAGCTGTGTGATCATTTGAATGAACCATTGTGGGGAATAGTATAATTAAATAGGGTTCTCCCACCCTTTATAATTAGGGAGTGGCGTAGTCTACATTTACTTGGGTTTAGTCGTGTGGGCCACGTAAGCAGAAATTATTAAGCACAATTGTGCATGTCAATGCAAATAAAACCAGCAAAATATATTGTAGTGCATTGCAGTACTTTGTTTTAGTTATTTTTTTATAATCTGTTTATTCATGCTTTCCTGATCTGGTTACTAATCAGCTACAAAAATGACATTCAAAAGCATTTTTGGATATACTTGATTATTCATGAGCAATACATTGATATTCACTATGCAGATAAAGCCCCATGTTCCATGACCTTCTAGCCAGGTCTGAAAAAAAAGAAACCAGATTGAATAAAATAATCAGAATCAAAATACTTTATTGATCCTATAGGGCAAAATTGCAGAAAAGCCATGGTGCTTTGCACTTCTGACTGATATAAAAATTAAATAAAAATAATTTCAAATTCCACTTTAACTTTGAAATATAAACATAAAAAGACACTGTGATTATATGAAGCATAATTAATTCTTTAATTTGGGAAACTTCCAAAAGTAATACTGTTAAATATATTTATCATTCACTTTATTATTATTTATAAATCATAATAGGAAAATTCAGTCATAATAGGGCCAAATGCTTAGACTAAAATTCACATATCTTAAATTTAAAATTTGAATTAAATTAGCATTTTTAATCCAAGCTCCAGTCGAAAAGTAGGCAAATTAGCTATGAGAAGTATTTTTTTTCTTTTTTGCCTACTTTAAGATCTGCAAACAATCCTAAAAATAGATAATCATTGAAGGGCTTTGGCAGAGAACTGCAACAGCTATTCTTTAGTTGAGGATTTTCCATGGAAACAAAGCAACTGCACTTATCTTGCTCTCTAACTGACACAGTGCACACAATACATAATATACACAAGAGGTCAAAATATACACTTATAATAATTGTTAAAGAAGGCATCATGACATTAGATTTAAATTAGTATTTAATAATAATAATTAAATACCCCATAAATGTATTTATTTTACCCTGACAATGCACCTTGGTTTTTAAGTTTATATATCTAAATAGATATATCCAATTACATTGCATTTATAAAGAAAAGCTATTTTAAAAAATTATTGCCATGACAACGCAAAAACTATTGGGGGGCATTATGGTTAGCATTTTTACCTGAATTGATTTCTGGTTGGGTTGGACAAAGACCCTTTTTGTGTAGAAAATACAAGTCTTTCCTGTGCCTGCATTTTTTTCCTATAGAGACCATTTCCATCCACATTCTAAAAAAGTCAATAGGTTGAATTTGTTCATAAGAATAATAAGTTGTCCAAACCCCAAAGACTGTATTGTTTATAATTGCCCTTTTTGCGATATAGCCGTGGATGTTATCCAAATGTTAATAAATGAAAAAAAAAACAACAGAAAAATATAGATTTACAAAATGTTTTTAATTGCATTACATTACTGGAAAGAGTTGAATGGCTTTTACATAATGCTTAAAATACAGTATCTGAATATGCACTGTGCCAGTTCAAATGTTTCTTCTGGAGGCTCAGAGACAGGTAACAATAATTACACAAGTTACAAAAGTGGCTTTGTATGAATGGTATGGTTCTTACTGAACTAAATCGAGAGTTTAGATCTATCTCCTGATGAAAATGTATTGCACTAGATTTTTTAAAATTTAAAAACAATATGCCTTATCTACTGTATGTAATTATTTACCTTTAAAGTTTAATGTTCCGCTTATTGTTGATTATCTGTCTTTTGTTAACTAATGTTGCACTATTTAAGTTTTTTTATCTGGAATTTATTTTAATAATTTTATTAGCAATTGTTTGTTACCATTTAACCACTGTAAAGGTGCTTTGTAACAATTCTACATGGAAAAACACAGTATAGAAATATGACTAAGTTGAGTTGAGGTTATGAATCAAGTCTTATATTATCCACTAACAAGGGCATCAAGTAGTGATCACATGAAGGAGGCATAATGTGGAATATCACAGATGTTACAGAATTCTTGGTGAAAGCAGAAAATACCGAAACATTTAAGAAAAAAATACTTTGCTGTTACACATATATAGTATATACATAATTTTTTATACTGATAAGAGAAATGTATCGTATTAAAATGTATCAGTTTAAGAGAATTCTAGGTCCCTATGAAACTGTGGTTAAAGCATCCCTCCACCATCCCCCCTGCCATCTGCTCTCCAGTAAAATAATGAAATAAAGTCTGCAGCTGTGTGATTAACTCACCCCTCCAATGACACACTTAGCAACTACTGTATAAAGTATAAAGAACAATAATAATACTTTTATTAGCTTATCAGGTTTTTTCAGACAGATTCTATATATTTTATTTTATATTTTATATATTTTCAATAAAAAGTACAATTTATTCTATTGCTTGGCTGAATGCTTAATGGATATTATTCACAAGATGTGCTTTCATAGGGCCCAACATGCAGAGGTAACAACATTTAAAATTCAATATTTAATCAAATCCCAGTGTCATCTCGAATTAGTTCAAAAATTGTGGCAAAACTATTACTGAGATTATATAATATAATTGCTTTGTGGAGTGAGGCAAATGTATTGTTTCCTTTTTTTGCATGCACATGTATAGTAAATGCATGTTCACCAAAAATTTGGCATGCACAATGTCAAAATAAGCAGCCCTGGAATTTTCTTCCAAGCAGGAAATACACTGAAAAATCAGTACAACATTGTCCAGAAAGGTTATCATAAAAACCAGAGAAACTGCACTGCAAACGAACATAAAAGCATGAATCAGAGAAGATCACAAGTCCTGCAGGAGCAGATATCCAAGTCATTTCTCAGTTTTCATATAATGGTGGTAATTATAGGTGATTTATTATCTGCTGCATGTCATTTGGTGTCTAAGTACACTGCTTCGCTATATCTAAGGATTATCATCACTCTTTTATTAGAATACAAATTTGGTATTGATTACTTGTTAACACATCCCACCAGCCTTTTAAACCTTGTGCTATATAAACCGATATATTGTAATGTTATGATAGGGCTGACAGTAAGTTGTTTTTAACATTAAAGTACATGACTTATTTAAGTATCAAGTTTGATGTGAAAAATCCAGAATCTCTTATTTTGATACCACACATTTTGCACATCTTTATTTAGAAATGTCTGTGCCAGCACACCCAAGAATAAGCTTGGGTCACACTTTTATGACATCAATAACACACATCTCTCTCTTTCTCTATCTCTCTTACAGACTTACAGAATTCTCTCTTACAGAATTGCATAAATCCATTGTATAGTTTTTGAACAAAGGTATAATAGAGCACTTTCATTTTGTGACATCTGTTTTGTTTACTATTACTAGCATATATGGCAGCCTGGCTCATGAAGAGAGTGAACAAATTTTTTATGTACAGCAAGAGAAATCTTGCAATTTAAGTTCTTTCTAAAGATGATTGCTGAATGACTGCTCTGCATTTTGCACACTAAAGAAATAATTTTACCATTTTCCAGTATTGCTGGGCGCACTCTCTCTCTCTCACACACACACACACACACACACACGCACGCACACGCACGCACTATATAGGGCATTTTAAGCCTTCTATTTACTTTGAATCCATGTTTTTTGGACTGTGGAAGGAAACGGGAGAACCTGGGGGAAACCTGTGTGAACACGGGGAGAACATGGAAACTCCACCCAGATCGAACCGGATTGGAACCGGGATCCCAGCACTGATTGAAGAATATACTAACCACTAAGCCACCATGCTGCCCATTATTTTAATTCATATTATTATTATTTATATTCATCATATATGGATCAACCATGTTTCTTCTGTTCCTCACAGAACTGAAAATAAGGAAACAATGACTAATAAATCTAAAGGAAAAGTTGCTAAGCTAAGCTGGTACCGTGCACCATAATAATATATCCTGGAAGCGCTGGGACCCTTTCATTCATTCATTCATTCATTCATTCATTCATTCATTCATTATCTTCCGCTTTTATCCTATATTAGGGTCGTGGGGGGGTTCCCCATGCCCATCCAGGGGAGAACGTTTCGGGCGCTGGGCAGATACACCCAGGACTGGGCACCAATCCATCGCTGTGCAGCGCTTGGTCCCTAAAAAATGCAATTTTTGTTTGAACAATGCTTAGCATAAAACTGCAGGACTATAATTCTTAATTGTTCACTATATAACCCAATAATTGTCTTTAGATGCATCTGCAGGTGTAGCGAAACCGCAACAGCACCATGCATTTGACTCAAATGCTGATTAGACAGTATGAAATGTGAGCTTTTATCACACAGTACAATGCCACAGATGTTGCAAGTATTGTGGGAGCATGCAATTGGCAAAAAGATCTTCACATCAAACATCTTTACCTCCAAGATCGTCAGAGACAGCCTCAGTGAGCTGCTGCAACAATCAGTTTGAATTTTTGCACAAGATGTCCAAAACATATCTCAGGGAAGCTCATCTAAATGCTGGTTTCCCTCATTGGGTCTCAACCTGACTGAAGTTTTGTCGATGTAAAACCAACTATAGTGTGCAAATGCTCACACTTGATGGCATATGGTATATTGGTGAGATGTGTTGTATTGCATCTGATCTGATCTTCTGACTGATCTGACTTCTCTTCTAACCCACTGGCCAGCCTAAGCACACCTGTGCAATAATCATGTTGTTTAATCTGCATCTTTTTATGCCACACATGTGATGGTGGCTCACTAACACAAATGTTTGGAACAATGTTTAAGAGAAAAAGTCCTTTTGTGCACATAAGAAAAAGTCCTAGATTTCGGAATACAACTCATGAAAAATGGGAGCAAAAACAAAAAGCGCTGTGTTTATATTTTTGTTCAGTATAAATAAGACTCTAGCTATAGATATCACACATCATTGTAGATTTCCACATACAGAGGCTGACATATATTTATAACCTTGACTTTTAGACCTTTAGTTTTAGCCTTAAGCATATTCAGCTTGTAAAACCTATGGCTCGGTTATCCTAAAGTCCACATTTCAGTTTATATTAAGCCTATCAGCAGCCATGGGTTCATCTAAACAGCTGTTTAAAATTAAAAAAAATGACAATAATTGATGTTCACAAAGCAGGTGAGGGCTATCCTCTTCTGTACATATAAGATCACAGATGTTGATAGTTGTCTAGTCCCAGTAGCTTGATTTGAAAGCCCATATGAAAAATCTCCCTTTGTGTAAGAACATTCAATTTGTTCTCTTTGAGCTTGCACACGGATGGCTATGAAATTATTTATATTTAAACCAGCCACGATAGTACTTTTCTTTTAAACCACTTGACACCTGATATAAATTTTTACTTACACTATTCTGAGTATTTTCCATCAAAACACAGTTAACCACTCTTTTTTCTTGGATATTTTCTTTCTTAAACAGATTTATTAAGAGAGGTAAGACAAGTAGCACGAAACATTCTCTGGTAGAATGCTCAAAACATAGTTAAATGTGAAGTGTGGCATGCTATATTTTTCAGAATTCTATTAATTGAAATTCTTATACAGTTTTTTTTATCTTTAACTGTTTTAAGATAAAGATTTAAAAAAAAAAAAATTGTTTGATTCAGACCATATATGTTATTATTTTTATTAGTTCATACCTAATGAAATGTTGAAATGAAATTATGATTAGGTAATAATGAGTATAATATTCCATCCATCCATTATCTTCCACTTTATCCTCTACTAGGGTCGCGGGGGGGTTCCTCATGCCCATCCAGGGGAGAACGTTTCGTGTGCTGGGAAGATACACCCAGGACAGGGTGCTAATCTATCACTGGGCACACACTCACTCACTCACTCACTCACTCATAAAAACACACTCTATGTGGGGCAATTTGGAGAATTCAATTGACCTGGATCCATGTTTTTTGTCTGTGGGAGGAAACCGGAGAACCCGAAGGAAACCCACGCGGACACAGGGAGAACATTGAAACTCCACCCAGATTGGGATTCGAACCGGGAATCCCTAGCGCTGAGAGGCGAACGTGCTAACCACTAAGCCACTGTGCCGCCTTGAGTATAATATTATAAAATAAAATGATTTTTACTTACTATAATTTTGTAGTAAACGTTTTCTTGAATTCAAATGTCAAACTTAAATGTGAGAATATGCTAAATAAAAATGGCCACAGAGCTAAACCAAAAAATGTTGAAATCCATTTTAGACTTAAAACTGTTTAAACCTTTTATTTGTTACATACTTGGCACCATCAGTCAAAATTTGTCTTAATTTTCTCAAATGTAATTTCTTTTCCTCACAAAGTCATGACATATTCTGTTAAATCTTTAAAATAACTGACTTGTTTTTTATTAGTTTTTGAAACTTAAAAATTAGCAATGAAAACAGCATCAAGCTTCATAAGGTCTACTGTGATCCATTTTATTCAGCATAAAAATTTATTTTGTAATGTAACTGACTGCCTGACATTACAAAATTACTTTAACCCTAACATTAACCCTAACCCTAACCCCAACCCTACAAAATACTTTCCTAACCTTAACCCCAACCACAACCCTAAAACTAAAAATAAAATAACTGACTTGTTTTTTATTATTTTTTGATACTTTATATTTTAGCAATGAAGACAGCACCGAGCTTCATAAAGTCTACTGTGATCCATTTTATTCAGATTTTGTAATGTAACTGATTGCTTGACAATACAAAATTAACGTAACCCTAATCCCAACTCTAATCCCAACCCTATTTAATTTTATAGTTGTACTAATATTCTAGGGTACAAAACTAGAAGTTTGATTGTTGGACAAGGATAGTTTGGATGAATGGAGGGAGAATTATTAGGAAACTTATTCAGTTCTCTGGCCTTATTCAGTAGGTCAGAGCACTAAGGGGAAAGTCCCATATTACTTAAACCTTTAGTACTATAATTTGACCCAACACTAAACCCAACCCTAACCCCTAACCCAACCCTAACCCCAACAATAACCCCAAACCTAACACCAAACCCAACCCCAACCCCAACCCCCCAAAAAATACAAAAAAGGGACTTGTTTTTATTTGGTTTTAATATTTTATAGTTTAGCAGTAAAGACAGCATCAAGCTTCTTAAGGTCTACTGTGATCCATTTTGTTCAGCATAAAAATTCAGCACCCTAACACCAACCCTAACCTCAACCCCAACCCTAACCCCAACCTTCAACCCTAACCCCAACTCTAACCTCAAACTTAGCCCCAACCCCAACCCCAACCCCAATATATATATATATATATATATATATATATATATATATATATATATATATATATATATTTATTTATTTTATTTTTTTTTTGGCTTCAGGTTTTTGGCTTCAAGTTGTTGCACAATTTTTATCTATGTTTTGGGTAATGACTTTTCTTCCATCCATCCATTATCTTCCACTTTATCCTCTATTAGGGTCGCGGGGGGGTTCCCCATGCCCATCCAGGGGAGAACTTCTCGGGTGCTGGGCAGATACACCCAGGACAGGGCGTCAATCTATCTCTGGGCACACACTCACTCACACAAACACACTCTATATGGGGCAATTTGGAGAATTCAATTGACTTCATCCGTTTTTTAGACTGTGGGAGGAAACCGGAGAACCCGGAGGAAACCCACGCGGACACTGGGAGAACATGGAAACTCCACCCAGATTGGGATTCGAACCAGGGGGGCGAGCGTGCCGCCCATGACTCTTCTTTGTAATACAAAATGAAATTTAAAAAGGGTGTAATTATTCTAAAAACAATAGTCTATTTCTATGAGATTATGCAGATATATTATTTTAAACACTGTGTATTTTTACTCTAAAACTCAATTGCGTTAGATTAATATAAGATGTTTTAAAAAATATTGTAATTGGCATTAAAATATTTTGGTTTTTTTAGACTTCTATACTCATATTTTTGCACTTCACATTTGCATTTTTGCATATTACATTTTAATGTGGACCAAGGTAATGATAGTTAAAATTATTGGCACATCATTTTTTTTTTTTTATTGTAAATTTATTATATGTTTTCTATAACTTCTAATACCAATTAGTCAAAATACTTTGCTTTGTGTAACTTGTGTTACCCAGTTATGGTATATGGATTCATAAGGAATTTGAATTCTCGTGCCAATGTCAATGCAAGTGTTTCCATGCTCATTTGCTAGCCATGGAAGAAATGCTGGGGAAAGGAATCACAGCTAGCTGAAATTTATAAACACAGGTTTAAAGCATATTAACAACCATCAAGGTTTTTTTTCCCTCTGTTACACTCCACTATAACATTTATCGTTAACCACAGGAGATGCCATCAATTGTGACATCACTATTGCTTTTCAGCCAAACTATGGGATTGCGATCTGCCTCTTTCTCCTTTCCTCACTCACTCTCTCTCTTGCGCTCATGCAGAGTTATTTTTAGCGGCAGGCACTGAAAACAGTCTTTGTGGTTCTCCATGGGGGAAGGGGGAGGGAGTGAGCTTTGTAGTTGTGGTGTATGAGTGAATATTAATAGGAAAAAAAAGCTGATATTTTTCATTCAAGTTTGTTCATTCAAAAGAAAAAATACTTTCTATGTATCTAAGTAAATGCTTTTAATAGTAATGAAAATGCTTACAGTGATATTGATGTTATTAATAAAGACAGAGAGGTCTGTGTGTCATTACATCTTTGTGTTTAATACTCTTTGAACAGTCAAAAAGGTATAAATTTTTTAACATTTACCACTTTATAAATAAAACACATTCAATGATACATATACTATGTATAAGCTATATATGTATATATTGTCTGGTGTAGCTTCCACTGTATGGACTTATATTGACATATACCATATATTTCCATATACAGTATATATATATATATATATATATATATATATATATATATATATATATATATATATATATATATATATATATATACCATGTACAAAATACCATGGACACCTTCTTCACATCCACTGGAGTTTATTTGACATGCCATTTTAAGTTGGCCTATTATGATTATTACAACTTGTACTCTATTGGGAAGATTTGTGTTTTTTGAAATGTTTGACCAATAATACTGAATATCATTTGTGAGTTCAGACACTGATAAAGAATGATACCTTGGATGGACAATTGCTGTGTGCAATGGACCACAGTCATGCTGGAACAGAAAAGGGCTTTCCTCAAACTTTTTTCACAGAGTTGGAAGCATGCTTTTGAATTTAATGTGTCCAATAATATCAGGAATATATATAGTTAGTTAGTTAGCTATCAGTGATGTTTTTAACCTGCAGGTATACACCATAAGCAAAATAATGCAGAATGCAGCTCTGATTTTAATGTAATATATGCATTAAAACAAGTAAAAATTGTCAAGGATGTGTGAGATGCAATTTCACATAATGCATGAGTCGTTTTTGGCTTTGCAGTCATTTATATTCCAGTCATGCATGACTATTTCCAGCTGCTTTATTTATTTATTTATTTTATCAATAAACTGTCATAGTGCCCCATCATTTCATTTATGCTTTTCTTTCCTAGTTCAGTCTATTTTTTATTCTTAGTGCTTGTTAATAGGTTAATTTACAAAAATATAATGTACAGACTTTACAAACTTATCACACAAATGATGAAGCATGTATAAAATCTCATTCATATGTTTTTTTTTCTGTCTCTTATATCTAGCCCCAGCAGTATTAGTGGTGCTCAGGTGTCCCCATCATTACTCTCATCATGTCTGGTGGTAGTGCTATTTTTAGATATTAGATCAATGAACCATAAGAGAAAACCGGGCATTACTACTGAGACGTTTGTCTTTTCCTGGAAACATAACTGGACCAAACACAATCAGTCATAGCTCATAAGAAAATATACATTTATAATAGACAAGCATATAGAAACAAGACAAAATACAAACTCTGATAGCTTTTTTACATAATATATACAAAAAGGCTAATTCGAATAAGTGCTTTTTGAAAGATGTGGCACCCTATTTTTGCTGAAAAATCAAAAATGCTGCATATTGTATAAATAAGACGATCTCTCTCTCTCTCTCTCTCTCTCTCTCTCTCTCTCTCACACACACACACACACACACACACACACACACACACACACACTTATTCAGGCACTAATTTAAACTAATTTCAAGTCTGTAATACATTCATTTGTTCATGTAAAGTAAACTAATTCATTATTCACAAATGAATGTCAAATGTAAACCTGCCATACCTGCTATATTAAAATATATATTTAATGTTGACTCTAATGTTATGCTTTCCAGAGCTTCCAGTGTTTAACAAATTTCCAATATTCCCGAAGGTTCCTAATTTGCTAATACTGGTTATATTTTTAATTAGTCTATAAACAGCAGCTAAATACAAACAGCTCATTTTTAGTGCTTTTACAAACACTGTGTAGACACACATGCAAGCACATGAGAAACACTCATGCAGACTTTTACTAATCTTTCTCTTTTTTTTTCCTTACAAAGATTTTTTTATCAATTTCCACACAAATTCTCCAATCTTCTTTCACTAGTTTATATTCTTAAGTCATGCTGAGCAGGTAATGTAAACTGGTTTATGTTGTCTAATTGCCTTGGTTAAGTCATCTTTTTTACTACTTTGAAGTTTTTACCATCATAGTAAACAAGCTAAACCTCATGACATATAACGGTAATATCTATGACAATCACACATTTCTGTATTTATTTGTTACTGCCTTAGCACAAGTTAAATTAAGAGACTTGTCACATTCTTGACCATTAAATAAAGTCTTACAAACAGCAATCTAGTCAGCTTTTTCTAACTGGACAAAATTCAGACATGCCACTGTTTTAAAAGTCGGTCATTAGGTCGGTCCTTCAGTGAGGTCCAAAAAAAGGTTCTAATCATGAGGAGCTCTGTAGCTCCTGTGCAACATAAATTTTCAAAGATACAATAGGGGCAACAGTAAATTACATCACAAATAGTTTCTTTTTTAAACTATAATTTGATTTGTAAATGATCTAGTTGCCAAAATGTCAGTGGCATATCCAACTTTCAAGTGGGGCATCTAGTAGGCAAAAAAACTTACCTTCCAACATACCCAACAAGTTCCACAAAACAGGCAGAATAGTAGTATTTTTTTTATATCTAATTACTCACTGTAATGCTATGAATGAGAAAGTGTTATAAGGTGCCCTGTTCTGATGTAAAGATTACTCCTTCTTTCTTTTTTCTTTTTCTAACTCGATGGACTCTCCAGCAGGCAGCAGCCACCAGCAGCATAACAAACCCGATG
This sequence comes from Corydoras sp. C115, assembly GCA_019802505.1. Lineage (NCBI taxonomy): Eukaryota > Metazoa > Chordata > Actinopteri > Siluriformes > Callichthyidae > Corydoras > Corydoras sp. C115. The sequence continues at coordinate 2,791,166 of JAFMOC010000022.1, read as the reverse complement.
GCAAGCAGTACTAGAGACACCACTTTGGTTTGCAGCAGGGTGTTGAATGTGAAAGTAACGCCTGTGCCAGCCATGCCGATCACCAAAGAGATAAATCCAAAAGGAAAAACACAGCGGTACCAGGACTTCTCTGTTCCGCCTGTGGCCTGGGTCAGTCGCTCCAGGGTTGACAGGTTCTCAGGCATTTTAGGCACAATAGTTGGCAAGGCTGTTGATGATTTTCCATCCTGGAGCAGGTTGCATTCGGGGTCCAGTGTGGGCAGCTGTGCTTGAGCTGGAGGTTGACAGGGTAGACGGCTGGATGAGCAGCCCATCTCAGAGCTGCAATCCGGGAGAGAAAGGGGGAGTGATGGAGACGTTGGTCTTTAAACCGCTGTCACTGCTGCTAATGGTATGATATCCTGTGAATTGTCTTGGTCACGCATTTGCCTAGGAAGGAAGAAATCCAAAAGATTAAATGTGAGAGGCTAAACACAGAAAGACCCAAAACATATAAAGAGCAGGGAGATGGGGAAAGCAGACATCAAGCTGAAAGAAAGGAAGATTTACTCACGTTCTTCCTCTCTGGACATGTGTTTGTGATAATTGTGTGTGTGCGCTGTGCCTGCTCAGCTTGCAGCGGCAGCACATTGTATGTGTTGTACTTCAGCTGAGTGGAGTATAAGAGACCAAGGGGAGGGTGGAGTCTGTGAGATTGGACAGAGCTTTATTTTCTGATTGGTTGCTGTGCTTCTGACATCAACTGTGTCAAGGAGCTAAACATAATAGTGAGCTATGATGCTTATATCTACCACCCACACTTAATCAACTTCCCCCTTTTGCAAGTGATTTCCAGTGTATTTTTTGTATTTTTATGAAACTATTTTTAGAAGAAAAAAGCTTCAGTCATCCCAGTTATATCACACCATGTCTTTCTTTTATTCAGATTATGTTAGTTTATTTGAACGGGTTTTTTCTAATGATTAGTTTCTTCTTTCTTTATCTTTGTCCTGTATGTCGAAATTACATTGCTTCCATTTTTAATATTCTGTTATTTATAATAATACTGTCCTAATAATACTGATGGTTTATTCATAACAGTATTAAATGAAGACATTTATTTCCCATAATAACTCTTATTTACCTTTATAAATTTACTTATTTTTTAGAGTTTTGCAAGTCTTGAGCTTCTCAGCAGTCCATCTAACATATCGGGCATAACATTGGACTGTTTAGTCCACTGTTTGATCCTCCTTTTCAGAATTTGTCATTAGTACATTACCATATTATACAGATCATTCATGCTGTAAACATATAAAAAAAACATTATTGCTTATTACATACATTTCTATGTTCTCCTGTGTCCAAGGTGGTTTGGGATGGGCATGGAGAGCAACCACATTATGCAAAGTCCAATGAATAAGTAAATAAAAAGTCCATTTTATTTAATTAATAATGTTAAAAAATAAAAGGCATGAGCACATCTTACATATTGTGCATAACACATGACATTACCACAGATGCACTACGAACAAAACAAATACTGCATAACAACGGAGCAATAAAGTTTACCTCAGTAAGCACAGCACACTATAGAAAACATAAAAGAAATAAAAATGCAAAGGGGTACGTGCTGATTCTATCCTAAGCTGCAGCGCTGACCGTACACTGGTGGAAGGCATTGTCCTTCCTAGACAGTCCCTCACAGCCCTCAACTTCCATCACCGCTGGCAGTGGGAAAAAGGTTTGCCCTTTTGGCCTGCTCTTCCTTACAGAAGTCCTATAAAATTACTGCACTCTACCTGGACGAACAAGCTCCATGAATGTAGGAAGACATGGTTGGATAAAATCGCAGTAATATATGCAGGAGGAGTGCTGTAAGGTCAAAAGCTCCTCCACACTGACAAAACTGATGAGGTTCAATTTCCCAGCAACCACACTCCTAAAAATGAAGCCTTTTAATAGCATGATTCTGAGACTGAATATTAGTGAGAGGTGCAACTGCAGGTTGAATGAGTGGCAGCTGCACCTGAGCCTGTTCATCACGACAGCACTGCGTACACCACTTGCTAGATATGCATGACTAGAAGCAACAGAAAGCTGCTAGACATGTTACAAGTTCTGTCTCATTTTATGTGTGCACTTGTCTCCTTTGTTGCATGTTATTTCATCATGCCTCATTTGTGTTAAGTATGCTCAAATATGTAGCCATTAGTTATTATTCAATATTATATTATTATTTTATTGGATATTGTTATGTCTATAATTCATTTTCTCATTCTTAAGTTTTGGGATTAGTTAGGGATTTGCTTTCCTCGTTGGGTTAGAGCTCTTGGTTAGTGCCAGTAGCTTTAACAAAAGCTCCCTCCTGTCTTCACTCCTTTTAATATTTGCCTTAAGCAGGCTGTGTGACTCCATTTCTACTTTACTCTGGCTGTATTTTTATGCTTAGCTCCTCTCTAGGCTTATTTTTCCTGGTTTTCTACTCTCTCAAGAAATAGCTGTCATGTCTTACTCTATTGATTATTTTTTCCTGCTAGCATATAGCTTCTCCACCCATAGTCATTAGAGCATCTCGGCCACTTGCCTGTATCATAATGTTGCTGCTTGTAGTATGTACTAATTTACTAATTACCCTAAAGATTTAATTGCAGTATATGTACAATATGCAATTAACAATGCAGCAACATTTTGCAATACCCCACTTTAAAAAGGTTACCAGAACATTTTGTTGCAACATGACCTTGTTGACAAACCAAAGAGAGTTTAAAAATATAGCAAGTGCTTGCATGCACTCAATTTCTTTCTGATTTAATACTCAAGTTAGCTTAGTGGGAGAGCAAGGAAGGAGGTGGTACTAATCAGATACAAATTTAATAATACATATGATGGATATTCTAGAGGTCAGGATGATAATAGAGGAAGGAAAGAATAAAAAACAAGCAGAAGTGTGTAGGAAAATTCTTAACATCAATGTTAATCATATAATTTATTTCAAATGTATTGTTTGTTTTGCTCTGTATGTTATTTGGGAAGCTAGTGACAATTGTAAAATTATTCTATAGTTCAGAATATTTGACAGTTAGGAAAACATTTTATTGTAAAAATTATAATTGGCATACTTAAATTATAAATCTCAAATGAATAAATGAAATAAACTGGGAGTCATGAGTGTTCAGCAGGGAACAGGTGCCATATGTCTATACTCCTTCAGATTCTTCTTTCTCCCCAATGACTTAGTCATGCCACTGGCAATGGTGGATGCAGGCTTTTGCATCAATCAGAGCCTCGCCCACAGACCTCAGTGGGTGCCCAGCTCCACCTGTCACCCCGTCTGGTATTGGACATGCCAGTTATCCACCCACCCACCCACTAGGGACCATGGCATCTGCCAAGCTTATACTTGCAGATACAATGTGATTAAGAGTTGTACTTTTTTTTTGTTTGATTTTTAGACTTTAAAGTGGAATACATTTTAATTGTATTTTGACCTTGTCTTTAATTAATTATTAAATAATGAAATGAATAAATAAAATAATGCAATGATTTTGAAACAAAAAATACTGCTATGTGTTCTTACCTTCAGGGAAATGAAGATGAAGTATGTATTCATGCATGTGCGGTTTTATATTGTATGCAAAGGAGCGATCGAGGAAAGGTTATTAAGTGTAAGTGTAACCTTACTCGTACAGTACATGTCTTTAATATTTTCATTTCATGTTTTTATCTCATAATGCCATGATTTTCCATATTCCACGAAGCAAGCTTATGAAAGTTATTTCAGTAAGCCTTGCTTGAGTTAGCCAAGCAATTCACATCTGTCTAGTTCTGTTTTACCAGCAACAATCTAAAACTGTTATAGCAAATTAATAATTATTCATATCCTGATTTATAAGCAACTTGAGCAGGGTGAAAATAACATAGAAGAAAGTTGTTAGTGATCCGTTCTTCCCCGGAGGAGATCGGCTACGCGGGGAAACTGCGTACACCGCTTGCACCTTGTGAGATCGGCTACACGGAGAAAGGATGCGTACGCCAGTCTGCTGGATGCAACGCTCCCACGAATATAACCTGTGCGGGAGAAATGCGCAGTGTTGTCTTCGTGGTTGAACGTGGAAGGAGAGTCCAGAGAACACCGGGTATAAAAACAAAACGGGTTTATTATTAAAAGTGGTGTAGGGACACCAATGGAAAGAGGGGAACAAACGAAATGACTGACACTTGGGTAAAAACCACAAAACAAAGACGTGCACAGAATTTAGGGAATACGGAACTAAAATACAAAACACACCCAGTCACGTGCACAAAATAAACCAATCACCCAAAGGAGTCCGTGAATCACCCAAATGAGGGACAGGTGCCCCAGGCACCTGTAACAAAAGTCAAGGTTAAATATTAAAATTATACTCCAGAATGTAAGTGCTGTTCCAGTTGATTAGTCTGATGTGCACAAAATGTGATAGTTTAGTTGTTGACCAAACCAAGACTTGACCAAGTTGACAAAACTAAGAATGTAGTCTAAACTGAACTATTCAGATTTATTAATAGAGTTGAATTAACTAGAAAAGCTGTATAAAAAACTAAGATGAAGGATTTCAACTTACTTATAGAGTCAACACTCTAATACAAAGCACACGAAGAAGGAGGCAAGATGGATGCATTACAAAAACTGAAAAGTATAAGCTGATGTGGTTAGAACTGAGGAGAAAACACACAGGGTATATATCTCAGAAAATGTGGATCAACACAAAGTAAGAAAGGATAACACAAGCTTTAAAATGTGACACATTAAATGGGAAATTAGAGGCGGATGTGATTAAACAATAAAAGTGATATAGGTGAATACAAGGCAGAAAAAGTGGATGTGACACCCATTAAAAAAGGGAAAAATAGGTGAAGGAGAAGAAATATTGGCAAAGAGACTAGTTAAGGAAAACATCCCTCCAAGTTGAATGAAGACATAGAATAATGCAAATAATTCTGCACAATTTTCTTACAAGGAAGATAAAATGCCCAGTCTATTGGATTGTTAAAGGAAAATGTGCACATATCTACCCAGTTCCTGATTTATGTGTTTATACTTCCTGCTGCTCTGAGAATTAAATCTAGATCTGGCTTAAAAGTACAAAAAAAATCACCAATTACCTTGAAGAGAATCCATGCATAACATGGAAACTACACAAGAAAAAAAAGAACTACATAAATTGATTTTCAGCGTCCAGGTGTCTCAGACCCGGTCCAGATGTAAACAGTGATTTCAAAATAAGTGAAAACATGGTAAACTTTAGCATAAACAAAGACTACAGGTTTTGCCATAAAATGGGCAAATAACGGAATTAAAGTGTTTAAAAAGCCTGCGATAACAAAGCCCAAGAATCACTTCATGTTCAGAAGTGCAGAAGAAAATTATGAGATTAAGTGGAAAGATATCCATCCATCCATCCTTTATCTTCCGCTTTATCCTATATTAGGGTCGCGGGGGGTTCCCCATGCCCATCCAGGGGAGAACGTTTCGGGCTCTGGGCAGATACACCCTGAACAGGGTGCCAATCCATCGCTGGGCACACACTCACACACAGACACATACGCACTCTATATGGGGAAATTTGAAGAACTCAATTGACTTGATCCATGTTTTTGGACTGTGGGAGGAAACTGGAGAACCCGGAGGAAATCCACACGGACATGGGGAGAACATGGAAACTCCACCCAGATTGGGATTCAAACCGGGAATCCCTAGTGCTGAGAGGCGAACGTATTAACCACTAATACTGAGGAAACATATGTGGAATAAATTAAGATATCATCAGCATGGATAAGTATGAAATCTTCTGGAAAGTCAAGCAACACATTATTAATAAAAGCCTAAATAAAGTAAATAAATAAAGTTGGTAAGTAAACCCAAATGGCATAATTAAGTATTTATATTACCTCATGACATTCATGAAAGGTCTTTTATTCATTCACTTTTTTATGCATACTAAATTATACACATTATGCAAATCAAGTTTAGTAAAATTATTGCCTTTTGCATTCCAGGCTCTAATGTGAGATGATGAGTCATTTCGTGAGTGACCTTATTAACCGCATTGAAATCAATGCAATGTCTTAAACTGCAATTGTTTTTAGGAATAAATAAAATGCTTGTAATGTACAGCTAGTAAACATGCTAAAAGAGGAGTCAAAACGACAGGTAATAAGATTTGCTACTTTAATGATAAAAAAAATGCCATGCCCAAAACAATATAGCCAATAACATGGCAAACAGACCAACAGGTCACTAGATTTGATAAAGAGAAAGAAGGTAAAAGCAACAATACACAAAGAAACAATGTGTACCCCAGACATTACAATGAAAAAAAAAAAACAAGAAACATGCCCATTAAATAGGTGATTGCCATTTATCAAAGACTTAGTGGCTTTGCTTCTCACCACAGCAAAGGATTAACGACTCATTCTATGAACTTTGGCATTTTTGATGAGATCAATAAAGTAGTCATAATTCAAACTTCAAATAGTTCGGTCAAATTGGAATACTTAAAAGGCACCCCAGCTGGAAACTGACTTTTAAAGGGGGGTGAAAGAGGACAAATTAATCAGCATGCACCTAATAAATAAATTACATCCTTTGTACTGGTAATTGCATATTTATTGCATATTTATATATCTTATCTTATAATAACCTCTATTTAGTATCGTCTCTCTCTCTCTCTCTCTCTCTCTCTCTCTCTCTCTCTCTCTCTCTCTCTCTCTCTCTCTCTCTCTCTATATATATATATATATATATATATATATATATATATATATAGGCGGCACGGTGGCTTAGTGGTTAGCACGTCAACACTAGGGATTCCCGGTTCGAATCCCCATCTGGGTGGAGTTTCCATGTTCTCCCCGTGTCTGTGTGGGTTTCCTCCGGATTCTATGGTTTCCTCCCACAGTCCAAAAACATGAATCAAGTCAATTGATTGATGTATTCTCCTACCTGACCATCTCACGACACTTGACAGAGGCTCTCCTACTGACACTGGCTCATTGCCAGGCCTAGTTGGCACTTTTTTATTCCATTAGTTTTTTTTTTTGTTTCCTTCTTCTGAAATTCATTTACCTGCTTATTTTAGATTTGATATTGTTTGGTGTGGCATCCAATAAACTCTATATAATTTTTGAACTTCTTTGTGCATTCCTACCATCATTTAAACCATGACACTAACAGAGATGAGTAAAGTATATAAAGTGACATGAAAAACTAAAGAAAGAACTAGAGTGGAAAGGATGGCCGTCACCATAGAGGAGGCAAATTGCTTCCTGAATAGAAGTGCTGAACATCCTCTAACTGCAGGCCATATCATGTTTTGAATTCCAGAACATAATATGCTATGGAAAATGAACTGTGTATGATACCCCAGTCACCTGCCCAGCCACAGAGGCAAGAAATAATAAATGGAGTTTTCTATACATGTAACAAAAACTCTCCAACAAGACTCAGGATCACTATTGTTATTCTCAAATTCAGCTACCAGGAGCATGGAATAATGACGGATGCAATGACAGTAGCATAATGGAAGGTACAGACAATGTATCAGTTACATGAAACTAAAAGCCTAGTAATATTCTGATTCCCAAAAACTGTTCCCATAAAGTACCCTGACTTGCTGTCACTCTGTAGTGGTTTTGGCAAAAACAACTAGACAAAAAGCAGGTGACTTTACCAATGTTACGGGGCTAAATTATTAAATTCAATATTAAATTAATTTTAAAGTGACAAAGATAATAAAGCAGTAATTTATGTGTTTCCACTTAGCAATGATATTTGAATAAAGTCAGGGGAATAATTTAGTCACTGAAGTCACTGAAGGCTAACTGTGGCATTGAATTTCTTGACTGCTCAGAATTCACAGTTAGAGATTTTAAGGCTTACAATTCCAAAACCCAAATCTGACTGAGTGACACTGTAATGGAGAAATCCAAGTGGTGATTTTATGTGAAGAATCTGATCTATGCCCAGGGCGCAAAATGCACTCAATAAGCATAAAATATATAGGTAAATATAAGTTAGATTTTGCATGTTTTGGCATGCGCTGCTTCATGTTGTTTTGATCAAGAAACACAAAGGATATGAGAGTTACAGAAACTCTCTGCATAATTTGCCATCCCAACTTCCAAAACACGGTCGATCGTATTTAAAAGGTGTTCACCCACTGCTGCAATAACACGCCATTAGTTACTATTGTGATCAAACCAAAACAAAAGTGAAGAGAAGATGATATCCAACGAGTTATACAGAAAAAGCAAAAGTACAAAAGCAACAGCTGCAACATAAAAAGAAGCAGACTGGGCAGGTACACAGCTGACAGTTAGACAAGTGAAGAGGGAAAAGCATAAACTCTAAGGATTACAAATAATATTCCGACAGCTAAGACAGACAGCATTGGGATAGGTCAAACAGCAGCTGAAAAACTGGAAGCAGACGGTATTGAGAACTGGAAATCAGAGCTAAATAGAGAAACAGAAAATGTAGTAGGATCATGTAACAGAGTAGTGATTGCAAAACAACACAAAATTATAGGTAGAGAAAGAACTGAGAAGGAAGAGCAAAGTAGCTGCTATAAAGGAGAGTGGGTCCAGGTGTGCTAAAAATTAAATTAGGCTGAAATCCACACCCAGAGAAAGAAAAGAAACAGCTGGATTTAAAGATGATGTGCCACCTATGGCTTGATAAAGTAGGAGATAGTGGAATGCAATTAAAGTGGTATCACAAATGGCAAAGTACAAGCATTTAGCACTTTCTGAATACAGTAGAGATAATTATGATAAATCTATCCAACTGGGTGAAATAACAAAGGGTAAACTGACACAGTGATGGAACTAATAGATGATGTCAAAATGAAAGACTGAGTGAAAGGCTAAGCTATTTGACCACAAATTACATTGTTCATATAAACTGAAGTAACTAAGCATGCCTCATTAGCAGCATGCATTGAAAGATTGGAATTTGCTGAAAGTTACTCTTCCTAAAAAAATTGTTTATGTACTTACTTTAAATTATTAATGACTAGAATTATAAAATATGTTGATATTAATAATCAGGTGGTAAATTTAAATTGGGTGCAGCAGCTCCTGTCTTTCCAAGAAAATCTTTTGGACCAACGTTGGTTGTTTCTTAACACCATTTCATGGCACTATCCTCCTAACAGTGGAAGACAACTAAGAAAACAACTGACAGCCTTCTATGCTGGGGAAGGACATGTGTCAGGCCAAGTCCTGGTAAGTAGAACAGTGAAGAACAAAATATGCTAAATTGAATTAAATTTTTTATTCTGAAAATCATCATCATCATAAGCCAAACACATAGAGATTCTGTTGAGATTATGGAGCAGCTGTTGCTTTTTTTCTTTTGTTTTTCTTATATACAGAGATGAATTATGTTTTTTAGTACTACATATTTTACACTCTACTAACAACCAGCTCTCACATACTTAATACATAAATTAATAATGATATAAAGTGCCATATTTTAGATGCAGCTTTTTCATATTTTTTGACAATATCAAAATAGGAAAAGTGTGTAACCTGGCCTTGTTTTACATCATTGCCAGTTTGATTATCACTTCAATCAAAACAAAACAATAGCAGAAGAGTATCTGTTACATGATGGTAGCTCATCTCAATTATACAAAATGAATGAGGTGCTCTTTGATCCAAAGGACAAAGCCGGACATTAGTATAATTGAAAACACATCTTATTAATTTAACTGTCAAAACACACTATTTCATGAACAAATTGTGAGTTATACATGACTGAATTTAATATAACCTTGTGCTTGAACTTAATTCTGATATTATAATCTTAAAATACTTGTTAATGCACTTATAATTAATCAAAGATAATTTGTCCTTTTTTTTTTACGAGTGCTATATTAATAGAATTTACTATTATTACCAGATAGTCATTCAACTTCAAACAGACAAATAACTAATTTAAGAAGTTAATATCAGTTAAAATGCAGAATTCAAATTAAGAAACTGGCCATTTTAGAAGGAAAATCCATGATAGTGATAAAACAGATACAAGTAAACTATTTTTATATAGACAAAAAGATCACAAATTTTTTAAAATTAGCTATCACAAATATGATGCAGATCACACAACCTCTGATACATATTACATTACAAAGGTCATTTGACTTGAGAAGGCATGTCAACACTTGAAAATTTCTTTAAAGTATAGTTTCTTTAAACTATTTGATATTGGACTGGTCTTTTTATAATTATTAATATTTTTGTGGCTGTAGCTTACTTAAAATTGTGAAGTGTAAACTTCAACACATTTTTATACTTAATTACATCTCTAGTTGAATTATGGTATGGCACAGATCTGTAGCAATTACCTTAAAATGGCATTTAAAACAGTTTTTAATGATGTTTTTAGTGATGATTCTTTTTATTAAGGGGAAAAAATCGTGAAAAGTAACTAACCTAGTAACTGGCCTGGTTGTGTTAGACTTGGCGGCAATAGCTGCAATCAAGCATTTGCGATACCTGGCAATGAGTCCTTCACATCTCTGTGGAGGAATTTTGGTTCACTCATCTTTGCAGGATTATTTAAATTCTGTCACATTGAAAAGTTTTCTTTCCACATGAACAGGCTGTTAAAGGTCATACCACAACATCTCAAATGGATATAAGTCCAGACTTTGACTAGGTCACTCCAAAACTCTTTTATTTGAGCCATTCAGAGATGGAATTGATGATGTGGTTCAGATAATTTCCCTGCTCTACAACCCCAAGAAGGCTTGAGCTTAAAGTCACAAACTGATCGCCAGATATTCTCCTTCAGCATTTTCTAGTAAAGAGCAGAATTCATTGTTCCATTATTACCAGCAAGCCAACCAGGTCATGAAGCAGCAAAGCAACACCAAGCCATCACCCTACACCACCATATTTTATTGATGGTATGTTCTTTTTCAGAAATGCTTTGCTATGCCAATGCACTGATATTCCTATGCAGAAGTGTGCTAATCGCCTGCAGCTGCTTACATTTTCGAAAGGACTATATAATGAGCAACATTTGCTGTGTTTGTGGTGTATTACATCGTTTCCTTGTTCTGACCCTCTTCCATTTTGTCTAAGCCTTATGACAGTTAACTATAAGTTTAATCAACTATTAAGTCTTAATAAAGCCTGTATTTTTTTTATCTGGCAAGTGCCTGTACTCAAAGTAATGAAATACTTCCAATGCAGGCAAAATGGATTTTGTTTGCAGGGATATTTATCAGCTGACCTTCTCACCCCAAAGAACCTGCACGTCCAAACTCTATTCCAGGCATTGCTCAGTCATTTTCCTCCACCAAGGATGTACGGAACCTTACCTGTTTCGCAAAGGACACTGCAGGAGACCCTTAGCCTCCTTGCTTATTTTAGACCTTAGACCAGGGGTGGAGAACCTTTTTTCCACTGGGGGTTAGATGAACATTTTAATATCGGGTCACGGGCCACAGACTACAATGATGTTACATACAGAATAGCCAACTAATACAGTTAGACTGATGGATGTCAATGATTTCTCATCTCAATTAATCTCATCATATTTTCTTGAATTTCCTCAGATTGGGGCATAATTATATCGCTTTTTTAAGACTTTTTAGCTACTTCATGTTCTCAGACAGCTTATCTTTTTCTGATTTTGTGATATGAAATATTCTGAAACATTTGGTTTGTCAAGATCCAATGGGACAGAATCCAAAGTTTAAATAATTGTCTTGTAACAAAAAATGATAAACTAAATTATAACCAGGTGAAAACACAAGGTTTTTACAAGTCAGTCAAAAGGTGAGGGAAAGCATAGTGGAAGAGTGACACCAGTCTACATCTTCCAAGATTAGTAAAGTATTTGTGATAAATAATCCAGGTTGGTTGACTTTGTATTTTGTAGGGTTGTTTCTAAAAGATTTCACCAATGTCTGTTTGGTCTAATTAAAAATAATGGTATATGAACCTGAAGCAAATCTAAGTTATATATATATATATATATATATATATATATATATATACACACTTATTTTTCACTGATGCAGTCCAAAGCAACCAATCTGCCGGTTTAATAAGACCTACTGTACAAATAAATATGAAATAGATTCCATTGATGTTTTTTAAATTGTGAGGTATATTTTGAATTACGACAAAGTAAAACTTGGCGATTTCTTTTATTTGTAGTGGAAAAACTACCACAGAAACAACATTACAATCAGACCCAATTATGAGTGAGATAATTTATCATTGATTAAAATAATTGCTTCCTGCTCACATCTGTCACATCTGGTTTGGATCATATTCAACAGTCTTAACAATGGCACCTTCTGAAATTATACTTGGAAAATAACTTTTAAATTTAATAACATATAAGCTTTTAATATAAAATAAAATAAGCTTTTAATTTAATAACACTGCTCAAATATTATAACCATGTGAATTGGCTATATATATATATATATATATATATATATATATATATATATATATATATATATATATATATATATATATATATATATATATATATATATAGTCAATTGAGTTCTCCAAATTGCCCCATATAGAGTGTGTATGCGTGAGTGTGTGCCCAGCGATAGATTGGCGCCCTGTCCTGTGTATATCTGCCCAGCGCCCGAAACGTTCTCCCCTGGATGGGCATAGGATAAAGCGGAAGATAATGAATGAATGAATATATATATATATATATATATATATATATATATATATATATATATATATATATATATATATATATATATATATATATATATATATATATTGCATATAAATGCAAAGAAACCTGAAAAATAATGCATTAAAACTGAAACATTACAAGTTGCATAGAACATGGTCTATACTACAGAGTGGATGATGAAATGCAGAGTCAGGAGGGTGTCTTTAGAACACAACACTCCCATTTTTGTGGACTGAGGTGAAAATCACAGGCTTTTTTGAGGGGGTGAGGGGATATGGGGGGTTATGTGGTGACTCATCGTGCTTGATTGAAGACAAAGACACAATATACAGCATATGGCTCAGTGACTGACTAACCAACCATTTATTTTCAGAAACCAATAGAATGATTGAATTGCAAAAAGGCAAAAACGGTTCAGTTCATTAAACATTTAATTTCATTAACATAAAATATAACAATAAAAACTGACCAAACAAGATAAATATTCATGTGACATTCTGTATTTGTACAAGTGTCAGTAATATGAGAGGAATCCACTGACTGCAATAAAATGATCAATTAAGCAGTTTTAGAAAAATTCTTAACAAAATTCAGTCACAAAAATGAAATGATGCACAGCTCCATCCTGTGGTTTATACATGTCATTAAAATGTATACATTGTGCCACAATTGTTTGAAAATCACGAAAAGGCTTGTAATTTAATGCTGATTAATACATGTTTTAATACATTTTGTTTACATATCACAATGAACTTCCACATTTCCCTCAGCACGACCAGTTCATTGGACATCTTCTTGGAAAGAGTCTCCTCCACATTTGAAAAAACATCAAAATCTTTGCATTACTTTTAGGAGCCTATGTTTTTTAAGGTTGGTAAAATACTAAAAAATACTATACTAAAAATACTAAATAAAAAAATACTCTCAGCATCAAAACAACATGTACCTAGAGTTGTTGTACAGAATATCTGATGTAATCTGCATGAAGGAGTGTTATCAAAATGATAATTATCAAAAGTGTCAGGGCATCATTAAAAGTATTATTTGTGCTGACAGCATATAAATCAGCCGATTCAAAGCATGAGTGATGAAGAGATTGCAGATGGAACTAAACAGAGGAATAGGACAGATGTCTGTAAATTAAAGTGATTCACTTTAATCAAAAAGGAGCTGACAGCAATTCATTGCAAAGACCAAATTCTGCATTAAAATGAACTGCAGTCGCAAAACATGCTTATTTATGAAGTCAATCAGTTGTGATTCAGTCACCAGAGAATGTAGAATCAGGAGACAGAAGAAAAACAAATTTTTACCAAACAGTTAGGCTTGTCAAATATGGCGTTCACATACTAGATGCACAGAATTACAGAATGGCAGTATTGTAAATAAATGGTAAATATTAAACGATAAACTATATTTAGGATACTTCAGTCATAACAGCCTTCTCTATTTAACAGATCAAATAAAAATAACATGAATAATGATGTTTCATTATTAATTTACTCATTATCTTTCGCTTAATCCTATATTGGGATCGCAATGATATTTCCCATGCAGATTCAAAGGAGAGCACTGGGCAGATCCAGGACACAGCACCAGTTGCTCGGATTACACAGACAAACACAATATATGGGGCAATTTATAGCATCCAATCTACCTTGCACCCATGTTTTTGGGGAACCCAGAGGAAGCCCATGTGGACACAGGGTTGAACATGCTTACCACTAAGCTACCATGCCGCCCTATATACATTATATATTTAGCTTATTTTAAATGAAAAGAACTACTGTTTAAACTGGTATATCATTTAATGGATGAAGTTTTATCATAATTGAGTAAACATGTTTTATACATTTATATTACATTTATATTTAGTAGATGCTTTTATACAAATGGCTTACAAATAAGAAAACAACACAATTGATCTGACATTCTAATATTCATTCATTCATTATCTCCCACTTTTATCCTCTATTAGGGTCGCAGTGGGGTTCCCCATGCCCATCCAGGGGAGAACGTTTCGGGCGCTGGGCAGATACACCCAGGACAGGGCACCAATACATCGCTGGGCATTCTAATATCCTAATGATAAAACCGGAGCCGGGAGGCACGGTGGCATAGTGGTTAGCACGTTCGCCTCTCAGCACTAGGGATTCCCGGTTCGAATCCCCATCTGGGTGGAGTTTCTATGTTCTCACCGTGTCTGTGTGGGTTTCCTCCGGGTTCTCCGGTTTCCTCCCACAGTCCAAAAACATGGATCAAGTCAATTGAATTCAAAATTGCCCCATATAGAGTGTGTCTGTGTGAGTGAGTGTGTGCCCAGCGATGGATTGGCGCCCTGTCCTGGGTCTATCTGCCCAGCGCCCGAGATGTTCTCCCCTGGATGGGCATGGGGAACCCCACCGCGACCCTAATAGAGGATAAAAGCGGGAGATAAATAAAACCGGAGCCATATGGCACTGTATGCTCACTTTGAAAGCTGCTTGTCTGCTAATTACAACTCTAATAACTAAAAATAAAAGTAAATTGTGTTACGTTGAGGTGCAGAAAATTGCATCTCTCTATAATTTGTCTGTGCTATATTTTCAGAATGGTTTAAAATTCAAAGATATTTACAGCCTCATGGGCTTTTTGGACCTGCCAGTCTACAAGGTTTTGTGTTTTATTAAATTAACATCTCATCAAAGAAAAATTTTTGTAAATCATTTTTATTTTTGTGCAAATTTAACTAACAAAACCTATTATATACTTTAGAATGGGGCATATTTTCTGATTTGTTACCCTGTATGCAACTGTGCCTGAAAAATGTATGCACATTTGGTCAATTTAGAGGATGTGCTCATTTATTTTACAATCATGTTGTTGTTTTTTTGTTGTTTTTTAAAGTAAATTGACTATTTTCCTCTTGCTGTGGTGAAATGCAAATAAGAGTTTATTTTTCTAAAAGGTGGGTGGTGCCATATTATGCAACAAACCTACTACTGTTATAGCCTACATGTGTGAATGACGCAAAGCTTGAACATTTATGCAGGAAAAATATGAGTAATATATAGATTCATTTAAGAATAGGGTGTTAAAAGTAATACTGAATTTCATTTAAGTTTTCATCTTAAATAAAAGATTGAGGTAGGATTAAAAGTGTCCACTGCCAGATATTATTTTAGATTTAGCAAAAAGAACTTTTAAGCAGCCAAACATCAATAGATTGTTTATACAAAAGCTTTTATCCTTGTCATCTAGTGCTTGTTTGTATTCTGCTGGAAATCCTAAAAATGGATCCTGGTTGCAGAGAATCTAAATTTAATTTCATTAGGTACATCATCTGTGTGATGAAAAGATTTGTATAGAAACATTTCCCTCTTAAGATGAAGCATCTGCTCAGATTTGAGGACCATAAGGTGTTGCCATAGAGCTACACAATGGTTCAATTAACATTTACCCAAAGACTGCACATATTAAAAAAGAATGCCATAATGACAAAAATACATTATTTATTTCTTTTATTTTTTTTTACATTTTTATAGTCAGACATTGTCACTAAATGTACTATTGTATGTGCTAAATGTTAATGTTTTACATTTCTGTGCCAAACATTGTGATAGAATTGTCAGTCAATTTAAAAAGTATGTTTTTATGGTATGGTAATTTAGGTATTTCTTCATTGACAATGGATGACAGCGTGGCTTAGTTAATATGTCCTCCTCTTAGCGCTGAATATCCATGTTTGAATCCTGATCTAGGTGGAGTTCAAACTATAATATTGGAAAAGTATTCTTTGCACAGATGATCTAGACTGCTACCAGTACAAAAAACCAACAGCTGTGATGCTAAAGGAATGCCAATGACCATAAGATGGGCTATCTGCATATACACTTTATGAAAAACAATACTGGGACACACCTTTAAATCAATAAATTCAGGTCTTTTAATTAATCTCATTGTCACAGGTGTAAAATATCAAGCACAGACGTTTTTACAGTTTTTCATTTAATAGTCAAATAAGGTCTAAATTTGTGACTAACATGACCATGTCTATTCATTCATGCATTATCTTCTTATCCTCTACTAGAGTCGTACGCAGGGGGGGGGGGGTCTGTTCTCCATGCCCATCCAGGGGACGGTTCATGCAGATACAAGGAAAGGGCGCCAATCTAACACTGGGCACATACACTGACGCACACACACAAACAAACACACTCTATATGGGCCAATTTAGAGCACTCAACTTACATTGACTCCATGTTTTTGGACTGTGGGAGGAAACCAGGGGCGGCATGGTGGCTTAGTGGTTAGCACGTTCGCCTCTCAACGCTAGGGATTCCCGGTTCGATTCCCCATCTGGGTGGAGTTTCCATGTTCTCCCTGTGTCCGCGTGGGTTTCCTCCGGGTTCTCCAGTTTCCTTCCACAGTCGAAAAACATGGATCAAGTCAATTGAATTCTCCAAATTGCCCTATATAGAGTGTATATGTGTGCGTGTCTGTGTGAGTGTGTGCCCAGCGATAGATTGGCACCCTGTCCTGGATGTATCTGCCCAGCGCCCGAAATGTTCTCCCTTGGATAGGCATGGGGAACCCCCCCGCGCTAATATAGGATAAAGCGGAAGATAATGGATGGATGGATGGATAGATGGATGGATGGATGGATGGAGGAAATCGGAGAACCAGAAGGAAAGCACACGGACACGAGAACATGGAAACTCCACCCAAATCGTGTTTCGAGACTGGAATCCCCAGCACTGAGAGGTGAACCTGCTAGACATGAAGGGGGTGGTTTGCTTTTCCAGTTACTTAGTATACTATTATTAGTATGTAAAGGGGCATTCAAAATATTGGAAATGTGTTGTGCTGAAAGCATCTTGAAAGAGTAAACATGTATTAATTTAAACCTCTGAGTTTTTTGTGACATTTCAGGATCGTACACTTCTCCAAGCAGCTGCAGCAGACTCGGATTTTGCATTTTGCTTCATCACATGGAGTCTTGACGTCTGCACAACGCGTCTGCAAAGGCGCAGGCGCTGCGCGTGAGGTAAGCCACAGACAACCAATCACGAGGTGAATCCACGCAGGAAAGTTGCGCAGTTGTATCAGCAGCAGCGCAGCCATTGTTTTGGAGCTTTGTTAACTGGGCTGTTAGATAAAACTGGGGAACAACACATAGCAAAACAAATTTGCGAACTCTATCATGCGATAGTTGACCTCAATGCTGATGTCTCCAAGTATTAGTTTTCAGACGTAACTGACGGCCAACAGGAGAAGCGCGCGTCTGCTTATGCGTAGTTCTGCTCTGACTCTTGGTGTGTAGAACACTGTCCACACGCAGTTTAAACCTCTGTCCAAAATGGATGCACCCCTAAAAAGCGAACCTTGCGAAAGTGCCATCCCACCGAGCTGCCAGGGCAGTTCAGCAGCGAGTGACGCGACTGCCAACATTTCTTCTGTCCTAATGGCTCACCAAGGCGAACAAGCTAATGAACCGACTCCTGTTTTACTTTGTAAGTGACACAGATGACACAATGAAAACGCCGCGCCTTACAAATAAGAACAGCTATGATTCAAACAATCAGTTCCAGTTTGGCAGCGTTGCAGTGTATGACAGTAACGTGTAACGAAACACTTATTATTATCATTATTGTGTTTTTATTCATTACAGACCCCGTCAGTATAAACAGTGCTGTATCAGTATTCAGAGATCATAACAAGACCCCCCTTGGTGAGAGTCATGCCATTTTTATTAATTTAATGGATTTTTATATGGCTGTAGCCTGTTACTTTTCAATATTTTCTAAAACTGTTACTGGACTTATCTTAACTGTTACTGGACATAGCTGACGAATGAGCTGCAACTGACGTGTTATTTCTTAGATTTTTTAAGCCTCATAGAAAAAATCAATACAATAATGTGCATCTTTTTTATCGGTTAATTTTTTTTCATATCCCAATTGAAGTTATTTATTGAATTTTTTTAAATGCCGTTTTCAAAGGAATAAGAATATTTGACAGTGGTTTTGGACATTTTGTGTGTGCAAACATCAGTTGTCCCTTACAGTTGTGTACTATGCCTTTAGTTTTGGTTTTTGATTGTAATAAATAAGCAACATTTAAACAAAAAGTGCACGAGTATTTTAGCCATGTCTGAAAAAACTGTCCAATTACTGTACGAAGTATGACTAGTAAATCGGTTACTTTGTGTAAGTATGATAATGCATTATTAACATTCACCAATTAAAACAAGGAGTTAAATTAATGTTGCAATGTAATCTAATTGTCACTTGTAGGCAGGGAAGATGTGAGGAAAACTACTGTTCCACGGGGCTACACTGAAGCAGTGTCTTCATCAACTGAATTCACACACCGTGCTATTGTACACCTTATTGAAGCAATGCATCGCTGCTGGAATGTATATGGCTCTCGTGAACGTTCCCGCCTTTTTCAAAAAGTCCAGAATGAACTAGAGAACCTTGGTCATTCTCTGCCTGTGGAAAAGATTAGAAGAAAGTGGAATAACCTTATCGTAACCTATAAGAGAGTGAAGGAACGGAACAGGTTGGGCAGAGGCCAGACCAAAACTTCATGGGAATATTTTGAGGTATGTTTTAAATTTAAATAAATAATGGTTATTTTTTGTAAACAGTGAGCATGGATTGTAAAAGGTAGACAGCTGTTTTTTAAATTTATTCATATTCTTATCATCCACAACAGATGATGGACAAAGTGTTGGGAAAGACAAATTTTGATCAGAGTGATCCTGCTTCAGCCACTCTTAGATTTGCAACCACAACAAAATCAGAAATGCGATCAGAAGACCACCAGTCTCACACTGCCATTCAGGCCTCTTGTCTGCTCCCCAGTGGCCTTTTCACTGCACCTTCCCAGATACCAACACTGGTGACATCTGCAGTACTGTGTAATACCGCCCTGGAAGTAAACCCGAATTCTGCATGTAGCAGTCCTATTCCCTCTATTCCTACTAAACCTACTTCTAAAATCACAAGACAGCCCTTAAAACGAAGATTGCGTCATCTTCAGCTTGGTTCAGTGGCTTCTCGCATTGCACAGCAACAAGGGCAGGCAGGTGAGCGCACCACCCTTCTCCGAAATTTCATCACCACTCATGAAGAGCGAGCACTTCTGGATGAGCAGCATCAGCGCAAGAAAGATGCACGGGAACGACGTCAGGAAAGAACACTGGGAACTATGGCTGATACATTGGGAAAGATGGCAACAGCGCTGGAGTTAATCTCTTCCAAGCAAGACACTATCATTGCCCTACTCCAGCGACTGGCTGATAAGCGCTGAGGACCATTTTGAGACATTCATACAGTCCCCAATTCCAGAACTCTTTTTAAAAATGCAGTAAAACCTCATTATCCTTTATCTCTACTAGGTTTGTAGAGGTGTTCCCCATGTACCTCCAGGATGTTTAGAAGGATGCATAGAGCGCTGGGCAGATACACCCAGGACAGGGCACCAACCTATCACTGAGCACACACTCTCTTTCTCTCACAAACTCACACACACACACGCACACACACACTCTACACTATTACACATATTTATTATACAAAAAGGAAGCCATGTATTAATTTTACAAACAACCAACAGCAGTTGTTTTTGATCTGAAATAGTTTGAAATAAAAAGTTCTGTGATCAAACAAGGCCATGATTTTTGGAAAATAGATGTTTGATTCTATGTGCCAAAGTTAAAAAAGACAATTATCAACCTAACTGGCATCAGTGAATGCATCAGGTGGATCCGTGTCCATTGTGTTAAGAGGCTGCATTCATGTTAAAGTAAAATAGATACAGAGTTATCGAGAAGATGTCTTTTATCATAAACTGAAAGGATTGATTTTAATATAATGCCATTCAGCATCCAGTTCTCATCAACTGGTGTAAAGATCATGAAATCATGAGTCAGTTAATTATTCTCTTATTTTAATTCATTCATTCATTATCTTCTGCTTTATCCTATATTAGGGTAGCGGGGGGGTTCCCCATGCCCATCCAGGGGAGAACATTTCAGGCGCTGGGCAGATAGACCCAGGATAGGGCGCCAATCCATTGCTGGGCACACACTCACGCACACATACACACTCTATATGGAGCAATTTGGAGAACTCCATTGACTTGATCCATGTTTTTGGACTGTGGGAGGAAACCGGAGAACCCGGAGGAAACCCACGCGGACACGGGTAGAACATGGAAACTCCACCCAGATGGGGACTCAAACCGGGAATCCCTACACAACACTACATCTCATACATCAAGCCAACCAATCTTCTCCTCCTTTTGAACTGTCTCAGAATCTGACATCTGCAAGATTCTTCTTGCGAGCAACCCGACTACTTTCCTGATTCTTTTAAACAGGCCATAGTCAAACGTCTGCTCAAAAATCCAACGCCCAACCCAAATTTGGTCAGTAGCTACAGACCTGTATCTACACAGGTGTCTAGGTTTCTTACTCAGAACAAAACCTTTCTCATGATTCATTCACAATAATGCAAAACCTTGCGTAACCTATTACTTTTATAAAATGGTTATATAACACAAGGTCTAATACATATATTTGTTTATTTAAAGCAAAATCAGCTCTATATTTATATTAATCTGTATTTTCATTCATGGTACATAATTTAAAATATTGTATAACCTAGCATTTATATGAATTTGAAGCCAACACAGGTGTGCATTATTGTGAACTGGACTGGACAAATGGCTTAGCCAAATCAGATTTAACAACCAGAACTATCTGTTTTATAACACACAGTTTATGTTAGCCATTATGCAATTGTTTCAGTTCTCACAGCATACTGCATAGAAAATGACATTTTTGGTTGTTCTATTACTCTTACGCAAGCATTGGTACTGAGATGTTTAAAATAAAAAGGTGGACTATGGTCTGTAATAGTAGAATTAGAAAGTTAATCTATATAGTAAATGGGAGTGATAAAATAGACAAAGTGTGGAAACAAAAAGGTTTCATTATTACGGACACGTATATTTCAGCATTACAATGACAGGCTTCATTCTGCATGAGATAAAACAACAAGGTTTTAAAGACAAAGTATATTTGTTTGACTGCTTTGTCTGCTTTGTCTCTCTCATATTAAAAATATTGGGTGCATCATGTAGGAAAATCAGAATTTGGGAACTCTTGTTTACAGCAAAAATGGCAAAAGAGATCACTGGAATATTTACAAGAAAGTTTACAGAGTATCATTTTAACGAAAAGTGATGTGACTAGTGGGAAAGACAGATATGCCTCTGTCTTATCTTTTCTGAGTTTATTACAGCCATCTATTTTTAACATTGTTTATGTTTAACAAATGGTATTGTCACCAAAATCTCTAAAATAGTCTTGCTCTTTTTTATGTTAAATGAAGATTCAAGTGAATTAACCAATTACATTAATGTTTTTATTGTCTTTTTTAGAAAATAAAAAAAATAAGTGTTATTAATTTATTTTATAATGGATTCTGTTTGTAATGTGTAATTATTTTAAGGTAGTGTCGCCCGGCGTGTGATGATGTTTCCTGCAAACGGTGTAAATGCGAATGTTCATGGTGGGTTTTTTTGGGAAAAATAAACTTTATTTAACTATATGACAGAATAAAATTTAACACAGAACGAAACAACTTCCACATTACCTAAATATATATACTAAATATTCCCCTGGGCACAATAGCGATAACCGTTCTGTGCAACCAATTGTAAAGAGTATATAAACCTGTGCAGGATTCCAAAGAACAAGTATAAGTGGTAATTGGAGTGGCACGGTGGCTTAGTGGTTAGCACATTCGCCTCTCAGGGCTTGAATGGAGTTTCAATGTTCTTCCAGTGTCTGCATGGGTTTCCTCCGGTTTCCTCCGGTTTCCTCCCACAGTCCAAAAACATGGATCAAGGTCAATTAAATTCTCCAAATTACCCCATATAGAGTGTGGGTATGAGTGTGTGCCCAGCAATCGGTTGGCGCCCGAAACGCTCTTCCCTGGATGGGCATGGGGAATTTCCCCCACGACCCTAGTGAAGGATAAAGCGGAAGCTAATGGATGGATGATAAGTGGTAATTGAAGCAAAGATTAGGCTCCTAAATTTTGCAGTGTCAAATCTTGTGTGAATTGTTGCCCCATTTATCCAGAAGGCTTGGTTTGCAATTTATGTTTAATTTATCGTAGATTAAATGATTTGATGGTCAAGTCTTTGTGCCGGACAGAAGTACTTTTACCCTAATCTTTGGGGTTTGGCTGACTTGACTAGCTGCTAAATTAAACCAAACATTTACCTTTCATGATTTAAGAGTTGAGTCCCAATACATTTTTAACATAGGATAAATTTATACTGAACAAAAAATATAAACAAAACACTTCAGTTTCGCTTTTTCATGAGCTGAACTCTCTAAGATCTAATGCTTTTTCTATGTGCACAAAAGGCCTTTTTTCTCAAATATAATCACTTTCAAATACAAATACATTCACTTTATCCTCTATTAGGGTCACGGGGGGTTCCCCATGCCCATACAGGGGAGAGCGCCTCGGGCTCTGGGCAGATACACCCAGGACAGGGCGCCAATCCATCACTGGGAACACTCACTCACACAGACACACTCTATATGGGGCAATTTGGAAAATTCAATTGACTTGATCCATGTTTTTGGACTGGGAGGAAACTGGAGAACCCGGAGGAAACCCATGCAGATATGGGGAGAATATGGAAACTCCACTCAGATTGGGGTTCAAACCAGGAATCCCTAGCGCTGAGAGGCAACGGTGCTAACCACTAAGCCACCGTGCTGCCCTTCTCTCAAATATTATTTACGAATTTGTATAAATCTGTGTTTTCTGACACAACCCATCCAGCTCACAGGTGTGGCAGATCAAGATGCTGATTAGACAGTGTGATTAATCCACAGGGGTGCTTTGGGCTTAGACAATAAAAGGCCCCTCTAAAATGTGCAGGTACCAACTTGTGTGGGCACTTGCTCACATTTGATGGCATATGGCATGTTGGAAATGTTTTTCACTTCGTGAGACAAATGGTGGTCATACCAGATACTGGCTGGTTTTCTGATTCCTTGGACACCACTCCCTAATAAAAATAAAGGAAACTGCACAATTTAGACTGGCTTTTTATTGTAGTGAGCCTAAAGCACCCCTGTAGATTAATCAATGCTGTCTAATCTGTATCTTGATCTGGAACACTTGTGGGATGGAAGGATTATTTCAGGAAAGAAGTGCTCATGAACATAGATTTAGTTTAGTTAAATTTTTTCACAGGGTGTTCCCTAAAAGGATTTCCTCAGGTATGAATTACCTTTGTTGTATGTGTTCTCTGAGGGTCCTCTTTGCCGTAATATCATAGCATAACTCAGATGGTGACAGATGTCAGATGATACCTCAACCTCAAGTTATTAAACTTAATTTGTGTTTTTGTGCTGTTTCAAAGCATATAATATAAACACGAATACCAAAGCATTTGTAATTGCAGTGACAGTGTCCAATGTACAAGCATGGTGACTGACAAGTGTATAAACTTTTTGCTCATTCTTTTGGACAGGTTCTATTTTCATGGTGTCGTGAAAAATGCTAGATTTGGATGTTAAAATTAATTGATAAGTAGACATAATGATGCCTTCTATTGTGTACTGAATCTGGTATACATTTCAGTAAATTTATTTCAAGTCTTTTGTTGGGAGGCAATATTTAATGTCACAATGATGTTTATTTTTTTTTCCTAAACGGCCTTTTTAATAACACTGTTTTAGATACATGTATGAGATACCAATTCACACACAAAACTGGTAGAATGCAACAGTTGTAGCTGAATTATTTTTTCTCACCCTCACAGTGTTTAAAATAAACACTGACGAAAAAAGCTCTATTAATCCATGGCGCCACCTGTTGGTGATTTAAAAAGTGCGCTAAAGTGATATTTACTAGGGGACGTAAAAACACCTTATAGGACAAAAAATGTTGATTCATTGGACGTTCTGCATAAACGACATGTTTGCTATTAATTATGAGGAAAATGTCAAAAAAGTGTGGTCAAAAAATCCTATTTTGGTTTTAAAAGAGGAACCGACCCTTCCCCATGGACCAAAAGTTGTAACCATTTCAACCCTTTTTTAGCATCAACAACTCTTCATCTGGTATTCTCAGTAATCTGGAAATTCATTTTGCAATTCATGAAGTGTATTTATCTACACTGCGTACAAAACCTCAAACACTGTTAAAACATGCATCAAATATCGCATAAAACTAATAAAACCACGTATTGCTACATAAATCACAAAAGACCGTCTATCTACTTATGTTTAAAATAATTCATTACGGTGAGGTAAAATACTAGAAAAAACAACTAAGTACTTTAGTTTTAAACGCCAAAACGGAAAGTGATGTATGATCATGTATTATTTCTGTGTGCCATAGTATGACCGCGTGGCCTAATGGATAAGGCGTCTGACTTCGGATCAGAAGATTGAGGGTTCGAGTCCCTTCGTGGTCGATATTTTTCTTTGTTTCATTTTAAATTAAATTGAATAAATTCGGTACCATAGACTGTACCATGTAACACGTTGAATGTTTTTAGAAAAAAAAACAATAACTGTATTTTAAGGAAGAAAAAAACAAAGCTAATGAATTATAACGAGGATGGGCTAATTGTATTCCTCGTGTCTTTGTAAATGCAGAAGTAGCGATTTTGGAACATTTTAAATGAAGTAAAATCGTTCCACTTTATATTAAAACTCCATAAGATCGTTCACGTTAGTAAAAAGATTTGTCCTATTTTCTACAAACAAAATACGCATGGCATTGATAAGTAACATATACCACTGATATGGCACTTCACCACCACAGCAGAGTGGCGCAGCGGAAGCGTGCTGGGCCCATAACCCAGAGGTCGATGGATCGAAACCATCCTCTGCTAATTTTTTTTTTTCAAACGCAATATTACAAAAATTCATTATATAGAAAAATATAATTGTTGCAAAAGGTTGTTGTACACATACAGTAAATACAGTAAGGCAAGTGAAACCAGTCAGGAAGATACAATTAACTTCATGTTGATGTACTCATACTTTTTCTGATTAACTAAGACAATACCTCAATTTAAAATGAGTTCTCAAAAAAATTGCAGGAAAAAAAAGTGCAATTTTAATATTAATATTAGGAAATTAAAACATGTGTCAAAAATGGCACGAGAATGTATATACATACTTGGGTAAACATTTCTTCGTGGTGGTTCATTGTCAGTGCATCAGCGCTGCTGTAGTTTCATTTAAACACCTCAGTGACACTGCTGGGATAGGACTAATGCACCAACCAAATAATGCCAGCTCTGTGGTGCTATTATTGGGGTCCAGACTATTAAAGAACAAAGTAAAGGGGACTAACAGTATGTTCAGACAGTAGTCCACAAACAGATAGGACAACGGTCTGAAATTGTAGAACTACAAAGTCCATCTTTAAGGTAAGTAGAGCTGAGAAATAATGAGGTGTGTCCAAATTTATTACTGTTACTGTAAATTAATGTAATGTGACAGTAAACCTGATTTGAATAATAATAAAAATAATAACAATGATTTCACATTTCAGAATTTATTTTGAACACCAGACTTATAAAACAACGTTCACATTGTGTCTTTGAATTCAGAACCATCAGTCAAAACCAACATGACGTGATTGCTTTGTCGCAGAGTGAATGTTCTTCTCCTTTAGCCTTGCTGAATTTCTTTTCTCCAACCTACATTTGGAAAATAGACCAACACACACACAATACAATGAATCTAAACTGCGGCATATCAAAGTCAGCATTTCAACATTTCTGTTAATAAATGGGTATAACTATCTAAAGGTAAAACACACTATTAAAAATTTTAAGGATTTTAAGTGTTGCCAGTGATTTATTATCTCAGCAAATGTGATAATCAGGTCAAAGTATTTAACCTTTTATTTTATGTCGTCTAAAGTTTTTCTAACAATAGATTTAAAATCATTTTAATTTTGTTAAAGCTTTTAATAACCTTGTAAACATACCTTTTGACCCGTAGGGCAACATCTTCTGTAGATGGTTCGGTTGGTCGCTGACTGGCCTTGCTAACGATTGCTGAGATTTTCTGAACACAGTCTTCTAGATTTCGCCGCTGGCTTCTGCTGACTTCTGAGGTTACAATCAGCTCCCCAGATTTATTTATCCGAGATTTATTCTATATAGTATCACAATTATGTAAAAAGAACATTTCAGCACACTAAAAATCTTATAATCTTTTACCTATGACTTTTGGATGCACCTTGCTATAAAATGTGATGTCCAGCTATAGAATGCTGCTCTAAATATGATGCTAAACAATCATCTACCTGTACAACAAACATTTACCTCTAAACTTCTAAGCAAGATCTAAATATTTTGATTTGAGTTGTATGTATACATTTTAGAAATCTCTATCACTTATATCACAACAATATATTTATACACACACATACACACAGTGGGGTGCGAAAGTTTGGGCAGCCTTGTTAATTTTCCTGATTTACCTTTATAAATAATTTGTTGTTTGGATAAAAAAAAAAAATCTGTTAAAATATATCATAAAGGGGACAAACACAGTGATATTTGAGAAGTGAAATGAAGTTTATATGATTTACAGAAAGTGTGCAATAATTAGTTAAACAAAATTAGGCAGGTGCATGAATTTGGGCACTGTTGTCATTTTATTAATTTCAAAACCTTTAGAATTAATTATTGGAACTCAAATTTGGTTTGGTAAGTTCAGTGACCCTTGACCTCCATACACAGGTGACTCCAATTATGTGAAAGGGTATTTAAGGGGGGCATGTAAGTTTTTCTCCTCTTGGCACCTTGCCTGAAGAGTCGCAGCATGGGAGTCTCAAAACAACTTTTAAATGACCTGAAAACAAAGATTGTTCACCGTCATGGTTTAGGGGAAGGATACAGAAAACTATGTCAGAGATTTCGGCTTTCAGTCTCCACTGCGAGAAACATTGTGAGAAAATGGAAGACCACAGGCACAGTTCAAGTCAAGGCTCGAAGTGGCAGACCAAGAAAAATCTCAGAAAAACAGAAGCGAAGGATGTTGAGAACAGTCAGAGTCAACCCACAGACCAGCACCAAAGACCTACAACATCATCTTGCTGCTGATGGAGTCAATGTGCATCATTCAACTATTCGGCGCACTTTACATAAGGAGATGCTGTATAGGAAAGTGATGCAGAGGAAGCCTTTTCTCCACCCACATCAAAAATATAGCTGCTTGAGGTATGCTAAAGCACATTTGGACAAACCAGCTACATTTTGGAATAAGGTGCTATGGACAGATGAAACTAAAATAGAGTTATTTGGGCATAACAAGGGCCGTAACTGACTGTAACTACCTACAGTCAAATTTGGTGGAGGTTCCATCATGCTGTGGGGCTGTGTGGCCAGTACATGGACTGGGAATCTTGTTAGTTCAGGGCCTCATGGATTCCAGCAGATTCTGGAGACCAATGTCCAGGAATCAGTGACAAAACTGAAGCTGTGCCGGGGCTGGATCTTCCAACAAGACAACGACCCTAAACACTGCTCCAAATCGACTAAGGCATTCATGCAGAGGAACAAGTACAACGTTCTGGAATGGCCATCTCAGTCCACAGACCTGAACATTATTGAAAATCTGTGGTGTCACCTAAAGAGAGCTGTCAAGTTCATTTAGGTTTGATGGTTTCCGAGCACAAAGATGTTTTGTAAAGAAGAATGGTCTAAAATAACTTCAGCCATAATCCAGACTCTCATGAGAAGCTATAGGAAGCGTTTACAGGCTGTTATTTCTACGAAAGGAGTATCTACTAAATATTGAGTTATGTTTTTTTTTTGGTGCCCAAATTTATACAGCTGACTAATTTTGTTTAACCAATTATTGCACAGTTTCTGTAAATCAAATAAACTTCATTTCACTTCTCAAATATCACTGTGCTTGTCCCCTTTATGATATATTTCACAGATTTTTTTTTATCCAAACAACCAATGATGTATAAAGTTAAATCAGGAAAATTAACAAGGCTGCCCAAACTTTCACACCGCACTGTGTATTAAATACACACACACACATATATATATATATATATATATATATATATATATATATATATATATATATATATATACACAGTGGTGTGAAAAAGTGTTTGCCCCCTTCCTCATTTCCTGTTTTTTTGCATGTTTGTCACACTTAAGTGTTTCAGAACATCAAACCAATTTAAACAATAGTCAAGGACAACACAAGTAAACACAAAATGCAATTTGTAAATGAAGGTGTTTATTATTAAAGGAGAAAAAAAATCCAAACCATCATGGCCCTGTGTGAAAAAGTGATTGCCCCCTTGTTAAAACATACTATAACTGTGGTTTTTAACACCTGAGTTCAGTTTCTCTAGCCACACCCAGGCCTGATTATTGCCACACCTGTTCTCAATCAAGATATCAATTAAATAGGAGCTGTCTGACACAGTAAAGTCCACCAAAAGATCCTTAAAAGCTACACATCATGCCTAGATCCAAAGAAATTCAGGAACAATTGAGAAATAAAGTAATTGAGATCTATCAGTCTGGAAAGGGTTATAAAGCCATTTCCAAAGCTTTGGGAATCCAGCGAACCACAGTGAGGGCCATTATCCACAAATGGCGAAGACATGGAACAGTGGTGAACCTTCCCAGGAGTGGCCGGCCGCCCAAAATTACCCCAAGAGCGCAGCAACGACTCATCCAAGAGGTCACAAAAGACCCCACAACAACGTCCAAAGAACTGCAGGCCTCACTTGCCTCAGTTAAGGTCAGCGTTCATGCCTCCACCATCAGAAAAAGACTGGGCAAAAATGGCCTGCATGGCAGAGTTCCAAGAAGAAAACCACTGCTGAGCAAAAAGAACATTAAAGCTCATCTCAATTTTTCCAAAACACATCTTGATTATCCCCAACACATTTGGGAAAACATTCTGTGGACCGATGAGACAAAAGTGGAACTCTTTGGAAGGTGTGTGTCCCATTACATCTGGCGCAAAAGGAACACTGCATTTCAGAAAAAGAACATTATACCAACAGTAAAATATGGTGGTGGTAGTGTGATGGTCTGGGGCTGTTTTGCTGCAGCAGGACCTGGAAGACTTGCTGTGATAAATGGAACTATGAATTCTGCTGTCTACCAAAAGATCCTGAAGGAGAATGTCCGACCATCTGTTCGTGAACTCAAGCTGAAACAAACTTGGGTTCTGCAGCAGGACAATGATCCAAAACACACCAGCAAGTCCACCTCTGAATGGCTGAAGAAAAACAAAATGAAGACTTTGGAGTGGCCTAGCCAAAGTCCTGACCTGAATCCTATTGAGATGTTGTGGTATGACCTTAAAAAGGCCGTTCATGCTTGAAAACCCTCTAATGTAACTGAATTAGAACAATTCTGCAAAGATGAGTGGGCCAAAGTCCTCCAGAATGCTGTAAAAGACTCATTGCAAGTTATCGCAAACGCTTGTTTGCAGTTGTTGCTGCTAAGTGTGGCCCAACCAGTTATTAGGTTTATGGGGGCAATCACTTTTTCACACCATGATGCCATGATGGTTTGGATTTTTTTCTCCTTTAATAATAAACACCTTCATTTACAAATTGCATTTTGTGTTTACTTGTGTTGTCCTTGATTATTGTTTAAATTTGTTTGATGTTCCGGAACACTTAAGTGTGACAAACATGCAAAAAAACAGGAAATGAGGAAGGGGGCAAACACTTTTTCACACCACTGTGTATGTATATATATATATATATATATATATATATATATATATACATATACACACAGTGGGGTGTGAAAGTTTGGGCAGCCTTGTTAATTTTCCTGATATATATATATATATATATATATATATATATATATATATATATATATATACCATACATACAAGTTAGTATACTTTTATGGACAGCTTATTGGTAATTTTGACATTTATATTCATATTTAAACATACTGTAAATAATTTTTTTACCTGTAAATTAATGTTGTCTTTTACTTCCTGTGAAATCCATTCAGCTGTGTGAACATGAAACCGTACCTCTGCTTTTGTATTGACTAAAACAGACGACCACATAAAATTCTTATACATATTGGACAAAATCTGTACGTAATAGTTGCATTTAAAAAATCTTTTACCTTTGTTCACATGCTGACCACCAGGTCCACTGCTTCGACTATAAGTAATTTTCAGTTTTTCTTACAAGACAAATCAAGACGGATTAAAATATATCACTACTATGTTGACAGTACATACAGGTAGTTGCTGAATTTCACAAATGTACATATTATTTTTCATAATAATCCTGATGCTTCTGATAATTAATTTACTGTAGCATTACCAAATAAAATTTATAATTTGTAGAAAATAAGTTCAATATTGTTTTTTTAAAGAATACTTTAACTGTGAAATAATTCTCTTTTTTGTTCTACAGATTACAAATATATTATTAATGAATTACACTTCAGTATTTAATATTTTTTATACACTTACAGAAATAAATATAGGTATGTAAAGTGTGTGGTGTGTGTCTGGTGGTCTTATGCTTCTGTGAGTTCCTATGAATAAAAGTTGTCCACTGCTCAGACACTACCAACCCAATCGGTTTGAAAAATAAAGTAATGGGATGGCTTTAGGTTCTACTACCCGGTAAAGTTTAGGGGTTTAGCTGAAAAATGTGCAAGTAAGTATTTATGTCAAATATGAGAGCAATGCCATGTACACATCCATCCATCCATTATCTTCTGCTTAGTACTCTACTAGTGTTGTGGGGGGTTCCCCATGCCCATCCAGGGGAGAACGTTTTGGGTGCTGGGCAGATAAAGACAGGGGGCCAGTCCATCACTGGGCACACTCATATGGGGCAATTTATAGCATTCAATTTAACTTGAATCCATGTTTTTGGACTGTGGGAGAAAACCAGAGAACAAGGAGGAAACCTACACGGACACGGTTAGAACATGGAAACTCCACTCAGACTGGGATTCCCAGTGCTGAAAGGTGAACATGCTAACCACCAAGTGACCATGACATGTTTTACTAATTAGTTCCTGGTTTTATTTGTCAGTGCAGTTTAGTTTTTAGTTTTAGCCTCATTGCACCTTTGATTGCTAAACAGCATACATATGCATGAGATACATGCACGAACACAAAGAATTCAAGTTTTTTTCTCTATTCTATAGAGTCAAATTAAACTTTAAATGAAACAAGAGAAACATTTACAATTAAACAATTACAGCTTGTTTGAGCTTAGAAATTACATTGACACTGTAAGGTCACTTTAGATTGTTTTCGATACAACTTAACTTACTTACAAGGTATTTATTTATTTATAAACTGAGAGTTAGTAAACAGTATGAGATTCATGGACATCCTCCATAAAATAGGGCCATCTTTAATAAGCTGTTTAACTATAAAAAAAAAAAAGGTCTGCAGGCCACTACAAAGAATTTGGCTCCTTTTAATGTGTTAATTTCACTACTGTATAAAAGAATAAAAAGTAAAAAGGGGACAGGGCAAGTGTTTTTAGAATCAGTAATAAGTCGATCAATGTTGATTTGATATTTTTAACAATTCGAAACATTATCCATAAAACATTAAACCAAACATGATAATAAAATAACAACTTTTATGTGGTATGATAATAAACTGACTTCCTTTTCTAATTATCTGGTAAAATATATTAAATCTGGTTAGAATGATAAAAATTTTAAATGGAAACGTACCAACTGGGATATCAGGAGGCTGATTATCCTGTTAAAAGGAAACATAGATCAGTTTTAAATGTTGCATATTTAAATCAAGTAAATACAGAAGCCCAAAGAAGACATGTGTACATGTGTAAAAAAAAACATATTTTTTGCTGACTTGAGTTCAGCAAAAAATTTTGACTTGAGACAGTTCTATCAATACACCTGACATAATGAATAAAAGTGTTTTATGACAGCTTTATGATAAAGTGTGGCTCCGCTGTTTCATACAGTGGATATGTGGGATTTTCTGAGACAGGGTCTCACCTGCCCTTAGATCTGATTTGTATCTGTAGGAGAGACGGTGCTGTACAGAAACTACATCTGACATTAAAAACACGCTCCCTGTGTCAGGTCTATAGACTGGACCATCCTGCCAATGGTCCGGTTTGTACTTCAACACATTAAATAAAATGCATTGTGAACTGCGATTTTTATAAAAGAAGACTTTGTACTATGTACATGACAATTCAAATATCTCGAATCATGAAAAACATTTATTACAAAAAATTATTAAAATTAAATTATTCTAAATGTACTAACACTCAGAACCAGGCGCGTCGTTAGACCTGGGCTTTCGGGGCTATAGCCCCAGATGTTTTGTCAGTAGCCCCGGATCAAATGAGAGCTTTCTCTGCAGCCTCTCCTCCAGCAGCCCAACGATTGAGTCACCGTCAGTTGTTTGTTCTTCTAAGCTCTGTGTGTGTATATGAGGGAGACAGATTTTTTCTGCCAGTATCTGGAGTAAAGTTATCGTAATAACTGTATGCTGGCTGTAAAGAGCAGCTTCTCAGCTTTCAGAAACCGTCAGAATTTTTCTGAAGGCGCAAACTGTCGAGAGTGTGTTTGTGTGAGTGAGTGTGTGCCCAGCGATAGATTGGCGTCCTGTCCTGGGTGTATCTGCCCAGCGCCCGAGACGTTCCCCCCGCGAAGCGGAAGATAATGAATGAATGAATAACTAATGAATGAACAAACAAGGTGAACGTATCAACAGTTTGAAAAATGGATAAATCCACTAATGAAAGGGCACTTTTTAAAGAGGACAGAGGGGGGAATAAGGTATCTGGGCTAAAGCCCCTGATGTTTCTAAAGACTAAAAACGCCCCTGCTCCGAACCATAATAAATAAATCCAAATTAAATATTGTTGTAGACATAAATGCTGGGGATTCAGGTTCGAATCCAAATCTGGGTGGAGGTTGCATTTTCTCTCCCCGAATCCAAAAAACATGGATTTAAGGTAAATGGAATGCTATACAGCATCAGCAAACACGCAGCTGAAGAAATAGATAATAACAGATACAAATCGACAGGTGAGACAACAACAAAACACCCCGTCATTCAACACTTTATTTAATATTATTATTATTATTATTATCATTACTGTTACTACTTAATCCGCATTTACATTGCCTTTCATTGTCACTACAAAATCATAGTATTTAAACTTTTTTACTGTAAATTCCACTACATCACACTGCATTTCACTTTATTGTTTTATGTTTAAATGTCATAAACGTCTGTAACCGTGGGAAAGTGAGGAACGTAATTTCGATTACTTTGTATGTAGAGAACATGTGAAGACATTGACAATAAAGCCTACTTTGACTTTGACTTTGTTTACACGTGTCCTCTCTGGTCTTCCGTAAGTAAATGTGAGCGAGGTTAAATCTCTTGTTATGTACTGTGTGTATATAACAACCTACCTGCTTTGTTCCCGACTCTTTAGCTAAATCTTGTTGTTTAATGCATATGTAACGATTTAAAATGTGATCGCGGACTAATACCAAAAACACGCCGTGCTGGAGCTGTTTAATCCGGTTTAACTGTGATGTTAACGCGGCTGCCATACTGAACACTGCACACTTCCGGTGTGTAGCGTGCGTTTACGTTCGTGTCTATTTTTGTCCATATTAGGAGTTCCGGGTGTAACACTTTTTCTGAAATGTTAGCTGTTTATTCGCATCGATCACAGACTGTAGTTACTACAACGATTAATGAAGTAAAAACGATGTTCAGAATCTCATGTGTTTTGTTCTGTGTACTTTTTGTTCTTGTATTAGGAGTTTGTTGCTGCCCATTTGTTAGACGATTTAATATAATAAAAATAAATAGATCAGGGAATCGATTTAAAAACGCAATTTGTATAATCAGCTCATCGCACACTGCAATATCAGTGTTAGTATTTAACGACCATCCAGAATCCAGTGTTCATTTAAAGAGGGGGTGTTCACAGGACAAAACGTTCACAAGCTTTTTTTTCACAGAGCGTGATAAATGCGATCAAATTTAATAAACCTAGGTTAAACACGGAAAGCCAAATATGGTCGTAACTAACATGGTGCCGACTACATTTGTCTGATTGTTGCCATATTAAACTGAAAGTAATCTTGTGTTCATTTTATTATTTAGTTGTGGAATAATTCTAACAATCGCGCTTTCACGTGATCTTAAAGGTATTTAATACGACTAATTTTATTAGCTTGTTAAATCGCAGCTTCGGGACATGAACATAAACGCAGTAATCAGAAAGAAAAGTTTCACTCAGGTTCCACCGAGATTTGAACTCGGATCGCTGGATTCAGAGTCCAGAGTGCTAACCATTACACCATGGAACCGACTGACATCACTGTAAAACCGTCTGTATTTAACAAAAACACCTTGTACATGCTGGATAGCATATGATAAAAGAAAGAGTCATGTACTTCTGTGATTCACCGAGTCACTCGCTGATGACACAGTTTCCTCTTTATCATCCTGGATCCATGTGTAGTGCTCATTTCAGTCTGTTTCAGTGCTGGACTGAAAAGCCATTTCACCATCCCTGATTTAAATGCACATCATAGGCCCACTTCTGCTTCTTGTTTGTACTCAAACATGAGTTCTATCCTAATCATCCTACACCCCAGCACCCAGACCAGACGGAATTGTAAAAAAAAGAAAGGTTGTTATTATTATTGTTATATTATCCATTCATTATCTTACACTTAAACCTCTATTCGGGTCACGGGGGGGGGGGGGTGAGTTTCCCCATCCAGGGGAGAACGTTTCAGGCGCTGGGCAGATATATATATATAGTGGCTTAGTGGTTAGCACATTCGCCTCTCAGCACTAGGGATTCCTGGTCCAAATACCCATCTGGGTTCTACCCGTGTCTGCGAGGGTTTCCTCCGGGATCTCCGTTTTCCTCCCACAGTCCAAAAACATGGATCAAGTCAATTGAATTCTCAAAAAAATTGCCCCATATAGAGTGTGTATGTGTGAGTGAGTGTGTGCCCAGCGATGGACTGGTCTTTCTGCCCAGCGCCCGAGATGTTCTCCCCTGGATGGGCATGGGGAACCCCACCGCGACCCTAATAGAGGATAAAGCGGGAGATAATGAATATATATATATATATATATATATATATATATATATATATATATATATATATATATATATATATATATATATATATTTACTATTAGTTACTATTTTTTCAAAAAATAAATTGTGACAACATAATTGCTTCACTATTCATTTATTTATTTAGAATTTTATTTTATTTTAATTACATTTCGGCGTTCCACTTTTTCCACAACATGGGAAAACGAATACTGAATAAATCTAGATAAAGTGCAAATATGCAGGCATGGAAGCGAAACCTACACATATAAACCTTTTTGTATAAAAAAGTAAACGTCTTTCTTAATAACACGAAAAAATGCTACACCCCAGATGGGACTCGAACCCACAATCCCTGGCTTAGGAGGCCAGTGCCTTATCCATTAGGCCACTGGGGCTGACTGCGAATTGTCACTCATTTTTTCCTAATAAACTGCCGTCCATCATCCTTACTTTTATTTACATGTTTTATATTGTAGATTATTATATAAATTACCCAAAAACGCTTAAAAACGTTCTCTGTTAACTGCGGCTGTTCGAATCCATATGTTCGACTCTGATAGGCGATTCCAATCCTGTCGTAATGAGGAAGTTACACGAAATGATTCGATCTATTCGGTACATAGAACACTCTCACTCTGTTGTTTATATTGTTAAATTCGTAGTTGGTTCCGATCGTTAATGTATTAATCTGTATGTGCAATCACAACAAAAAATCGACTTTTTGCTCAAAGGAATTTACTGAACAACTGGTTGATCGTTTCCCTTGATAAGTTCTGTGTATTGATTTTGTTTAGTTCATTACACACACACTTTACCTGCAGTCAGAGACGCTACTGGCTTATTTAGACTTTCTTATTGAATGTACTGCAAACTATAATGAATATTTATATTTTTCACTTTCTCGATGAGATGATCGACCGTAGACCTAAATTGTTTTGTCACAGAAAAGTCCAGCTGACTTGAAAATTAAACACCTTTTAAACTTTGGTGATTTCCTTCAGTCATTCAAAACTAGAGGGAGCCAGTGGCAATGGCAATGGTTAGTTCCTCTCAGATTATCCCTTTTACTTTGTCTAGAATAACGTTACCGCTGCATCTTTGTTGCATAAAATGTTTTTTTATGTGACTTAGCATGCATTTTGTTTTATTTTTTATCATGGCAATATTTAGCTGTTGCTCTGCTTGCTGTAAACGTTATCGTTTATTTGTTTGTGATATCACTGGTAATGCAACTGTGGAAATGCTACTTTTTAAATAGCTTTTATATTGTTTTTTAAATGATGAAATGATTTTAATTCTTTTAATAATCTTGAATTCTTGAATAATCGATTTTTTACAAAGTGGCTCTCGGAATCATTCTTTGGATTGCTGAAAGAAAATCAAATAGAATCGATTCACTCAGGAATCGATTCTCAAGCCTGTGTGGTAGCAAAGCCAAACCTGGGAGGCTAGTAGCTAAGAGGAATGGTGTCTTTGGGTTTAAACCCAAGTAGGTGATTCTGACTGTATTGCAGAATAATTTGCCCACACCATGAATTTACTGCCATCGAACCCTCACGGAAACGGGCTTTTGTATGCTGGCTTCAATCAAGATCACGGTAAAATGCTTTTGTTTTGATTCAGACTGGGTAGCTAGGTATAAGCTAACAAACGTCATTCTAATGTCGTGATGTGGACTGCTAACGGTGTTCTAGTTTAGTCAGCGAGATATCTAACGTTTCGAACGCTATAATACATTTGTTTCGTAACTGTCGTTAAGCAGTTAAATATAATGTTATCGTTTGTGGACTGTTTTAAGAAGGAGAGATGGGGCTAGTTGCATATCGTAACAGATTTATTACAGGAACCTTGTATATAGTATACTAAATAGACACTGAATATTTATTAATTAGTATGTAGAATTGGCTAAATTTATTTAGTGTATGTATATACATACTATTTAAAGTGGATTATTCAATTTTGCAACACATCAGCAGCAACATAGCTAGTACAGTGTTTACATTGCATATGGTTTTGTAAAATAAGACAGCGCGTTAATACAAATGACCCGAAAAGACCATGCAATGCATTGCTGTTTAGCAGTTTATTGTCTTGAGTATACCCCACACTCATCATCATCTGGCTGGTAGATCCATAATAAACCAATGACAGATTCCATTCAGATTGCAATGGTGTATAATGACATACACGTCAAACAAACTGTATATATCTTTGAATTGGGTTGTTTTTCTTTTCAGGTTGCTTTGCATGTGGGATGGAAAATGGATTCAGAGTATACAACACAGATCCCCTTAAGGAGAAAGAAAAGCAAGGTGACTTATGAGTGACATGTGATGTGTTTGATTAGTAACTTTTTTGAGGCAGTGAGCATTACAGCTGTGAGGTTTTTTTCATGCTTATTTTTAACAGTAATATGGCAAATGGGGAAGTTGTTTAATTTAGTCAGACACACGATTTCCCAGTGTTATTGTCAACATCAAACACACATAGGTGAAGGTACTAGAGATTTTTTGCAGTGCAAAAAGACAAATTTTAGTTAAGTTCTGAACATCTAAGTGTTCATTAGAATTCTTTGAATTTTTTTTCCTGCATTCCAATTGATATATAAACAAAAGAAAAATGTAATAGTCTGTGTTGAGGGTGGTGTGTTGCAGTGGTTAGCACAGAATTAGTGTGGAATCTTCGTGGCCTCTTGGCTGCTCCAAAATTTCAATGACATGATGATATGTAGATAGATATTGAGATACTAAATTTCCCTAACCAATCAGATTATGTATTTATACCTCAATAATAATAATCTCAAATATAGGTAAGTAGTAGCATCTGGTGTAAAAAAAATATTTAATTGAATTGTGTCTGAAAAATTATAGTTTAAAAAATTAGGGGATACAGGTCAGTTCTCCTAACAACTGTCCAAATTTTCAAACAATACTGTTAATACAGACCGTATCCTATAGTAGGCTACTTCCTAAGAAGCACAAAATGTATTTTCCATTTATTTCACTCAAAGCTTTCCCCATATATTTAAAAAGAGTATGATGTTTTTAATGTCTGTTAAGCAGAACCATATGCTGAGAGTGCAAAGACAATGACATTTGTGTAAGGATGGGGAATATTCATGTTTTTTTTTTACTTTCAGAGTTTCTAGAGGGTGGGGTTGGACATGTTGAAATGCTGTTTCGGTGCAACTACCTTGCTTTAGTTGGAGGGGGAAAGAAGCCCAAATACCCACCTAATAAAGGTCTGTTCTATGATAAAATATAAAATCAATTATACTTTTATAAAAAATAAATACACATTATATTAGCCTTTTTATTACTTACTTTTTTTATTGGTTCATTCCAACTAAAAATATTTGTTTACTTCTTTTTTCTGTCAGTAATGATTTGGGATGACCTAAAGAAAAAGACTGTAATTGAGATTGAATTTTCTACAGAGGTCAAAGCTGTTAAACTACGAAGAGATAGGTATGTATATTTACTTTAAATTTAATAGACTGTGCATGATAAAACAGTGAAGATTAGTTTTATACTCAAATCTTGCACGAGTATAACAGTAAATATAAACAGATAACATATTGGGCCAATGAAAAGTAAGCACTCAGGCCTCACTAGATTAATGTGAAAATGTCTTTTAAAAAGTTAAAATACTGTAGACCCTGTGTACATAGGACTTCTTCACCAGCCCTGTGTATATGGGTTCAGGTCTCCTCCATATCCACTTCCATCTTTTGATTTTGTACCTTTTGGACAATGAGATGGGTCTAGTAGTTAATTCTTCTTGTCTAGTACTAATATACCAAGTCCAGATATTGCAGCAAGAGCATTAATAACTCAGAAGCCATGTTTTTAATATAACGCTCCTGTGTAGGCAGTGGAGAGGTCAATAACATTAATCACATAGGTTAAGCTTGGCAAGTTGGCATAATTTAAGTTTTTTGTTAATGTATATTAACCAGTTGCAATGTTGAGACAATAACTGACTGAACTGGTTAATTGGAGTAAAAAACTTCTGTTTTTGTGGTCCTAGAATTGTAGTCGTCCTGGACTCAATGATCAAAGTCTTTACATTTACACACAACCCCCACCAGCTGCATGTTTTTGAAACATGCTACAACCCTAAAGGTATGTTCTGTATGTCCTTAACATGCTCATAATTAGAGTTTCAACTTTTCCACCATTCCTTTATTGTAGCTAAAATTTACAGTCTATTTAAATGTTAAGTTTGGAATACTAATGCCACATACACCTTTATCTTTGCAGGTCTGTGTGTTCTTTGTCCAAACAGCAACAATTCTTTGCTGGCTTTTCCTGGCACTCATTCTGGGCATGTCCAGATAGTAGACCTAGCTAACACAGAGAGGCCTCCAGTGGATATTCCTGCCCATGAGGGCGCACTGTGCTGCATTGCCCTTAACCTCCAAGGCACTCGGATTGCTACAGCTTCTGAAAAAGTAAGAAAAAGATGTGGTTGTGTTTAAAGAAAGTCTTCAGACTTTGTTGTACTCTGTTTTTCTTAAATTATCCATGCATCTTTGATGCAACAGCCATCGTGAATGTACATCACTAACATTCAATATTACAGTTAATGTGTTAATTGTTGTACAGGGGACTTTGATCAGAATATTCGACACTTCAGCAGGTCAGCTTATCCAGGAGTTGAGACGAGGATCACAAACTGCAAACATATATTGGTTATTATTGTAATTTTCTATTTAATATTATCTTAGACATGCAGTTACCCTAAATTACATATTTAATTGTGATTTATGTTTTCCTTGTAGCATTAACTTTAACCAAGATGCATCTCTTATCTGTGTGTCGAGTGATCATGGGACAGTCCATATATTTGCTGCTGAAGATCCTAAAAGAAACAAGCAGTCAAGGTTTGATTCCAATTCATTTATCTAAACTTAAAAAAAAAAAAAAAAAAAAATCTCACTTCAGAAACACATCTTTCAAAATCACTACTATCCCTGCATCTGAAACGTTTTGCCAGAAAAAGAGGATTATAATTTAAGACCATATTTACACAGTATTTCTAGATTGTCCAAGTGTGTGTGTTCTCAAGTTATTAGGACCATCACAGCTCATGGTGGCTGTGTTGGTGTGTGTTATGGACCAGCCATATCAGTTCTGCTTATTAGTTGTTGCACATTCTATAATTGTTCATTAGATTACAGTATGCTGTTAAAATGGACAGTTTTGGTTACTTGATTATTATTAGTCCAGCAGTCTTTATGTTGTATAATTTATAGGTAAAGATGGAAAAAAAATGAAAAATTTTTTAAAAGATAATTTCATATATTACATACATGAATATAGTATGTCTGTGT
This sequence comes from Corydoras sp. C115, assembly GCA_019802505.1. NCBI lineage: Eukaryota > Metazoa > Chordata > Actinopteri > Siluriformes > Callichthyidae > Corydoras > Corydoras sp. C115. The sequence goes on along the minus strand of JAFMOC010000022.1, from coordinate 2,749,936 downwards.
AGGAATGCAATTTGCTTAATTACTTAAACATTTAACAGATTTAAGGACAAATAACATATTTTGAGGGACTAATAATAATAATAATAATAATAATGAGGGACTGATTTTAGTTTGGAAGATATAAATTTAGAATTTTATACCTGCAGCAAATGTGAAGACATGAGATCAAGGCAAAAGACAGTCATTAACATTGTTCAAATTTTACAATTAGTAGTTTAACAGGTAAGGTCATTGACTGAGTATAAAAGAAGCTCGAAATGAGGTGTGTTAGGGTAAATTTCATGGAAAACACAGATGGACAACTAATTGAAAACAACCAGCACAGACGTCAACAGTTAAGACATCCATTGCTATCTTGGCAGGGAATTGTTAACACAGGAGTGTGAACAACACCATTGAATAGTTACATAAAAGCTCTTAAATATCACTGCATTCACACAGAGCATGCATATACGTAGTCTACACTATATTGTGTATTCTTTAATTTAGCCAAAAATTTTGGAAAAAATGTGCTTTTTGAGTTGAATTGGGTTTAATTTTTGGCTTCACTTTCTGTGCACATCAATAGAACAGGGATTTTACCATTGTTTTAAGCAAAGTGCACAGACTTGTATGGGGAAAAAAAGTATTGGGACACCTACACCTTACACCCTCTGGAGCTTGTGTGCCATCACATTCTAAGTTCATCATAATTTTTTCCATTAAAATATGGCTCATGTCTTTCATCTCAAAGAGCATTTGTGAGGTCAAATGTTCATATTGATAAAACGCTTATGATACTGAGTGGGCCAGTAAAGTTCTTCCACACTAAATTCACCCAACATGCCTTTGTGCACTTGGACACAGTCATGCTGGAAAAGAAAAAGGCCTTCTGCTTATTTAAACTGTTTCTATTAGACTCTTAGTATTTATTAGTATTTATCACATTATACCTGTGTCTAATCTTGTTTTACAGCTTGGCGTCAGCCAGTTTTCTTCCTAAGTATTTCAGCTCTAAATGGAGTTTCTCCAAGTTCCAGGTCCCTTCTGGCTCGCCTTGTGTCTGTGCCTTTGGAACTGAACCCAATGCAGTCATAGGTGAAGTAGAGGCTTTTTTTCCCCCTTCTTCCTTCAATCATCTAGTCTAGTGTAACTGTTTTACATATTTATTAGTTATGGTTCTGGTCCAGTGACCAATATGTTGGTTCTAGTATTGAAAACCTTAAGGAGCATTTGTTAAATTTTGTGGGTATAGTTTTCATCTGGGTGGCACGGTGGCTTAGTGGTTAGCACGTTCGCCTCTCAGCGCTAGGGATTCACGGTTTGAATACCCATCTGGGTGGAGTTTCCATGTTCTCCCAGTGTCCGCGTGGGTTTCCTCCGGGTTCTCCGGTTTCCTCCCACAGTCCAAAAACATGGATCAAGTCAATTAAGTTTTCCAAATTGCCACATATATGTGTATGTGTGCTTGTCTGTGTGAGTGAGTGTGTGCCCAGTGATAGATTGGCACCCTGTCCTGGGTATATCTGCCCAGCGCCTGAAACGTTCTCCCTGGATGGGCATGGGGAACCCCCCCCCCCCCCCCCCCCCCCCCCGTGACCCTAATATAGGATAAAGCGGAAGATAATAGAGGGATGGATAGTTTTCATCCTTCATTTCACTGCTGAATCATATTAAGTCTTAGCAAATTATAAACATCAAAGACATTTGGAAATAAATATATAGTAGTTTAAATTTTGGGATGCCCTATTTTATGTACTGACCATCTAATTTTATACTTTTTTTATCCAGCTATTTGTGCTGATGGCAGCTACTACAAGTTCCTGTTCAACCAAAAAGGAGAATGTTCAAGGGATGTATATGCCCAGTTCTTAGAAATGACAGATGACAAGATCTGAGCACAAGTCATATATGGAATAAATTGATTGTAATTTTTCTCCTGGCACCTTTATATTTGGAGAACATTAATGGACCTACTGTACATGGCATTCCTGAACCAGAGCCACTTTATGGAACTTTCTAAAGAAAGTGGAACCTGAGGGATTAGAACATGCACCATCTTGTTTTCCCCCTTACATTTATTAAAAAAATTAAATGCTGAGAGATGGAAGGCTAAATTTGCCCGTCAGTTACACATTCATTAAAGTAAAAGAATCAACCCTATTTTTGATGGACAGCAGCTGCTTTTTAACATGTCTTCCATAACAATTGCTGTTTTTAAGCATAACAATGTCAAAGGTATTTATCCATTTACTAATCTATTCAATTGATTACCTCTGCTATAACTAAGGTGTGATGGCTGTATGCTTATTCACCAGTTACAATATGTCTGTAAAACTATTAATGGTATCAGTATTTTAGTTGTATAATCACAAAATGCCAGGCTGAGCTTATGTAACTACATTATAAACTAGTACAGTGATGACACCGTGTATATACCACTTTGATTTTTTTTGTTACTTATCTGTTCCCGCAATGTTATTTGACCATTTCCCCCATGGATATTGAATTAACATTTAATTGAAGGGTTAGTATTTGTTTCATGTGTTTTAATATATTCCATTTTCATTTCATGATCGACATCAAATGTTGGTAATCGGAGTAAAGAGTTTTATCAAATCAATCATCCAATATTTTTTTTGTCTATGGAGACAAGACAAAGTGCAACTTGATGGAATAACCATTTATCTTTCTTGAAATTTGGCGGTGGATTTAGTTACTTGGCTTAATGAGGTAAACTTACAAATGTCTTTTGCCTAAAAGCCAAACAGTTAATTGCAGGATGTTAGGAAAATTATTCGTTAATGATATTTTTTTTAATTGATGATCTTTTCTGCTCAGAGTTTTCACCCAGCAAAGAAATGCCTGATCTCTAGCATCCCTGACTGAACTGTACTAAATTCTAATTGACCTCGTGTTTCTATTAATATTTATTAAATGCTATCTTGGGTTGTAAATGTGCACACACTAAAACAGCATTTAATATGTAAACAATGACTGAGCTCTGCAAGGAAATAGCACAGAATCAACTGTTCTTGCTACGAATTAAAAGTGATTGTGAAACTGTCTTAATTGAGGTCTTGTGCTGATTGGCTGTTGACATGACGCCGTGTTTTTTTGTGTAAGCAACTTCTGTTTTTAAGCATGCACTATTCATATTCTAAATAGAGCTATTCCAAAAACAAACATTTAATTGTACTTAAAGTTACAAAACCCTTACATCGCTTGTGTATGCACCCACTGAGGTCTTTCAGGTTTGCACTGAAAAAAAAAACTTGTTCATCGTTGATTGATGGTCTTTTGAAGGGCGTGCATCCCGAAAGCATTGACCAGATTCATTCAAACTTTGGCTTCAAGTGAGCAAATCCCCATGACAACGGTGAGGACTGTAAGGATAGTGTGCAGCGACCCGATCTTGTACAGATTGTTGTGCGATTTCTCCAATCCGTCTCTTACAGCACACCATTAACATGCGTGTCAGGTTCCCGGTGCAACCAAACGCAACGCATTATCAATTGAACCTGCAGCGGCCCAGGCCTGTGAGCAGCTGCGTCGGCTACGTAATCTTTGAAGCGATTGGTACTTTTCGATGTCAGTCTTCCCTGGCCCCGCCCACACGGTTTGTTTGGTTGGGTTTGATCGTGTCCTCTTTCTCTCTGTTGCGGCGGTGGGTAGGAGCCGCTGTCCCCGCACTGGCACGCGCCTCCGTTTTTATTTTTCATCCTTCAATTCGACCCCCCAAGCCAAATTTCACCATTAGTTCACCCTCCGTGACAGGCATCTGGCCTTTCATTGTAATTCCAGTCTTTTCAAGAAGCACGAAGAGGCAACGCTGAAGAAAGATGGCGGGGAGCGGGACGGCGGGGTCGGCTGTAGCCCGGCTGGAGGGCCGAGAATTCGAGTATCTGATGAAGAAGCGCTCGGTGACGATTGGCCGCAACTCGTCGCAGGGCTCGGTGGACGTGAGCATGGGCCACTCGAGCTTCATCTCTCGGCGACACCTAGAGATCTTCACTGCGGGCGAGGACGGCGCCGGCGGCGGAGACTTCTACTTGCGGTGCCTCGGCAAAAACGGGGTGTTTGTGGACGGGGTGTTTCAGAGACGCGGGGCTCCTCCTCTGCAGCTTCCACGCGTGTAAGAACATTGATTTTCATCACTACTGAAAACCCAGATCCGGCTAGTATGAGCGCCATTAGTGCCGCGGCTCCGCCGGTTTTTTGTTTTGCTTTGCGAGGCAGCACGTGTTGGTTTGGACAAGCACCCGTCTCATGTTTCCGCAGCAGCAGTAGTGGTTAGCATGTCGGCTAGCAGCCTTCACCTGTCGACCTTAGATCCACTGATTACGAGTTCTCTTGAGATGTTTGTAGATAATTTCCCTAACACCGAGCGTTTCGTTCAATTTGTTTGCTTTTTTTTCACATCATGGCTGTATGAGCTGTTAAAAAGCATGGCTGAATCAGACTAGCTCCAGGACAACATCCTGTCCTTTAACTCTTTATGCTCATCATCTTTAGGAAATGTAAAGTGAGCAACGGGATCATTAATCGGAAGCACCTTTATTTCTCGTACTATGTCAAACACGATCTTAGTCTTTGGTGAATCTTTTGTAAACTAAGCATCAACCGTGTATTTGCGAGTATAGCTTTTGTTTTGTTTTGTCGTGTTGGTGAGATCAACACTGGAAATGGGTTTAAAAAGGTTTAATCCAAAACCACACAAAGCCCACATCCATAATGTTACCACCTAGTCTGTAAGCAATGATGGGGTGGATGGTTTTTGGGTGCTTTCATAGGTCATTCGCCCAGTGCCACTCAAAATGGTTTGGTGTTTTTTAAATTTTTTTTTTTTTTTATTGTTTCCCCCCTCCCAATTTCACACCAAGGGATGTCAGTGTCTAGGTGTCTAACTGAAAACATTTTGTATTGGGGAAAAGGTAAACAAACTGCTACAGTCACCATACCAATTCTCTGACTTAAATATAATCATGTTAAGTCTTTTTCTGTCTGTGTGGACACTTGTCTTCAATTCAGTTTTGAGGAGCATTAGTTTGCAGTCTTCCACCCAAGAACCTTATTTATTTAGTTGAACTATTAATGTAATAAATTCAGTTAGAATTCAGTTAAAAGTACCTAAGTTTAAATGTATTCAATTCATGCATACTGCTGTTACTGTAGTTCAAAATATTTTTTAAATTAAATAATATACTAACATAGCATTCATGAGGGTCTTTGGGTTTAATTTGTAATGGGTATTGTTATATAATTAGCAGCATGTTTTAACAAAAATGTTCAATAAAATATAAGGGAAGGAATTCTTTTATAGATGTCATTTAGGCCTAATGTAGTCTTACATGGATAAAAGTATTGTAACGCTTTTACATTATCTGTACAAGATCTCTTATGATTTTCCATTTGAGTTAATATCTTTGTTCTAGTTTATTCCAAAATTGATAGAATTTAGTTTATGTCCTGTCATATGTCCTGTCACCTTAAAAGACTTTGCTTTGTGTACTGGGGTACAGTTATGTTATCAGATCAGAAAACTTTCGATATGTTAAATCATGGCTTTTCTAGTACTAAGGAATTTGTGCCAACCCCTGAAAAACGTACAAAATTATACCTCCACCAATCCTTATTGTTGGCATGATTCTTTCGGGCAGGCAAAGCACAAGTCTGACATTAACTGTCAAACATGACTCAACGCTCAACATAACACAATCTCCACGCATCATAGTCCAGTTGTTGTATGGTTTACACCTTGCAATTTAGCCTTATGCTTGGTAATGTAAAGCTTGCATATAGCTGTTGGCCCATGGGAAAACTACACTTCCTGGAGCTTGAATTTTTGTGCTTATGTTTGAGTTTGTTGTTCTCAAGAGCTAGCTGAATTCAGGCTTAGACTTAAATACAAATTATTTAATTTATTAAAATAAAAATCTGTTTTTCTTTGAAAAGTCACAAGTCTGGAACGTACAAGTCATTCCATATACTTAAGGTTATGTTATTTATTTTTTATTATTAAATTTGGTTGTCACCTTTTTTTGTTTTTTGTTTACTCTGTTTAATTCTGTATGTACTTCATCCATAGTTTGGAGGATGTGTACACCATTTTTAGGTGTAGTTATGAAATGTGCTCGTATTAATTTATTAAATGTGATTGTATCAATGAAGATTTTGAAATGTGTTAAATGCTTTAAAAAAACTACAGTGATGAGCATGAGGCAGTTATATTTTTTATTATCATCATTGCTGTTCTGATGGTTATAACTGCGTGGACTTGCAGGTCATCCTATATTTTGTATTTGCGTTTAAAAAATATCCAACATTTCTATTTTTTTCGGATTCACAATTTACCATAACTGTTTAATTTAAAAGCCATTGTTTATGATTTTCACAGCAGTATATTTACAGTTTAAAATCGCTTATCCCATGTAATAAAATTTGCTTCATAAATGTCAGTTAAGTCTGGCAAAGTTAAGCACTGTTTGAGATGTATCCTTCTGTGGTAATAAAAAGGCATATGTCTTATGTAAGCTAGTCAAGTTGTGTATATATAAACTAGATGCTTGCAAGCTCTGTTACTGCCTGGCAATTGGGTTTGTGCCATGCTCACTTGTTTACCAACTTGCTCAAACACAGTCGGTTAAGTTTAATTACATATTAAGTGTTATTTTTTTTGCTGATGTTTGGATGAGATTCACTTTGTGATCATGTACTAATTAGCTATGAATGCCTGTTCTTTCTTTTAAAGGTGCACATTCCGCTTTCCCAGCACAAACATAAAGATCACATTTACTGCTCTGTCCAGCAGTAAAAAGGACCGAAGGAACAATGCAGAATCGCCTGTAAAGGCTGTGCAACCTCAAATCTCACCCCTTACCATCAACATTCCAGACAACATTGCCCACCTAATGAGTCCCCTCCCCTCCCCAACAGGGACAATCAGGTACATTCTTACATTTTTGTTTCTATTTGATTTGTATGCATTTTGATCAGTTATCTGGATTAAAACTACAGACCTTTTCAACTTAAATAGATTATGCAAAAATGTACTTCAACAGAAATTTACATACAAGTCTACATGGAGAACAAAATTAGAGAACCGCAATGACTATTGGAACATTGTGAAAATTTAGTTGTAATCTTTCTCTTTGCTATAGTCACAGTAAAAATTGTACAACTGGCAACAGGGCATCACTAGTCTCTCACACTTCTGATGTGATTTGGTCTACTTTTCTTGGCTATAACTTTCACCAACTCTTTTCCAGAGGTTATTGGCTTTAGATCAGGACGCTGGGCAGGCCGTTTCAGTGTTTTCACTTTCAGGGAACTGCTTTACCACTTATGTTGTGTGACAGACAGGGGGCATTGTCCTGCATGAAAATTGCTGTCTGATTGAGTGATTAATGCAAGGAACCATGTATTGCTGAAGGTTTTGATACACACATGCATTCACTCTGCCATCTAGCTGTATGAGGGGTCCAACTCGTGCTGCTGAAAACATTCCCCAAACCAGAACGCTTCAAACTGACAATTAGTTGCCAGATTGTTGCCGTCAGTCCATAAAAAAAATGCTATCATTAGTATAATCTGTAACTGTTGGATCACAAGTCCTAAAAACATCTAGTGACCGCTAATTTAGCTTAAAAAACATTTTATTTTCACTGCAAAGAAATAATCTTTTGCAAAGTATGTATTTTAAATAAATTAAGACACAACATTTGACTGTCAGTTACAGGTTTCTGCATTTGCATAAACAATATGACATGTTTAAGTTGGAAATTAAATTAAAAAAATAAATTATTTTAAATTGATTAAAAAAACTTCTTATTAAAAACTTCTTTTACTAATAATTCCTGTGTTTTGTTGCCAAATATTTTAAAGCATGTTTATGTACTGCATATAATTGGCCATTAGAGGCTACTTCTTCATATTGCATATTCAGTATCTAAGGAAGCTAATAACTGCTAAAGCAGATACAATGTATTTATAACAGGAGACAGGAAGTAAACAAACACATGATAATTACATACACTTTTATTAATGCATTAACTATTTAATAGATTATCAGTTTACTATGTTTATTTGGACCGCACTAATATTGACACGAAAGGATCCATCAGGCAAAAAAATATGAAACTAAAAGCATTTAATGAAAAAAAAAAGTTATCAAATGCAGAAGTCCATGGTCTTTTATTTGTTTCCTTATAGCTGTGTACACTAGACAAATCGAAAGCAGTGAAGAATAATGATTTTAGAAAGTACCTGGGAACCAAATAAATAGACCTCTTTAATCCAGGTTATTCGCCCATAGCGGTATGAAGATATTGATATATCCACAAGGAGTCAGAAGTGATGTGGTGGTGTTGTCATCAAAACAACCTTTAATGTGTCCCTCAAGTTACACTGTGCATATTTGAACTAAATAAATGGATTTATTTTTATCAGTAGGCTCTCAAAATATGTGCTTGCAGACCCAGAGATAGTCCTGTAGGCCAGAGTCAGTGCTTTGTATCAAATGCAGGCAGCTACAGGAAGCCATTGGATAGAGACTAGTATCATGTGCCTGCTTGGGTTGGTTAAACACGAAGTGCTGCCAGTTTCTGGATTAGCTGTAGAGGCCTGATCGTGCAGGATGGGGGACCGGATTCACTGTATTAAAAGCTGCAGATAGATCCAGCAGAACTATGATTGTCAACAGAGTCTGCTTTGGTATATTTATATTGCATCAACCACAGAAACAAAAGCTGTTGCTGTGAAATGACCACACCTGAAACCAGAAAAGGATATTCAGTAGAAAAAATGATACAGGCCTGTGGATCTCATCCAGATTTGGGTTGAGTGATGGTTTTTGAGCAGCAGTTATTTATAGCCTGTTTGATAGAATCCAGGAAGTTTCCAGTGGTGAGTGAACAAGTGATGAGGTGTGTAAGTGCTGGTGTGATTTAGGAACATATAGACTGGATGATGTGAGCTAGGATGGAGTCAAAAGGCCAGGTGGCTGGTTTGTTGAAAAGGAAAATTTGAGAGCTCTCCAACTCTGAGAGATGAGGGGTAGGAAAACGTTTGCGACTTTATTTACTGAGAACATTAAAGGAATCAGCAAAGTCATCAGCTGAAAATTAGGTTTTGGGAGGAATTGATGGTGAATGAAGTAAAGTGTTGAATGTACTGAACAAAAGGTTTGTCTGAGATGTGTTTTTTCAAAATGTACTAAAAGAGCAAGGATTTAGCAACAGAGGCATCGATAGAGAAAGTGGTGAAAAGAGACCAGCGTTCTAGGTTTGAAATTCCCCATTTTTTTGGCAAATAAAAAAAATTATACATGGGCTACAACAACAAATTGATGATAATCAATTATTAAATGGAAATAATTGTTAGTTGCAGCCCTAGTTGATATTTCTTGAAGCATTTCTGTGAACCTTAGTGCATCTAGAACATATTGGAATATACCTGGTCTAGACAGGTAACTAATGTGAAGCAGAAGGTGCAGGTTGCAGTTTTAGTGTCAAGTGCAGGAAAATCACTGATGCAACTAAGTCAGCAAAATATAATTTCAGAGTGGACCATGATAATGTTGTACCTAGGTGGTTTTGAGGATGCTAATGAGTAAAATTCCTACATTTTATAAAAGCGGATTCACCTCCTTGTGAACAATTTGTAATTAGAATTGATGCAGTAACTGACCCCTTCTGTGACTTCTGTTTTGGATTTGTATTAATTTTGCTGAAGGACACATGCTGTCTTATAGTGCAAAGCCCACATTTACCCACAGTTTACAAGCTCAAAAAAGTCAAGGTTCACACAGGACTTCTTTCATCCCTTTTTATCAGATTTTACCCAGAATCTGCAAAATGTTCATGAGAATTAATTAAGTTCATGTTGACTGAGTGTCCACTGTCCAACATTGTGCAGTCATCTGATCATGTCAGAAAATGAGGCAGTGATGTAGGTGAAAAAGCTGTGAGCGATAACTGCAATGCAGTTTAAGGAACTCTCCAAGCTGTCTGTCTTCAGGATGGTTGAAGTCTATTAAATGCTATAAAAAAACTAATCATGAATCAATGAGTTTATTTAAACTACTGCACAGTATTCACAAGTAAACTTTATTTATTACCTGTCAGTTATTGTAAGATGGTTATTTAAGATTACGTTTTGTATAAGTAGGTGTTATTGTATGTGCAAGAAGGCTTACAATTTTACTGTTCATTTGGAAAAATTTTTACCTTACCTTGATCTTCAAGTGCTGAACTTTCCATACAACTGTCCCTTTCTCTACAGCGCTGCCAACTCTTGTCCATCCAGCCCTCGAGGAGCAGGACTGTCCAGTTACAGAATGGGACGTGGGCTCACAGCAGAGCTAATAGGTGACAACTCACAATCTGAAAATGACAAGGAAGCCTCTGGAGGAGACAGTCCAAAGGTACATTGAAATCAGTTGTGAAAAAACAGCAACTAGTCTATACTTATTTAATCTCAATCAAAATGTCAAATTTTGAAGCTTAATAGAAGTATTTAAACAGCTTTTTAAAAAGATGCATATGGTTTGTTTAGGGCATTTTGCCAGTAGTTTTATTTAAATGTTTGTCTTTCCCCCCATTTAAAAATGATAGGATGACTCGAAACCACCCTACTCGTATGCACAACTTATCGTCCAAGCAATCACAATGGCCCCAGATAAACAGCTCACTCTGAATGGAATATACACACACATCACTAAAAACTACCCTTATTACAGAACTGCAGACAAGGGCTGGCAGGTTAGTACATTTCTTTCTTTGTTGCCACATACTATGAAGTCGGAGAATAAGTTCTTTTATTTTTTCCCTCTTAGCCCTAACAATGCAAATGGGTAAATTTTGTCTCTCTCTCTCTCTCTCTCTCTCTCTCTCTCTCTCTCTCTCTCTCTCTCTTTGTTCTTTATCAGAATTCTATTCGTCATAATCTATCTTTAAACCGATACTTCATTAAAGTGCCCAGATCGCAAGAGGAGCCAGGCAAAGGTTCTTTTTGGAGGATAGACCCCTCCACAGAAGGAAAGCTGACTGATCAGGCATTTCGTAAAAGAAGGCCACGGGGTGTTCCCTGCTTCAGGACTCCACTTGGACCTCAGTCCTCCCGGTACTAAAAACAGCTACAATAATAAAAAGATAAATGGACTTACAAAATGGAATACAAAAATAATTTATATACCGATTGTTCTAATTTTGATTTTTCTCCCAACCTAGGAGTGCGCCAGCTTCTCCTAACCACACAGGGGTGTTGTCAGCCCACTCCAGTGGTGTGCAGACCCCAGACAGTCTGTCACGAGAAGGCTCACCTGTTCCCACAGATCCCGAGCCCTCCACAGCATCTGTCTCAGCACCTGTACCTGTAGTTCAGCCTAAACTAGCAGTTATCCAAGAGGCTCGCTTTGCACAGAATACATCGGGTGAGTTTGTGAAAACATGTTAGTGTCTTCACTTTTTGGAACAATGTCATTCAATTTAACCTCCACAGCATGGATACACACAGATGCACAAACAGAGAGGAGGGCTAGAGGGTATGCATGCCATGATTTGAGTGCACAGAAATGCCCTTATGTAGGCATAATGTTTTTGAGTACTATTTGTTTGGTAAATACTCTAACATGAGCAAAGCAGTTCCTGTGTGAGTGCCGAGTGTTACTGAAGTGTATGAAACACTTTTGTTTTCTGAAACTTGATTGTAATTAACTGTTCCCTTTATTGTACATTGGAAAATCATGGCAAATTGCTGTGTATAATAGTATTATGTAGAATGTTACCCATCTACTCATTTCTACATTTGTGAGTCATGTTTAATTTCATCACTATTTTTGTTTGAACCTGGTAATATGACTGTTTTTAAGCTATGTAGATCAACTTCAAGAATGCATGCATGTTTTTACACAAAATCTTTACAAATAATTTTTTGCGTATTTTCAAGATCTTTGATTTACTAAATGCAAGCAGTATTTTAATGATACAGGGTGACATGATTAATTGGGTCACAGCCTTAAACATTTGTTCCTTTTTTGAAAACAGTAAATGAGTCGCTCTCATTGTTAACTCTGGTGCGAGAGAATTTCTTTCACAGAAAACTTTTTTTTGGTGTTGCTCTTTATTAGTTCCAAAGTTCTTGATATGTTGCATATGCATTAGTTATGTTGAAGTATTGTTATCTCTGTCTTTATGCATAGGATTGTGGATATCTCCAAACAAACCTTGTGTCCACATAATCTTCTAATTATTGGCTATTGATTTTCTGGTATCAGCAAAACTTCTAACTATATACTGCTTTGTGAAGAGATACAATGGATTTACAAAGATCCTAAGTCAAATACACTGTGTGCAGAATTATTAGGCAAATGAGTATTTTTTTATACATGTCCTACTCCAAGCTGTATAGGCTTGTATGCCAAAACTACCAATTAAGTAAATCACCAATTAGGCAAAATAACTTGTACATCTCTGTAATAAGGAGGGGTGTGATCTAATGACACCAACACCCTATATAAGGTGTGCTTAATTATTAAGCAACTTCTATTCTTTTGCCAAAATGGGTCAAAAGAGAGATTTGACGGATTCTGAAAAGTCCAAAATTGTGAGATGTCTTGCAGAGGGATGCAGCAGTCTTGAAATTGCCAAACTTTTGAAGCGTGAATAGAGAACCTGTGGTCCCTCATAAAAATGTGAGCTCTACAGGGAGGGGGGAAAAGTACAGCTCTCTGAACAGTGTCTGGGAGGCTGTGGTGGCTGCTGCATGCAATGTTGATCATAAACAGATCAAGCAACTGACAGAATCTATGGATGGAAGGCTTTTGAGTGTCATCGTAAGGAAAGGTGGCTATATTGGTCACTGATTTGTTTTTGTTTTTGAATGTCAGAAATGGTTATTTCTAAATTAACTAAATGTTTATTTTCTGTTATATTGGTTTAACTGGTGTAAATAAACAAGTGAGATTGGTATATATTTGGTTTTTATTAAGTTGCCTAATAATTCTGCACAGTAATAGTTACCTGCACAAACACACATCCTCCTGAAATAGCCAAATCTAAAGAAAACCCACTCCAACTTACAAAAATATTAAGCTTTGATATTTATGAGTCTTTTGAGTTAATTGAGAACATAGTTGTTGTTCAATAATAAAAATAATCCTCTAAAATAACTAGGCAAAATAACTTGCCTAATAATTCTGCACACAGTGTATATCAAAGCTGGGTGGAACGAATTCCTAAAAAATAGTATTATTATTATGAACATAAATCATGAGTCAGTGTAAAAGGAAAAAGTAAATGATAATTTGCAGAATGTGCTTGCCACAAAAAGCTACATTGTTACTCATATTTCAAGACTGAACTTAGCATGTGCACGAAAATATATAAATAGCTGTATTTTATATAACCTTGAAGCTGTGTTTTGTGGCGGTGTGAATGTATGTGTGACATTTTAGCACTTGGAGTGGGAACAAGAAATAAAGGTGGCATCGGCGCTTTTATTATAACAAATGCAGAAATTCAGCAAAAACAATAGTTTTACTTGTTAAATAATTGATTTGGTTATACATCCAGAATTATACACTGACAATCAGCATTATACCTCATGTTGTGGGTTCTCCCCCCCCCCCCCTTTGCAGTTTGTTTTCAGGTTGTTATTCCATGTGGTCTCTAATGTCCATTACAGCACAACCAAGTTGCTAAAACAGGAGTAACCAAGCTTGTTTCAGTTTACAGTTGCTGTACCTTGTGCCCCACCCACAACTATTAAAAAAGAAATCATAAGCAGGAACATCAAATCAAACAGCAATATACCTACCTCTTGAATTACAAATTTTTATATAAGATTGTGCGTGTATGTATGTGTGTCATTTATTTCTTCATTAATTATATTAAACTCTACACATTACCCCATATTTTGTTTGTAATGTGTAATTAATTTGGCCCTAAACATAGACTTGGCTTTCAATTTTGCCCATCTCTGTGATTGAGTCTGGGTACCTCTGCTGTAGACGTTACATTCTATTTATGAAGATTCCAATGCAATTTCATTGTTTAAACACCAGATGGTGCTAGATAATAAGACCTAAGTTCTCAATGAAGTTGGTACTAAAGCACGTTTTCCTGCAGTAGTATTTATTAAAACCTTTTTATTTAAACTTTTTAGTTGGTGGGAAATGAAGGTTGTTAAATATGTAATTAACTATTAAAAAATATATTTTTAAATAATAAATTAGGTATTCACTTGACTTTAGGCTATGGGTCATCAGCAAACCTCCTGATAAATGGACTAAATACTTTGTTTAATAGAATGCACCATGAGAAGAAAGCAAGCAATGTGATGCATTAGGCAAAGTTCTGTATACCTGTTAATAGAAAGACTATGACCTGGTGGCTGTGGCCTGTTTCAGCAGGATAATGCTTTTTGCCACACAGCAACAATTGTTTAGGAATGGATTGAGAAGCACACCAATGAGCTTGAAGCGTTAAGCATTTGTGGGAATATACTGGACAAGCAAGTCCGTAAGCATCATGGTGCAGCATATAACAGCACACTTAGTTTAGTTTTGGTGAATCCGTGTATTGACTCATCAGGGCTGTTTTGATGGCAAAAGGGGAACCACCCACACAATATAAGAAAAGGTGGTCATAATGTTGGGTTGGTAGAAAGTAATTTAAGGTTTTCCTTCTTTTTATTCCACTTAGGTTCTCAAGTTTCTAGTCAGCCTGTGCTCATTACCGTCCAGCGCCAGCTCCCGCAGAGCCTCAAACCAGTGAGCTATACTGTAGCTGCACCGGTTACCACTTCTACCTCCCAGCAACCTATCATGCAGACACTCCACGTGGTGCACCAGATCCCTGCCGTCTCAGTCACAGCTGTAACAGGTTTCGCACCTGCAAAAGTTCATGCCACAGAAGACAAGATGGAGCCACAGGAGAATGGTGATCACCAGGAGATCAAAGGTAAGAACAGTCAAGAATTCAAAAGCTAAGAAAATGCTCGCAATGGTAGTACACTAAACTCCATTTTGTAGATCTAGACTCTGCATATTAGTCTTACATTTTTTTTTTTTTTTGCATCTCCTGTTTTGGTCTCTAGTTAAAGTAGAGCCTGTGCCAGCTATTACTACAGCGTCTATAGGTGGAGCTACCCGTGTCCTCTCGACAACCCAAACTACTCCCATTCAGACAGTTACCATAGTGCAGCAAGCATCGCTGGGCCAGCATCAGCTTCCTGTGAAGGCAATTACTCAAAATGGTACACACGTCGTGGCTGCAATCCAAGGATCAACAAATGCAGGTACAAACTACTAGTCGTTTTACTACCTTTTTTGCTGCTTAGTAAAGTTTGGACATGCCTCCTTTTTGCTTCAATATTTTTTTCTGTTCCACTTACTGCAAATAGGACTTTGTAGTTCTACAATTACAGATTGTAGTACACATGTTTGTAGACTACAGTATATACTGTATTATTCCCCTTTACTTTGTTCTCTTATAGTCAGGGCTCCAATAGTAGCACCACAGTGCAGGTATTATTTGATTGGTGCATTATTCCTATTCCATCAGTGTCACTGAGGTGTTTATGAAACTACTAATGAAACTACTGCTGCACTTAACCCCCCCTCGCCATATTAGCGTCAAACAATACACAACCCAAATTATGTCTGTTCTGTGATCGTCCAGACCAATAGAGAACAGAGAACCAACAGGGGGCTAACAAGAAATGGTGTGTAATTTGTAAAACTACAAAGTTTATCCATATGTTTGTAATTTGTAAGCTTGGTCTGGACCACCATCACAGTTATTGGTTATTTGTCATTGTAATGGATGCTGTGTGTGGCTGTGATCCTCCTATGCTGTTGGTCATGACATGACCCCCTTTTCCCCTCATAAATTTTACTGGATATACACTCACCGGCCACTTTATTAGGTACACCTGTCCAACTGCTCGTTAACAATTAATTTCTAATCAGCCAATCACATGGCGGCAACTCAGTGCATTTAGGCATGTAGACATGGTCAAGACAATCTCCTGCAGTTCAAACCGAGCATCAGTATGGGGAAGAAAGGTGATTTGAGTGCCTTTGAACGTGGCATGGTTGTTGGTGCCAGAAGGGCTGGTCTGAGTATTTCGGAAACTGCTGATCTACTGGGATTTTCACGCACAACCATCTCTAGGGTTTACAGAGAATGGTCCGAAAAAAAAAAAAACATCCAGTGAGCGGCAGTTAAGTGGGCGGAAATGCCTTGTTGATGCTAGAGGTCAGAGGAGAATGGCCAGACTGGTTCGAGCTGATAGAAAGGCAACAGTGACTCAAATAGCCACCCGTTACAACCAAGGTAGGCAGAAGAGCATCTCTGAACGCACAGTACGTCGAACTTTGAGGCAGATGGGCTACAGCAGCAGAAGACCACACCGGGTGCCACTCCTTTCAGCTAAGAACAGGAAACTGACGCTACAATTTGCACAAGCTCATCGAAATTGGACAATAGAAGATTGGAAAAACGTTGCCTGGTCTGATGAGTCTCGATTTCTGCTGCGACATTCGGATGGTAGGGTCAGAATTTGGCGTCAACAACATGAAAGCATGGATCCATCCTGCCTTGTATCAACGGTTCAGGCTGGTGGTGGTGGTGTCATGGTGTGGGGAATATTTTCTTGGCACTCTTTGGGCCCCTTGGTACCAATTGAGCATCGTTGCAACGCCACAGCCTACCTGAGTATTGTTGCTGACCATGTCCATCCCTTTATGACCACAATGTACCCAACATCTGATGGCTACTTTCAGCAGGATAATGCGCCATGTCATAAAGCTGGAATCATCTCAGACTGGTTTCTTGAACATGACAATGAGTTCACTGTACTCAAATGGCCTCCACAGTCACCAGATCTCAATCCAATAGAGCATCTTTGGAATGTGATGGAACGGGGGATTTGCATCATGGATGTGCAGCCGACAAATCTGCGGCAACTGTGTGATATCATGTCAATATGGACCAAACTCTCTGAGGAATGCTTCCAGCACCTTGTTGATTCTATGCCACGAAGAATTGAGGCAGTTCGGAAGGCAAAAGGGGGTCCAACCCGTTACTAGAATGGTGTACCTAATAAAGTGGCCGGTGAGTGTATTTTGTGAGTTGTACAAAAATTGGTAGATGGATTATGTAAAATTATCAAGTCAACTGTAGTAACCATAACCTAGAATTTAGATATTGTATTTGATTTTATAGATTTTAAAGAGTATCCTTAAATCATAGGTTAAAATATTTAATGTTTGTATCACCATTAAATTTGGTGTTCTTAACATAACTAATTTTCAATCATGATTCAGAGAACAGATCATTTGTGAACCATCTGAGTTAAGCAGAAGATAGAAATTAAACAGGGCCGTGTGTTGAATTTATCTTAAACTTAAAGCTGTCCACTTGTAATCAAATGTCCTTCAAAGGAATTTTATTCTTATAACCAGAGCCTCAGATGGGCCAAATTTCTCAGAAACGTGTCATTAATTATTGTTTCATAAGCTTTCAGTCAGTTTAAAAACTCCTAATACTTGGTAGGTAAGGGGAGCGCTAGCTCAGTGGTTCGGGCATTGGGCTGTCAATCTGAAGGTTGGGGGTTCAAATCCCAGGTCCATTGAAGTTACCAGTGTGGGTCCTTGAGCAAGACCCTTAACCCTCATTGCTCCAGGGATGTTGTGACTAACCCTGTGCTCACCTTGTAAGTCGCTTTGGATAAAAGCATCCAATAAATGACCAAATGTAATATAAATGTAGTTAAGTTTAACATAATCCATGTTGAAAGCTTGCATTAAGGACTGTTATATTTTGTATGTGTGTTAATTAAACTTTACAGTATTTTTGATGAGTAAGATATTCAGAAGACTTTTTTATTTTTTTTTTATTATGCATATTATTTTGTTACAGTTTTAAATAATTAATAATTTTATGCAATGAGGAAATTACATAAATTGTAAAGAATACAATTGAGCAAATTGTGCAGCAATACACTGCAACATGATCAGCCTTACAGTACATTACATACATTTGATCACTGTGAACATGTCCTTAAAATGTTCAAATCTTATACAAAACAGATTAATAATAAGAATGTATTTTGTTTTTCAGTTGCAGTAGCCAGTCCTCTTCACATGCTGGCTACTCATGCCTCTGCTTCAGCATCATTGCCCACCAAGCGGCAAAATGGCGATCAGTCAGAGCAGCCTGATTCTAAAAGGTTCAAAGTCGATGAAGGAGGAGATCCTGGAGCTGTTCCCGCCGCAGCAGAGAGGGACACCACAGATTAGGGCTGCCATGTCTTGTTACTTTGACCTCACAAATCATTCTTAGTTGAGCCCACCCCCTATAAACCAGGTTATGTGTTGTCCAGTCCAAGGTGCCAAACCTGGAAATAAAAGACGAGTTTGAGGAATGGACAGTGACGTTTGAAAGTAGCAGAGACGTTTGTTATGCAAAGAAGTAAGAGGTCGCCACCATAGAAGAGAAGAACTGAACGTTGAACGGACATAGAACAATGAGAACTTTTTAATGAATTATTTAAGTACTTGCAGACATAAAACATACATATATTGAAATAGTGTACTTAAAAGCTAAAGTGTATTTTAGATCAAACATAGCAAAAAGTTCCATACTGCCATCTCTTCTACCTCTGAGCAGTGTTTGGAAGGTGTGGAGATTGTGATATGGATTTTACTCTGTTCAAACAGCTGACAGACTTATTACATTAATCTGTTTCAAATTTCTGCAGGTAACCTCAGAACATTCCTGGGTATTCTGTAATTACAATTTCTAATCTCTACGATTTACCGTAATGATGGATTTATGATGGATGAGCCCAGATGATTGGTTCTTTACTATCCACAGAGTTGCTCAATATACTGAGCAGGTACTGGGATGAGAACATTTAAAGCGGTCACTTGGAGGTTGGTTGCTCAACTGTGAACCTACACACAGTGACAAGTTTTTTTTTTTTTTTTTTTTTTTTTTCTCCTTCTAACACGAGTGCAAATATCTTTTGGCAAAAAGTAGAATGGGGAGCATTTTTCCTCGATCATGGCAGCTAGCCTCACAATGTTGACCTACCTAATCCAGTCCTTAGTAGTCATGCAGTAATTTGTTGTACATGTGTACCTTAGGATATTGTTTGTATGTATTTATGTTTTTCATGGCACCGGTATTCAGCAACAAAAAAGTGATAATGTGAGGTCATTGGCATTTATCCCATTATTTTTCTTTTATTTTTTAACAGACGGACTCCATACATTTATAGAAATGAATGTATCTGCTTCCTCAAAGAAAACACTATTAATAGAGGATTATGTTACTTTGGTTGAAACAAATCCAGATGTTTCAGAGCTTTTTTTCCATTATTTTAACAGATAACCTATGAGATAAGGAATATATTTCCATTTGTATTTCATTAAAATATTGTCATCAAAGCTTGCATGAAAATGTGTAGAGAGCATATACTGTACCTGATCTGGTTTCCTTAGGAAGAAACCAAGAAAGAGGTGGGTGGGTGGAAGGGAGGTTGGGGATGGACTGAAAACGAATCTCCTTTGATTCAAACCATACTGCACTTAACTTGATTATACAATTTCCTTTGTTATTTTGACCCTTTTTATGTTTAGTATGTCTTTGGCTGTGTTTGTTAACTTTGTGTTGCATTTGACAGTCTCTGTGCCCTTTAATATTATTTCACATTGTTCAGACAGCTAAAAATGATGGCTCTGGTCATACATATTCCACAAACAAAAAGTGGTAGATGTCTTCAGTGGGTAAATGCATTTTTTTTACATAAATTAAAAAGCTCCATAATTTCTGTTTTAACTGTGTGGATGATTGTTTTCTACTAAAAAGAGAATCTAATGTTCAAGAAGAATTTAAAGTAATTCTGACTGCCCATAAGGATCATCAAAAAAAAAAGGGAAAAAAAAATAACTTTTTACTCGTGACCTGTGCATCTGACAAACATTTAATACCCAATTAAAATTTGTTTTTAGCAGAATTATTAATTTTTTTTTTTTTGCACAATTGAATTAAATCTTTTTACATACAACAGTGTGCATTAAAGTTTGGTATACTGATAAGCAGAAACATTTTTTTACATATAAAAAGTATGCAGTACAATTTTTTATATTTGGTATAAATGCATAAAACCTGCACACTTCTAAATTTTTTAACTAAAAATAATTTTTTATAGTATTGGCTATTTAAAGTCTTAAAAACCTGCTCATTTACTACATAAATACCAGGCTATTTAGCCTCTCAGTGGTTTTGGCTACTTACGGATCTTTTAATTTTAATATAAAGCTTTTGTGCAATCAGTAATGCATGATAACACAGTAAAGTGACCATGGTTTAAA
This sequence comes from Corydoras sp. C115, assembly GCA_019802505.1. NCBI lineage: Eukaryota > Metazoa > Chordata > Actinopteri > Siluriformes > Callichthyidae > Corydoras > Corydoras sp. C115. The sequence goes on along the minus strand of JAFMOC010000022.1, from coordinate 2,729,574 downwards.
ATGTAAATTCCAATAGCTCTGCAGTCTCGTATAAAGGCACATGATATGATAAGCATGTGTTATTACATTTTATGTATTTATAAAAATTTTCATTACGCACCATGTAGAGATTACCAGTCCGACGCAAAACAGACCCTGATGAATTTTGGCTTAAGTCAACGTGGAGCAGACGATTGAATGCAGTCTTTTGAAAAAAGTGGCATCAAATCAATTTGGAGCAAAGACAGATTTATTCCTTTGGGAAAACTTGATGTGAAAATGTAAGCTAAAGAATGCTATAAGCAGAAAGTGCATGTACAATTAGTTTAAATGCTTTTACAACCGCAAGAAGATTAGATATGTAATTGTAATTAACTATATAATTAACATATAATTAGATATGTAATTAATCAGTAATTAACAAACAACTCCAGCTATGATCAAGTGTGTTAAAAATATTCTACCAAGAAGTTAATGACTGGCCAAGCAATCAATATTAGAAGAACTGCGTGATTAAGGCCAGCCCGATCCAGCAGTGATGATTTTGGTACATGTAAGATTTGGGTGGCACATCAAGATGTTCGGTAACTTGTGAAGATTACATTTCCTCTACTTGGTGTGTGTATATGTGTGTTTCACTGCATGGAGGGATTAAATGTGAAGGACAAATTATTTTGTGTGCAAGCACTGTAGGTAAAATAGATCACTTTATTTTACTTTATATTTTTAAATAAGTGACCAGCTGCTAAAAAATAAAGGTAGTAAAGGTACACCAATTCATCTTTCAGGATCATACTTCAAATTTACAGAATTGTCATGCAGTTCCAGTTAAACTTAATATGCTTACAATTACAGTAATATCATATTTAAATGTAAATTAATTAATTTAATCAGTAATGGTTAATTAGATTATACATGTGTGTAGATGTGTAAAAACAGTACCATTACAGAGGCAGTGAAAATCAAGCTTACACCTGCAATTTGCTTTTTTATCGAAATTGATATTTTGGCTGAGTCATATGCACTGCTTGTCACATCAACCCAGTAATTACCTTAACGCTTATGAAAAATGACTTCTAGAAGAAGAAAAAAAGAGTGGCAGGTAAACAAACCATGAATACAATGTCAACAGAACCACTCCTAGGAATATAAATATGTCACATCTTATCTAATACATTTATATGTTAACAGGTTAATATTTAAAATATACCAGCTTTAGCAAAAAATATATATCTTTATAATTTTTTTAGCAAAATTACACTTCATATAAAGCTTTTAAACTGTATGTGCTGGATATTGTGCACATACATTTTGAAAATGTAGTTCATTCAATATAAAATATACTAAGAGAAATTAAACAAAAGTAATAACATACTTGAATGACAGCCATGGAACTAATTACTTTCATACAAGAATAATTATCTATTATATGAAAATGTAAATATGTTAATTAATTCTGTTTCTAATTAGGGTTTTAGAAAAGACTGTTCACAGTGAAAGACAAAAAAAAATAGGGAAACAGACATTAACACTTCTGAGTAATTTAGTATGTTCTGTTTACCTGAACAGAAAGAGTATATGCACAAAGACATGGGTAGAACTATGCGCAGTGTACGTTCTTCCCAGGAATTGACACATGATCCTGCGGTCATCTCTGTTGAATATTTATAGCTATTAAAAAATCTATTAGAGCTCATTTACATACATGTTTCAGTTAAAAACAAATCTGGGTGCCAAAAACATTTTCTTTCAATATGCAATCATTTCAAATAGCATGTGTAGTTAAAAGTAGCCAAAGTGCCCTTGGGTAAGGCACCTAACAACGATCTGGGTGCCGAATACAGGTCTGACCACTGCTCCTGGCTCATGTGCTCACTTCACTCCCTGTGGGTATATGTCCGTTTCACTGCACCAATGTGTATCCATGTGAATTCCTCTGTAAAATAGATTACTTTATCACATTTTTATCCCATTCACAACCCCCCACCTAAAATGGTAGTTTTTTTGTTCATCTTAACTAATCAGATTCAGAATTATTTTGCCAAGTATGTTACAAACAGCGCGGCAAGGTGGCTTAGTGGTTAGCACCAGGGGCGTCGTTAGAGCTGGGCTTTCGGGGCTGTAGCCCCGGATCAAATGAGAGCAGCTTTCTCTGCAGCCTCTCCTCCAGCAGCGGGACCAAACGATGGAGTCACCATCCGCTGTTTGTGCTTCTAAGCGCTGTGTGTGTTTTTGAGAGAGACATATTTTTTTCACCAGTAGCAGGAGTAAATTTACCGTAATAACTGTATGTATGTATGTGTGTATGTCTGTAAAGAGCAGCTTCTCAACTTTCATAAACCATCAGAATTTTTCTGAAGGCGCAAACTGTCGCAAAGTTACGGTATTTAAAGCAAAACCTTGTTAAATCTGTCTCATTTGCGACTTACTCATAAAATGGATTCATGCTTTTCTGCCAAAGCTCAGGTTCGTTTATTCAAAATTCTTAGCCAAAACCATCATTTATTAGAACTGAATGTGCTATCCACTGCTGACAGACATATGTTATTTAATTGTATCCAATATAACTAATGAATGATCAAACAAATGAATGTAACAACAGTTTGAAAAATGGATAAATACACTCATAAAAGGGCCATTTTTAAAGAGGAGAGAGGGGGAATAAGGGATCTGGGCTAAAGCCCCCGATGTTTCTAAACCCTAAAAACGCCCCTGGTTAGCACGTTGGCCTCTCAGCACTAGGGATTCCCGGTTCGATTCACAATCTGGATGGAGTTTCCATGTTCTCCCCGTGTCTGCGTGGGTTTCCTCCGGGTTCTCTGGTTTCCTCCCACAGTCAAAATACATTGATTAAGGTCAACTGAATTCTCCAAACTACCCCATATAGAATGTGTTCATGTGTGTCTGTGTGAGTGAGTGTGTGCCCAGCGATAGATTGGCGCCCTGTCCTGGGTGTATCTGCCCAGCGCCCGAAACGTTCTCCCCTGGATGGGCATGGGGAATCCCCCCCGCAACCCTAATATAGGATAAAGCGGAAGATAATGGATGGATGGATGTTACAAACACAAGGAATTTGGTTTGGGAATGATGGTGTCTCTCTAGTACCATTACAGAACAATTTCAATTGACTGTATTTACAAATGTACTGTGCAATGTGAGTATAAACAATCCATTCATCATCTTCCGCTTTGTCCTATATATATTTGGGTCGCGCCCATCCAGGGGAGAACGTTTCGGGTGCTGGGCAGATACACCCAGGACAGGGCGCCAATATATCGCTGGGCACACACTCACACAGACACGCACACATACACACACTATATGGGGCGATTTGGAGAACTCAATTGACTTGATCCATGTTTTTGGACTGTGGGAGGAAACCGGAGAAACCGGAGGAAACCCACGCAGACATGGGGAGAACATGGAATCGCCACCCAGATGGGGATTCGAATCCCTAATGTTGAGAGGCGAATGTGCTAAACACTAAGCCATAGTGCCGCCCGCATAAGTAATAAATAATGTAAAATATAATATGATTAAGGGCCATTGTGTGCACCTTTATTAATTACATTTACATACATTTGGTCATTTAGGAGACGCTTTTATCCAAAGCGACTTACAAGGTGAGCACAGGGTTAATCACAACAACCCTGGAGCAATGAGGCTTAAGGGTCTTACTCAAGGACCCACACAGGTAACTTCAGTGGACCTGGGATTTGAACCCCCAACCTTCAGGTTGATAACCCAACGCCCTAACCCACTGAGCTACCCCACCCCCCATGAATTAATTAATTCATAATTAATTAATCAAGTGAAATCGTTTTCGAAGAGAAGTATGTGTGCACAAATATATGTGTAAGAAGAATAGAGAACAAGATCTAGAAGCAGAAAACAAAACGAGGTAAAGAATATGCCTACCAACAATGTCCAGCAGATACATCATTTAAAGGAGCATCTCGGCTCTGTCGTTTAGACTGCTGATGTTGAGCACATGTGAGTTTATTAAAAGATCAGGCCGCACAGATTTCCCCCTTATTGATGAGAGATCAATACTAGCTTCGAATGCTGCGTTATCGTAGCCCTGCATGCCACAATCCCTCCATGAAATCCGGCTGGGAAAGTGAACATGAGCGAGATCAGATCCGTTCATTGGCTTCATCAAACTTTTTGTCGCGTGCACCGTTTTGACTCCGGGACTCGAAAGTCTGGTGGAGATTTTGTGCGCCCACTGCGCCAGCTGATCCAGCTTGTTTTTCTCCGGCTCTTCGGAGGCGATGCGCACTGTGCCGGTGTACCACAGCACCCACCAGACGAGGCTGAAGAACACCACGAGGGAACCCGTGTAGATCAGGAAGTCTCCGTAGAAGCGGCCGTCCACGCGCAGGTTGGCCAGAGCGCCCACGAGCAGCACGGTCAGGCCGATCACATCAAACGCCACGCCGAGCAGAAATAAAGGCACACAGCCGCCGATAACCTTCAGCGCCATGACGCACGCAGAGACAGAGAGCTGCAAGAGCTGCAAACGCTACCTCCTCCAGCAGTCCCCATTCCCTCCTGCCATTGTTTTGAATGAACACCTGTTTGTTTAGACCCCGCCCACCAGGTGACGTGGGTATCCGGGAGAGCCACGCCCATCTCCTGTATAGCTTACCGATGTAGTTACGTTTGCATTACATTTACGTTTAGTTATATAGCAGAGGCTTTTATCCAAATAAGAGCACGTCAGTAGTAAATAATACCAGCTATATACAGTATATATGGGCGGTGGCTTGGTGGTTTGCACGTTTTCCTCTCGGCGCTAGGGATTCCCAGTTCGAATCCCAGTCCGCGCGAGTTTCCTCCGGGTTCTCTGGTTTCATCCCACAGTCCAAAAAACATGGATTAAGGTCAATTGAATTCTCCAAATTACCCCATATAGAGTGTGTCTGTGTGAGTGAGTGTGTGCCCAGCGATAGATTGGTGCCCTGTCCCGTGTGTGCCCAACGCCCAAAACATTGTCTTCTGGATGGGCACCACGGGAAGATGCATCATTGCTTTAAATCTTTGGACTAAGACTTAAAATTTATTTTGGGAGTTGGTAGGAGCTGGGCAGCCCCACAGCTTAAAAAAGTACAGTACTTTTAATTGGCATAAAGAAGCAGAACATGCAGCAATTTACACAGAATATGTTATAATTTTACTTGGTTGCATAATAGACCTATAATTTAAACAAATTTAAACAAATCTAATAATCAACCTAAGGCCTAAGTATTGAAAAGTACTGTAGTTTCTGAGTTTTGCTTCTAAATATCTCTCATTAATAAATAGTCTGATCTTGCGCAAAATGTCCCCATACATAATATGGTGCATTTGTTTGGAGGGGCAAAAAATGTGGGCAAGGAGGACTCAACCACATAAGACAGAAAACCACAAAATATAAAAAATAATTTGAATATGTTATTGGGTGTAACATTTTGTCTTGGATTTGTGCTAGAATGTCAAATGCCCCTTTCAAATATAGTTTGTGGTACAGAAGAGAGTGATTTCATGTCTCTTGATGCTGATATATTACAATTCATTGGAAAGTCTGTTGGCCTTGGGTCTAAACTGAGCGCAAACTGCGTGACTAACAGTAAAAAAAAGCCTTCGAGCCACAGATACCACATCACAGGTACCTCCTCCTGAAGTTCCTTCTAAAGGAATGGCTTACCAGGGGAGAGTGGAAGGTTTTGTGGATCATAAAAATAATAAAAGACCTTTGGTGCCAGATGGAATAAAGAAATGAAATATTTATTCACTTTAATGTTTTTCTAAAATGTTATATTTAATACTCAGTGTGTACAACAATTTGTGTAATGTATTAAAATGATATTCACTTTAACTGGGCACTTCAACTAACATAAAACTATAAAAGTATGAGCATTTTAACCAGCTTATTTAACTACAGGAAATATTAAACCAGTTTAAAAAATAGATTTCCTAAAAAAATTGTAAAGGATGCTTTGGACTTATTCAAATTATGTGTAGCTGAACAGTATTTTTATAAAAGCTGTAACATTTCCTGCTGAACACTTCCAAGACAATGTGTCAGTTGAGCTATGTACATTTACATTAACATTTAGTCACTTAGCAAACGCTTTTATCCAAAGCGACTTACAAATGAGAACAACACAAGTCAGTCAAAAAAAAAAGAGAAAAGGCAGATCGAGAAATGGTCCTGTAGGCCAGTCAGTGACTTGTACTGAATGCGAGCAGCCACAGGGAGCCAATGGAGAGAAATGAATAGTGGAGTTACATGAGTTCACTTGGGCTGGTTGAATACAAGTCAGGCTGCAGATTTCTGAATTAGTTGTAGAGGCCTGATTGTGGAAGCTGGGAGACAATGCATACTATACATTTACATTTAGTCATTTAGCAGACGCTTTTATCCAAAGCGAATAAAAGCGCTTGGCTCGACTATAATCGAGCCAAGATAAGATGAGGGCTTGAACTAACAGCTGAGTAGCATGTTCAGTCAAGAAAGGACTGTGCTGTGAAATTCACTGTCACAAACCAAGGCAAAAAATATTTGTAGACTCTAACAATAAATCACTAAAAATAAAATAAAATATAAACTGCTTAGAATAAGTAGCCTCAACTCTGAACGCACAAATGACTAAATGATAAATCTATTTGCAAAGCTTGTGCAGAAGCTTGTCCACGTGTCCGCGTGGGTTTCCTCCGGGTTCTTCGCTTCCCTCCCACAGTCCAAAAACATGGATCAAGTCAATTGAGTTCTCCAAATTCCCCCATATAGAGTGTGTATGTGTGCGTGTCTGTGTGAGTGAGTGTGTGCCCAGCGATGGATTGACGCCCTGTCCTGGGTGTATCTGCCCAGTGCCCGAAACGTTCTCCCCTGGATGGGCATGGGGATGGGCAAAGTTCTCCCCCCCCACCCCCGCAACCCCAATATAGGATAAAGCGGAAGATAATGGATGGATGGAATAATAGTGCTATTTTTAATAACGGTAAAATGGTACTACTAGTACTACCACTAAATTATAATTATTAAAAAGCTATATTAATAATAATTCTTAGTATTAGTACTATTTCATAATTAATAATAATACAAGTATTTATTATTATTATTATTATTATTATTATTATTATTATTATTATTATTATTATTATTATCACATACAACATTGTAATTAATTTAATTAGAGTTAAAATTTTGTCACTATATTAAAAAAATAACGTTTTACCTTTAACATTTTTTATAGATTTGTCCAGCAGATGGCACTATTAAACAACATAATAAGATTTTAGCAAACCTGGTCATGCATCCACATTGCTCAACAAAAATGTTTTTATTAAAAAAAAGGTTTGAGTTGGAAGGCATGCAATGAAATTATATCCAAATCATAAACCAGTGATGGGATGAGCAGAAACTATGTTCACAGTATAATAGACTGTTATACAAAACCTAAATTATCAATATGATGTAATACATAAGGCTTTACATTACTAAGACCTGTGAGTAAGAGTTTCTTTAATCTTTTCATTAATCCCGTAGTTGCTGAGGTGTGGGGTTGATTTATGATTGTTGTCCTTTTTATTATTTGACCATTTCCATTTTAACTTCAAGCATTAGTATATAGAGTTTACTACTGTACAAAATCAGTTATAAAATTATTACATGCTTCTACCAATATACACAAACAAGCAGTAGTTAAACAATGAAGTGTGGGTATAAGGAGTGAGGTGGTTGTTTTCTCATTAGCCCTAGTGCTTAGTTAAGATGGTGTTAAAAAAGGGACTGCAATCCCTTGAACTCAGCAAGTTGTATATGAAGAGCCTCTAGGCAGGCTTTCAATATTGTGCTGTGTGGTGACACCAGAGCATTAGATGACTACACCACATGGGTACCTACTAAGGCTATGTTAAAATCTTGAAACTGAGGCTTAGGCAAGCCTAGAAACACAGTGTCTCTAAAGTAAGGATCATTTTGGCAAAAAGTAATTCAGTTTTAGACACAAGAAACCTTTAGAGCCAGCAATATAGTCAGCAAATAGCAGCCATCTTAAATACCACCATCTATGATTCAACTTCAGTTGTAAAGGGGAAGGTAGGAGTGAAACATCTAAATTTACAAAAAAAGCACCAAAACACTACCATTATTCATTCTCATCTTAACACTATCTCTGGAATACGTGGGATGGGTTAGCCATCTCAATTCAAGCCATCTCAATTCACCAAATTGTATCCATCCATGAAAGGCACCCTTACAAAAATCAGATGCTACCAACACTTGACCAAGAACAACCCAGAAGGGGTGAAATAGCAACTCTCATTTCACATATCAGTGAAGCATATTTCTTTATAAATGGTGAGATCAACATACAGAACCACTAATACTGGTCAGAAATACTTACTAGACTAATTAATCCATTATTTTACCTAAAGTGATGATATAGTGTGATTTGTGGGGTACCCCAATGTGGAACCTTTATTCGTTGATGGAATATAAAGTACAGACCATTATACAGGGTTGTTAGATGAGACAGACTTTTCTTCATTATTGTCAAAGAATAAAACTGAATTCTTTCAACAAGTAGTACACCATCCCTTTGGGGATACATTGTCAGAAAATGTTTTTTTTTCTAAAAATGAACTGGACATACTGTTTCTGTTAAGTGGTCATTGTGGTCTCCTAATTTAACCTCTTCGGATTTCTGTCTGTGAGCACATTACAAGGCACTTGTTTACCCACTGACAATACTGAATGTTGTTCATCTTCAAGACAGAATTGCTGATGCGTGTGCTAGCATTCAGCCAGATGATTTGGTAAGAGTTAATCAGGAATAGTAGAAAGGGACAGATTTTACCACTGAACATGAACATGATATTAAACACAGTCTGTAAGCTTCATAATCATTGTTTTGGTTTCACATGAAATCACATTTTAACCCTTCGTTGGTGGTAGAGGTGTCTTAGAGGGGTGTTTGAGGTTGTTAGCATGTTGGAAAAATGCCCCGCGGCCCAGTTTCTGAAGGGAGGGGATCATGCTCTACTTTAGTATGTCACAGTACATTTTGACATTTATGGTTTTCTCAATGAACTGTAGTGGCCAACAGCCATCTGCACCAATGCAGCCCCAAACCATGACACTCCCACCATTATGCTTGAATGTAGGCAAGACAAACTTGTCTTTGTACTCATTACCAGGTACCTCAGAAGGCTGACACCATCTAAACCAAATAAGACCACATAATTCCAGTAATGTCCTTAGTCTGCTTGTCTACAGCAAACTGTTTGCAGGTTTTCATGTGCATCATCTTTAGAAAAGTGTGTATATATCAGAGAAGTTATCAATATCAGGACACTGATGTAAGGAATCTTACATTTTTTGACACTACTATAATACTCTAATTTTTAATCAGTCTATGCAACATTTTTCAGATTAGATTAGGTGATCTAGCACTTTCTCATTTCAAAATGTCGAATCTTAATGACTAGAATCTAGAGTTCTTTACAACTACACTGTCTTCTTCCCCTAGCCAGCATTTCCCAGATGGTCTTTAGTCCAGACATGCTTGAGCTTTCTTTAGCATTTTTGAACAGACAGTTTAGCAGCCTCTGATCAAAGGCAAAATTTCTCCTAGTTTCAGTTTCTTTCAGCTCCACATTGTTAGTGTTGCAAAAAAATTCTGATATGTTACCAGCAGTGCCTGACATAGTACTGTAACAAAAGAAAAAGAACAGTTTATTGTATGTGTGAAACAATTTGTATAGTATATAAATGCATTGTTTAGAAAACTCCATAAATTTGGGTTTTTAGCCAAATTACTGATTTAAATCAAATCTACTGTCCTTTAATATTTTTTTAATTCACTACAAAGGTACTAATAGTTCCTGCCAACTTATGCAGAAAGGTATTTGACATGCCAAATGATTCAATTTTAAATGTACATGTTTTTTTTAAATGTACATGTTTTTTTTCATCATTATGAATATCATGTTTTCTTTGTTCACATGAAGAAAATGATCAACTGCCATGAGCAAGGACAATGAACAGGACGAAAACTAAAAGGTAAATACCTGTAACAGGTGCCTAGGGCACCTGTTCTTCTGTTCATTATTGAGTTAGTTAACTTTCATTTGTCATTTAAGTTAATTAACTCTGTATTTTCATTGGTTAGTTTTGTGCGCGTGGTCGGGTATCTGTTTGTAAATATCTCCTGTGTTCCCCTTCCTCAGTGCACGTCGTAGTTTTATGTTCACTCGCATTCTGTACCTCCTCTGTTTGTTGGTGTCCCTACACCTTTAATAAATTCAGTTATTCTGCTACCTGCGTGCCTGGCTCCCTTCAGTGCATTTAGGCGCTGTGGCTCTGCGCTTCACTTGCGCAGCCGCTTTAGGTTGAGGTAGGTGAGCGTGACAAAACGACGTGCCAATCAATTGGGTAGTCCAGAGCCCAGGTAAGCCTTTTTTAAATTTTTCTTTGTGAGGGCCGTAAACCCTCGTACTCGCGGCTACCTCTGTTGTGTCCGCGAGTATTCCGGTATGCGAAGCCCGCCGTCCCAGAGCCGTAAGGACGGCTCTAAGTCAGTGGTGTCAGAGTGGTACGACTCCGATGATGAATGGATGTGGAGGTGTGGTTATGAGTCGGTCTGCGCAGAGGAGGGTCTTGATCTGATCGAGATCTCCGATGACGAGGCGGACGAGTCGTACCTGTATGGGCATATTCTGCCTATACGAACCCTCCTTAATTCTGAGGAGTTCTGGACTGACGGTCCAGTCTGGTTCGTTAAACCCCCCGTTGCGAGACACGGGCACGGCGCACGCCGCTGGCATGGAGCCAAGACACGGCATGCATGCTGTGCAGCTGCTGAGCCTGGTACACGCACTGCGGGTCAGTCACGTGACGCGGCCGCGCATGTCATGTCTGAGTCTCGCTGCGAGAGGGCGGTACCAGAGCCACCACTAGTGTCTGTGTATGTGGATGAATGTGGCGTGAATGTGGTGAATCCCCTTGTCCCCCCTGTCCAGTCTGTGTTCCCCGGGTCGTATGCGTCTATTGCTCTGTCCTTGGGTGTAGCGGTGGGGGTGTACCTGTACTGTGTGCAGGATGGTGATCCCGAGGCGGAGGTGGAGAACGTACGGCGTACTGGAGGCGCTGACGTGGCCGACCGGCCAGAGGGCGCTCATCACACCCACATGCCTGTGGGCGCCAGCCGGCCTGGACACACCAGCCCCTCCGAGTGTGCCATCCCTGCCACAACACCTCCAGCGTGCGTGCCCGCCGAGGTCCACCCAGCGTGTGTGCCCTGCCTAGGGCACCTGTTCTTCTGTTCATTATTGAGTTAATTAACTTTCGTTCTTGTTTGTCATTTAAGTTAATTAACTCTGTATTCTTCATTGGTTAGTTTTGTGCACGTGGTCGGGTGTCTGTTTGTATATATCTCCTGTGTTCCCCTTCCTCAGTGCACTTCGCGGTTTTTTGTTTGCTCGCGTTTTGTACCTCATGTGTTTTTGGTGTCCCTACACCTTTAATAAATTCAGTTGTTCTGCTACCTGCGTGCCTAGCTCCATTCAGCGTATTAAGGCGCTGCGGGTTTGCGCTTCTTCTGCGCAGCCGCTTTAGGTCGAGGTAAGCGAGCGTGATAATACCTCATGTTGATGAAACACAAATTTTAGCCTAAAAGATTTTTAATTCTACAGAGCTGTTATTTATTTTTTGAATAAATAATTAAAAAAAATTTTTTTGCATTTTTTGATGAAGTTGATAATAAATTAAATAATAATAAGTGACAATATTTTGGGAAGATAGGTGTGGACACAGGTCATTTTTTTCCTTTGCGCGATTTTAACTTAACCATTTAGCGGCATGTTTAGTTCGTGCCATTGCACAAGAAGCACGTTCCTGGACTTGGAACCCCTCACTCCACCCTTTTATAGTGCTTACTTTACCACTGTAATTTGGGGTGGACTGTAGCACTTGCACTTTGCGTAATGGTTGGGAGGAGGGTGTGAGTTTTTTGGTTCGGTCTGTTTTGTGTTGGAAAATTAGTTCTGTTAATTGTGGGGTTCATTGTCTGTATCGTGTTTATTTCTTATCCTTGTGTGTATTTAAGGTCTGCCCCTTACCCTCTCCTTTGTTGGATCATCATATGGCTACCATATGTCGCATGTTGTTTCATGTTCATTAAAAGCCATGTTTCCTGAACTCCACGTTGCACTGGACTATGTTGACATTGCATCAGGGGCAGTCTGTGACAGTTATTTACTGGTGTGAATTATTATTGTGAATTAGTGTGAATTATTTAGTGTACATGCCTTAGATCATATTTCAAACAAAATATCATACCCTGCGACTCAAATGGTTTTGTAACATAAACAGTGAAAATGAAAGTTAGATGAGTTAAGATACTGTAATTAAGCAGCAAACAGAAATAAGAACAGTATGTGTAGTATATATCCAGCATACTAGTACTAACTAAGTATTCAGAGAAATAATTGTACATTACAGTTTTTAATTGTAGAACTGCACAAGTGTTTCTATATATATTTCCTTCTGGGATTAATAAAGTGATCTATATGTCTCTCTGTATAGTAAGTAAAAATGATGAAATGAAAAAAATTATTATATATATATTATATAATATTATAAATTATATATATATATATACTATTTGTTTTTTTTAACTACTTGCTTCATAGCTGAGGATCAGGGGCATGTAGATGACAATGATAGCCTACGGTCCAGCACACCCACCAGGTTCCTGCATTGCATCACAGGCCAAAGTCACAGCCCACAGAGAAGAAAGTCTTTGCTTTAACGAGCAAGTATAACCATGACTGCAGTGTGGACTTTGGTCATCACAATATCTTTTATCCTGTTTTGTCTGTATGTGTGAAGACTGTTGTGCTTCCTGTGAAACATAAGAGATGCAGTGACAATTTAAAAAAGATTTTAAAGGAGTCTTTTCATCTGTGTCAAGAATTCAACATTGTGTCATCAAAGCCCACCAACTGCTTGTTCAAGGTTAAGTGCAAGAAAAAAAAAAAAAAAAAAAAAAAAAAAAAATAAATAAAAAAAAAAAAATATATATATATATATATATATATATATATATATATATATATATATATATATATGTATTAAAAATACTGTATATAGACTACACTCTGGGTGCATCTATTGATAGGTAAAACTGATTAAAATGACCATAAGTAAAAAAGAAAACCGTGTAAATTGTACAATGTTATATGGTTAAATACACATAGTCATAAAAAATAGCAAATCATAAGATGCAGCATATTCTTCACATATTTATGTGAAACTTTATATCAAGTGATGCAGCCTTGTAAGTATGGAAACAGCAAAGACGAAACTTCCTGAGTATTTAAGTAATAACAAAACTGCCAGAGGTATCACTAAGCACAGTTTATGTGCTGGAGACATGCAGTAGTTATTGCCTAAGCAACAGGAAAGTGGTGTGATGGCAGAGACTTGAGGTTAGTTTTCAAATGTGATTTTAATGCAGTTTATTAATAACGCTTGTTCATGTGCATGATAAATCCTTTCTCCAGTCCATATCGTGTCCCACAATTTCATATAGTTTGGTGCCGAAATATGTTAACAATTAGAATACATGCTGCACAGCGGAGTCACCCTCACAGGCATGCTCTCCGGGCGAAGCACTGCTCCGGCTTTCTCTTGACGTTTAAGGGAAAGCAAGCCGAAGAGTGTGTGTTGCAAGCATAGGTTGCCACAATGAAGTGGAAGTCGCAAAATGATATGACTCATCACGGAGAAGTACGGAGACGATGCAGAGATCACTAACTGCCGAAGTGCTGGCGATGTAGCATGGCTATCAGAGACACCGGCCAGCAGTTGTACCTGTAGTATAAATACAGTCTGCTGATTAAGTCTGTTCCTTTGCTCAGTAAATCATGTCTCCAGTCCTCATTGTGTCCTGCCATGTCACATGCTGTGTTTAATTATTTATTCATTGTCTTCCCACTTAATCCTCTACTAGGGTCGCTGGAGGTTCCCCATGCCCATCCTGGGGAGAACATTTCAGGTGTTGGGCAGATACACCCAGGACTGGAAGCCAGTCTATCGCTAGGCACACTCACTTACACAAACACACTATATGGGGAAATTTAGAGCATTCAATTTAACTTAAATCCATGTTTTTGGACTGTGGGAGGAAACCAGAAAACCTGGAGGAAACCGATGCGGACAAGGGAGAACAAGGAGACGCCACCAGGATTGGGTTTCAAACCTAAGGAGAACATGCTTCCCTCTAAGCCACAGTGCCACCCCACATGGCATGTTACTTATATAATTTAATTCTGTACAGCAATTTACTAATGAAAAATTTCCAGCTGATAGTGTCCTGTAAAAACTGATGAAGAATTAGAGGGTGACTAACACACGACATCAGGTCAATGCAGTGCGGAAAATTATTCACCATCTAAATAATACCTTCTTGTAGGGTCATCATATTCACTGTCTGTATGAATATCACATAATATTATTGAGTCCTTACAAGACCAAATCAAACAAAAATCATAACATCTTAACATCACAAGTCCAAAACAGTGCCTTTTTTAATGTATTATATTTATGTTCATAGTTTATTTAATATCCAGCTATCTCTGAGCAAAATGCACTGTTATAATGTAAGTTAGGAGTTCATATTAAGTACAGGCTGATTTCCCGATGAGACTGTTGACGCTGCAGGCAGGAAAGCAGCTTTTGTTTGGCTGTGTATTTGACTCTGTGGTCAGTGTGGACTCCTTCTCAAAGTCAAGCATTCCTTAGGAAGAAAGGCTGTCTCCATGCTCACTTATGTCTTGATGACAATACAGAGGCGGTCTTAATCTTTTAATGATGCCCACTAAATCCAGTAAATACTCTTTAACTTTATCACTATAAACTCAAACAATATAACAAAAATGTAAGATACAGGCATAAATATTATTTGAATTTTCCTTACTAAGCCTAAGGTCAAATTAATATTTGTGTGCTTGTTAGGCTGAACCTGCTAATGTACATGTTTCTGTGTATCTTATTGTGCCTTATGTAGGTGAGGGGGCAAAGGCTTGCAATTTAGAAGTGCATAAATATAAGCCGCATCCATCTTATCTGGCATAAACCTAATATTTGCCATGTCTCTCCATCAAACAGAAAGATGATGCAGTGTCAGTATATGCCATGTCATTCCATCAAAGTGAGAGATGATACAGTTTTAGGGTAAGCCCTGTTTTTCTATCAAATTTGGCAAAATATGTTATAGTGTCATCTTATGACATCAGTGAAGACACATGTTTTATCAGCAAACCCAAGAGAATAAGGTCTGACTGACAAGCATTAGTTTACATTAAACAGGTTGTGTCAAAGCTTGCTGGCACTCAATAAAAGTGTATTCAGTTGGCTGGCATGCAATAAAACATGTGGAGCAGGCCCATACTGGCCAGTCTTGACACAAAGTGGTGGTGTAGCCTTTTGATAGATACTGAGTAACTCAATCCCTGAAGCTTGGTAAGGAAGAGGAAGATTTGCGTTATCTTGCTGGACAGATTCACATAAGACAGTTTTATCTGGCCCCACAGAAACACATTCATAACACTGTTTCATCTAGCTTTAAAATGAACGGGGCTTTGATTGCTTTTGTCTTTGCTTTGGCTGGATCTCTTATGATGAAGATGTAACATTCTTGATCTAAATAGTGCCATAAAACAGATGGTGTACCAGTCATGTGACAGTAATAATGTAATAATTTAAATAAGCATCATTTTCTTAAGACATGTTAAGCCAACGCTGATTAAAAGTATTATATAAATTTATTCATATGTAGATTATAAAGGTATAGACACATACACAGAGTAAGCTTTTCTATTTGTTCTGATTGTAGAAGTACAGATCTGAAGTACAGATGGAGTACAAGTATCAAAACCACAAACTATGGTAAATTTTTTCTAATTTATTATTTTGCAGTTTGCATTTTGTGTCTTTTTGTTTAAGCCTCCAGTCAGGTTTGGTAGCTGTTTGGTTTTGTCTTGGCCTGTAGGCTTGGTTGCACTGATTAGACCTATATGCATGTTTTGCTCTATTTAAACCAGATAATCTATGTTCATCCAGCAAAGATTTTAATTTGTGTTTGTGGTGGACAATCTGTGAATTAAAGGCAGAGATGGGAAAATAAATGAGGTAATGGATCTGTTGTGGCTTGTTAGCCTTAATTGTCTGTCAGTCTGCATCTTAATGAAGGAGTAGATTCTTAAGTGATGAGAATAGATGAGATGTTTATCTCAACCCTAAAGACTCATCTACTTTTATAAGCTCAACAAGACAGACAAGTCACAGGTAAGATCCATTACCTCACCTGCTTTTTATCTTTGTCTCTAATTTACAAAGCAGTGCTTGACTGAACTTTTTCCACCAGTATTTAACCAGTAAAGCTGTTAATCTGTGTTTTTTTTGTATGCTCAGTCAGTCAAGGTTTATTCTTAGTTCTGCCCATAAAGTGGTTTATATGGGTTTAGTTTGCTTGTTTCATTCCTTTGCTTTTTTCATTGGTTTAATAAATAGTGTTAATCTAATGGGTTCAGGGTTTAAGAATGTGGGATCCTCAGACAAATTTGTCAAACCTACATCCTTGGGGACGGGGGGTTGGGGGGTTGCTGTGGCTTCTTCCTGCCTCAGCAACGCATGCTGGACGCTATTACACTCTGCCGCTTTTCTTATTCTTTTAACACCTGTTCCTTCACTATAGTAAGAAGATTTTTTATTTGACTTTTACATCAGATGCCATTCCTGCTGCAATCCTCATATTAGTCCAGTCTTAAAACCGACACAATGAGGTCACTAAATCCACTACAAACCAAATAGCTGTGAAAATTTAATAGGTCTAAATTACCTACAGGCATGTTTTTAGAATGTGGATAAAATCTAGAGACCCTGGAAAAAACCCATATAGGCAAGTGTAGGACATGTAAACTACACACCTGGAAATTGAAATCACTACTGTTTATTCTCTACTATGGTTTGGTTTCTTGTATCGAACCTGAGACCAAACCTATTGCTCACCAGCATGCATTTCTCTTCTTCCCCTCCTGTCTTTTTGTCAGCTGATTGTGATGTTGTCATAACATGACAGCTGGGACCGACATATTTGCAGATTCAAGTCTGTTTTGCAATGTACATTTCTGCACCCACTTGCTCAGTGTTGGATGTTTCTTCACTTGTATGTATTGCATAATATCTCTATACCAGAGGTCATTAATTGGCGCTCCGTGGTCTGGGTCTTAACCTAGACGTTATTCACTGCAGAACCAAACCGGTAAACTGTTGGTTTAATTTTCACAATTTTCACATTTTCACTCACAGACAAATCATGTGCATAGTATGATCACCTAAGGCGTGGCTCAGCCAACAATTCTGTACAAATTTGGGTGTGCACAGCGTTTACAGGTGATGTACGAAGTGAGCAGTAGTAAAAAGATAAATTGAATCAAAGAAAGGCTATTTCAGATGGCGTGGTCTAACAAAAGTAAAGTCGACAGCAAAAACTAAAAGAAATACATGTGGGAACTAAACAGTTAAGATGTGAAATCGAGTTAAACTGACGTTTTATTTACTTTTTTTATAAAAAATAAATTTAACTTAAATAAATTTAAGTGTTATAAATAATTGATTTAGTTCCGCATTTAAAACAATAAATATTGTTAAAATATATTAAACAAAATTTGTATTTTATTTTGTCTTTCTGTTGTTATTGGCATAAAATGCTGAAAGAACTTCTAGGCTATTTCTGTATACAGGATATGTGACAATGTACTGTTGTAAAAAGCACAATATAAATAAATAACTTGAACTTGAACTTGATATGCCACTAAATCATAACACGAGTTTGAAATTATGATGGTCTGGATATGGCCAAAGTTTGTTCTAACTGAACCCTACTGAATTCTAATTAAATACTCCAGCTCTATGCAATAGGCAGTGTTTTTGGTTGCTGCTTTAACTCTGTTTAAAACAGCTTCAGCACACTTACTCTAAGCAGCACCAGTAAATTCAGTCGGTCCCCAGTGGCCCTAGAAGAGGACACACTGACAAAGAGACCTCAACCTCTCGCTCACCATGGTCTTTTATTCTGACAGTTTCAAAGCTTTTTACTCACGTTGTCTACCTTAACCGGGTTTTGTTTGTTTTCTTACAGAGGTTCACTGTTTTTAGTTTGCACTTTTATATGTCCTGTTTAGACCTTTATGCATGTTTTGCTCTGTTTAGGCCTGTGTAATTGTTTTGCTATGATAGAGCTTGTATACTATTTTTGCTTTGTCTCACCCAGTGTACCTATTGCGCTCTGTTTTTTGAATCTGTCCTCAGAAAGTAAAGCTTATAATGTTCAGTACTTTTTGTTTGTAAAGCTGGAAAACAGTATTGAGTAAGTTAAGTTGTTATTTGTTATGTGTACTGAGCCAGTTAAACTGTTCATTCTTGGTTATATCCAATAATCCCAGTAGGGTTTTCATTCATAACTACTGTAATTTATTTATACTCCTGTTCCTGGGACTTTGTCATCAGGGTGAGAAGTTAGTATTGAATTTTCATTTTATAAATATAATATCCATCCATCCATTATCTTTAAAGACTTTGGAGAATTCAATTGAGAGGCGGCGAACGTGCTAACCAATAAGCCACCGTGCCGCCCTGAATATAATATTATAATATAATAATAATAAAAAAATATAAAAATATATATTTTTATTGTTTTATAAAAATGGTATGAATGGTTGATAAATATGGTATTTTGTGACATTTTTATTTGAATTCAATTTAAATTACAGACATTGTAGTTATGTGAAACTTACCTATAAGCCACTCTGTTACAGAGAACCACAAAAACCAAACTACAATCTACAAAGATTATTAAAATAAATCATAATGAAAGCAATTCATAAATACCTTGTGGCATATGCCATTTTTATTATTGCTCATCATACAAGCAAAAACTATGGGTTGTATACAACTTCCACCACCAGAAAGCTGCACCAACATCCCCTATGAAGCATATACAACCTACAGAAATACATTAAATGAAAAGATGAACAAAAGGAGGAGGCAAATACCTACTTTATCCAAATAGCTGCTGAACTTGCCATAGTGAGAACCAGGTGGAGACCAACTCCTCTCTAAACTTGGCTAAACTTTGGACCACGTTCCACTTCCCCCAGACAGGTGTGTCTTGAGGAGTGTCTTGACACTCTTCTTTACAAATAGGCTGGTCAGCTAATGTCTGCAGCATTCACATGCTGCATCTCCCTGATGCATTACTCCTTCACATTTTTAGAGCCACCTCTCACCTGCCGGACAGGAATCACATTCACCACAGGAAGAGGCTAGCACAAAAAGCCATTTACTAGTCACCCAGAGCAATACAGTGACTTATCCCACCCTCAGATATACTAACCCACTTCTATCTAACTATTAAAAATGGTTTACTTGTACCAGTGTTGTAGTACTACAGTATAAACATTATTTAACTGCACATGAAGTGTGAGGAGTTAAGGCAAAACAAGTCAGGCTTTGATCTCAAATGTCCATTTAGCAGTGGCTTAGCACTTTTTCAGATTACATTAAGCAAAAGGAAGGAGAAAGGATGAGGACTCCAGTGCACTGTGCACCAGCATTTAAAGTACCAAACACATGCAATCATCATGCCTTAACTATTACTATTTGCAAATCTTAATTTTCTTATTATTATAGTTGTGTCAGCCATACTGCAATGTAGTTATACAGATACATTTGCTTAATATGTTAATGCCAAAGACTTAGCTTCCTACAAAAATAAACTGATCCAACTTCATTGAATTAATTTTGTATGAGTGTCATAAAAAAGGCTTTGCTGGTGCATATTTTTTAATATTATACCTTTCAATAAAACAATACCTAAACTGTAACTAACAATAAAAATAAAAATGCTTATAGTCGTAAGTTGATATTAGTTAACTTTTAATGTGTTTATAGCTAACGTAGCATATAGGCGGCACGGTGGTTTAGTGGTTAGCACGTTCGCCTCTCAGCGCTAGGGATTCCCAGTTTGAATCCCAATCTGGGTGGAGTTTCCCTGTTCTCCCCGTGTCCTCATGGGTTTCCTCCGGGTTCTCCGCTTTCCTCCCACAGTCCAAAAACATGGATCAAGGTCAATTGAATTCTCCAAATTACCCAATATAGAGTGTGTTTGTGTATGTCTGTGTGAGTGAGTGAGCGTGTGCCCAGCGATGGATTGGCACCCTGCCCTGGGTTTATCTGCCCAACGCCTGAAACGTTCTCCCATGAGCATGGGCATGGGGAACTCCACCGCAACCCTAGTAGAGGATAAAGCGGAAGATAATGAATGGATGTAGTATATATATATATATATATATATATATATATATATATATAATGTACATTTAACTATAATATCCTTAGTCTGAAAATCAGATTTTTGCAAAAAGTTTGTCATAGTTACTTTACATAAGCCAATATATGCCTTGGGAATATCAAGGTGTTTTTTTTTTTTATTTAAAAACACCTTTTCATGTTCTGAACTATAATGCAGTTATATTATTTTATTTTTATTTTTTACCTACCCAGAGTGCCCATGCATGAATCTCTGATTTCTGGAACAGTGTGTGCCTGTGGCAGCAAACTGAATGAGTGTGTGCAGAAAAACAACAGATTTGGTGTCCTCATTTTGGGGACGGGCCATTCTGTCTGCGTGCTTAGCTATGCTTACGTCTTTAGGTGCCCTATGCATATTTTAGGCTTGACTTGCAATTCATCCTGTGGCAGTGACAGGGTTACAGGTTAACGTTCATACAATTGTTATGCAGCAGAATATTTTCATACTTTTCTTGAAGAAAAGAAAGCAATCTCTATGTCTCTCACTTTCTCTCTCTCACTCCCCTAGAGCAATCGTTCTGCTACATTGGAGCTCAATTGAAATGGGTTTCATTTAATTTATTTTAAAACAGTTTCTCCTCAGGGTAAGCTCTCATGAGCAGGTAAGTAGTGGATGTGATGACCTATACAGCTTGCTATCTTCAAAATAAGGAAAATGATTTTAATATGTGTCAACACAATCAATGAACAAGCAACTGGTCCCAAGCATATGTTGTCATAAAATATTTTGTGTGCATCCTCTCATTTTATGTTAACAGTAAATAAATGAGAATGCACTAATAGAATAGTATGATTTTTAGTTAGTTTCAGTGGTTTATAATCCCAGACTTTAAAGTTGCTTTTCACATGAAGTACTTTTGATCATTTAATGAATGATGCCAGTAGTTGCCAGAATGTTTTGCTGGAGGACTAAAAGTACTTTTTCCCATATCCATAATTTGCAGCTCTAATATTAAATAAAGTCTATTTCTTTAATATCCTGAATATTGAATACTATAAAAAAATGTAACTATATGCTTGCGATTCTCTGTGTATTATTATGGCAACAATGGAAACATGTCTTCTGATCTGAAACACATATATCCATTCATTCATTATCTCCCGCTTTATCCTCTATTAGGGTCGCGGTGGGGTTCCCCATGCCCATCCAGGGGAGAACGCCTCGGGCGCTGGGCAGATAGACCCAGGACAGGGCGCCAATCCATCGCTGGGCACACACTCACTCACTCACACAGACACACTCTATATGGGGCAATTTTGAGAATTCAATTGACTTGATCCATGTTTTTGGACTGTTGGAGGAAACCGGAGAACCCGGAGGAAACCCACACAGACACAGGGAGAACATGGAAACTCCACCCAGATGGGGATTCGAACCGGGAATCCCTAGTGCTGAGAGGCGAACGTGCTAACCACTAAGCCACCGTGCCGCCCTTGAAACACATATATGTACTTTTAAAATATAAATAAAAATGTATTGAAATAAGAAATTATATAAAAAATGCAATAAAACAAGAGGGAAGTGTGTTGCAGGCATCAAATTATATTATTCATATTTACAAACCATATTTAAGGTGCATAAGGAGGTTTCCTCCCACAGTCCAAAAACATGGATCAAGTCAATTGAGAACTCCAAATTCCCCCATATAGAGTGTGTCTGTGTGAGTGAATGTGTGCCCAGCGATAGATTGGCGCCCTGTCCTGGGTGTATCTGCCCAGTGCCTGAAACGCTCTCCCTTGAATGGGCATGGGAAACCCCATATAGGATAAAGCGGAAGATAATGGATGGATGGATGGATTTTTAATAAACAAAAAGAACTTGACAGCAATAAAAAGCAATTATTCTGTCAATAGACAGCATTCAGAACAAACATTAAAGAAATTAGCAAATAATTGTGTTCAAAAAGTCTTCCATCCTGGCTTTTTAAATTGTGTCACCTTACTAAGCAATTATGAAAACACCCACAATCTTAAACCTTCCATTTTGGCATTTAGAGGGCAATACAATTTACTGTAGCCATGAAATTATAAGATATTTTATAAGGACATAAAGAAGCTGTCTTAATAAAAAAAGAATACATAATAATATTTAAAACTAAACCATTAAAAAACAGAACCTAGAATGCCAAATCAATATTCTCAAAACAGTAAAAGTACACGTAACAAACAAAACCCACAAAAACGATGAATGTCAATTCATACAAATACGAAATACAAAATGTGGAAATACAATGAGTGGTCAAATTAAGGGAAACATCAGGTAATGAATCTCAGTTGTGGCTTTACTGTTTTCATTGTCTGTCTGACTGCCAGAGATAAAAGAGAAAAGAAGTGGATAATTGAGAGAAATGAGATATAAAACCGTAGACTTGGAGAGTGTTGAAAAGTTCCACTAGACAATCTAATTTTAGAATTTGTATTAATTCTGTGTATGATGAATCTGGCTGCAGATGTTGAGTTTATTTAAGCCCAATTTCAAATGGGATTGCAAGGCTTCAGGCACCCCTGTGACACATCAATACCTATTTTCTCAATTTAACCTTGCATTTAACATGTTGGTTATAAAATGTAAAAGTAGCAGGGACTGGAGGAAAAATATGTACTTGAGTATGTTCCTGGTAAAAAGCCCTGCCTTAAGTGCCTTATTGCAAAAAAAACAACCTTACTTGAGTCTTTGAGCTCGGAACATATCTGAATTGTTCAGTGTAGGGAGACAAAGCCTAATTTTGTCTGCCTGGACAGCATTTGTTGTTTAGTCACCTCAATAAGTGAGTCTGGATCTTAACTCAGAGCACATACTTCATGTGGCCCCAATAGTAAAGTTGTGAAAGTATTCTCCTTCTTTTGAAGGAGAATACCGGTATTTATATTAGTTTAATTAGTTTTGTTTAATATTAGTTTAATAATTACTTGTACCATTGTTGATCTTATTGTTCTTTAAAGGAAAAGTGACCGTGATGTTCAGAACTGGGTGTGCCGTGCTGCGTGCGTGTAATTCTGCACGTCCTCCTTTTCTTCTACCGGGTCCGGTAAATTCGTTTAAGTTAGATGATTAGACAACCCTTTGGCATACTTCATTGCATCAACACATCGAACATGTCTGGAAGAGGAAAGGGCGGCTGTTTTGACAGTTAACATAGTTCTGTAGTTTAAAATCAAACCTACCTGGTTATTTCTCTTGAAGTAAGTAAAGTGTGAAAGTAATATATACGTAGAAAAAGAGTCCCATACATGAGCCCAAGGGTTGCCTCCCTGCCTATGGTGGGGAGGCATTGGGTAAGACTGAAATATGTGAGTGGCGGAGAAGCACCTAACCGCACGGAAGTGGCAAAGAGATGGTACAAAGTCAGTGGCTCTCTGCTATAGATATTTATTCTTTCATTGCTCTGCCCAATAGAAAAGACTTTGAACTGATTTTCTACCAAGAGCGCGCACTGCAGAAGTTTTGTCAGCTTTTCAAAGCAAATGATGGAAATGGTTTCTGGAAGGACTGGGAGATGGACTCTTCAGCTCCCGAAGACGTAAAGTATGTGTTTGTCAAATTCTGGACTGGACGAGTTGCAGATGCAGATGTAGAGCAGTATCTGCTTCGATTCTGTGAAATTATACAACCTGTCTTTAAGCCGTTGGATCAGTTTGGTATTTGGTATGGGGTCCGTCGTTATAAAGTAAAGATGAGAAAGACTGGTGATGGCAATATTATTCAGGGTTTTTAGTTCAGTTATTATTAATATTATTATTATTGTCACGGTAGTCTACCTCGGAATAAAGCGGCTGCGCATAGGAAGCGCAGAGCCGCCGCGTATTAACACGCTGAAGGGAGCCAGGCACGCAGGTAGCAGAAGAACGAGTTTATTAAAGGTGCAGTAACACCAAAAAGCATGAGGTACAAACTGACTAGTGACATATAACAAACGACCAGCACCGAGGACGAGAAACAACGGAAATAAATACAAAAAGACACCCGACCACGTGCACAAAACAAACCAATGACAATAAGGAGTTAATTAACTAAAGTAATGACAAATGAACGTTAATTATCTCAACAGAACGAAACTAAACACAGAACAGGTGACAGGTGCCCTAGGCACCTGTTACATTACCCCCACCCCTGCGGTCGCGCAACGGGGGGACGCGACCAAGAAAAAAAATAACAGTCCGGGGGGTCCTCCACCCTCCTTGAGCCGAAAAACAAAAAAACAAGCAATTTATATTTACTGAAAAAAATAAGTGTACATTTTGTCTATATTGTATTTAGAAATAACTAAAGTATTGCCTGTTTCATAGCCTGTAGCTAGCTCTTATAACTGGATATAGTGCGGTCCTAATAATCTTTAATTAATTATTTTTAACCATTCTGACAAATAACAAAATGTCAGGAAAACAGAAACAAACCATAATAGTAACAATACACTTCAGACCTGCTGCCAACATGTGTTCCTAAACTCAGACCAGCTCATTCCAACCAAAACACTTTGCTTTCCAATACCAACAAGTTACATCACATTATCGCACTACCAGCATTAAATAATACAATGTATTAAACTTGCTGTATATTGCATTGAGTATTTACCAGAACCAGAAATAATTAAGCTTGGATCTGAAGACCTTTGCATGCACTTACCTCATAGGTCCTTATCCTTTCTACATTATTGGGGTCATTGTGTTCATTATTTAGAAAAATACCACTACTACTGTTCAATAAAAATCAAATTCAAATTCAAAGTTGAGGTCTAAATAATGCACTTCCAGTTTAGAGACCCAAAGAACAGAGATTGAGCTCCGAGCTTTTTTTACATACCGCCTTTTATCAGTTTCTAAATCCTTCAGTTATTCCCTGATAATTTTGAGATGCAATGACCTCGCTTCTGCTGCTAAATGCATGTGTGCACACATTTATTTACAAATTAGAGTTTTTATTTTTAATGCATATAATAAAAAATACCAAGTTTTCTGAAAATTATGTATATAAATGCAAACAAATATAGTACTCTTAAAGTACAATTAAATACCTCATTTTCAGAAAACATGTTAATTTTTATTACATGACTATGGTGATGGTGGCACGGTGGCTTAGTGGTTAGCAAGTTCGCCACTCAGCGCTAGGGATTCCCGGTTCGAATCCCCATCTGGGTGGAGTTTCCATGCTCTCCCTGTGTCTGCGTGGGTTTCCTCCGGGTTCTCCGGTTTCCTCCCACAGTCCAAAAACATGGATCAAGTCAATTGAATTCTCAAAATTGCCCCATATAGAGTGTGTATGTGTGAGTGAGTGTGTGCCCAGCGATGGATTGGCGCCCTGTCCTGGGTCTATCTGCCCAGCGCCTGAGATGTTCTCCCCTGGATGGGCATGGGGAACCCCACCGCGACCCTAATAGAGGATAAAGCAGGAGATAATAGATGGATGGATGGACTATGGTGATGGTCTGTGTGTGTCAAATAGTTCCTCACACTCTTTTTCTGAACTGACATAAGTTTTTTTACAAATTACAATTTTTACAGTTTTCTGGAAATGAGGTATGTAAATGTAAAGAAATACAGTTGAACACCATTTTACCACCAAATATGTAACATAAACAATTTTGTACAAAAATTTAGTTGTACTTTCTTCTTCACTGAAGAATTTTGAATGTCCCTTCTCCAATGTATGTACTCAAAAATATCAGTGCAGTCACTTTCTAATAGGTCATAAAAATAGTACTGTGTACAAACAGCAGATTAGTTTATATATTTACATTTAGTCATTTAGCAGGTGCTTTTATCCAAAGAACAACACAAGTCAGTATTTATGGAAAAAACATCTACACTGAACTACCAAACCTGATCAGAATTATCAAACCTGATCATTATCCTATCCCGCACCCCCACTCTTTTTTTATATAAGGTGTTTGTGAAAGAGATTTGTTTTGAGTTGTTTCTTAAAGATGCTTAAAGAACAGAGTTGGGAAGTAATCAGGCGACATTCATCACTAGAGTGTAGTGAACGAGATGGAGTGTATTTTGAAACTATAGAGTGATGGTAAGAGGGGGCAGATCCAGAAATGTTCCTGTAGGCCAGGATCAGTGTGTTGATCTGGATGCAAGCAGCTACAGGGAGCAAATGGACAGAGGGGAGTAGTGGAGTGATATGAGTTTGCTTAGGCTGGTTGAGCACAAGTTAGGCTGTAGAGTTTTGAATCAGTTTTAGAGGCCTGATTGTGCAAGCTGGAAGACCAGCCAGCAGTACATTACAATATTCGAGCTGGGATACAATTAGGGCTTTATCTAACAGCTGAGTAGCAGGTTCATCAAGAAAGGACTGCCCAAATTGGTTGGAGAGATTACCCTTCTTGTACCAGAGAAGCCAAGTTCAAATAAAGTGGACAGTAGTATCGGATGATTTACTGTATCAAAAGCTGCCGATCGGTCCAGCAGGATGAGAACAGAGGATTGCCAGCATCTTGCCATAAACCAATCCTGGTTTATGATCATATAAATCACTAAATATAATGCACAATATAATGCACATATACATGATACAGACTTAAAATACATTAAACTTTTTAAACAAACAACATCTGTATATTTTGCCATGATAGACATTGATTCTATTACACCCTTGTCTTATGAACATTGTAATGTCTGTAAATAAAGACTGTAAATTTGACTTTAATTGAGATGGTAGTGCGTGGCTTCAAAGCCATGTTTTTTATGTACTTTTACTGTTGGCTTTACTTTAATTAAAATGCACTGTGCTCTCAAGCAAGCATTCTAAATGATTATTCTTTATGTGAGTCTTTTGTCTCTAAGAAATAATGGTTTCTCTGTGCATTAGTATTCAAGCTGGTATGCCAGTCTGATGAAAGGATGTTCCTGGTTGTGCAGGTTACAATTTACATGTGCTGTCCAAAATCATCAAGTCTGCATTACATTAGACACTGTGTTAACAAGCAAACACAGAGCTTACACAAAAACTATCACACCTCTTTGAAATAGTCACTCATCCCTCTTACAGTCTGAAACCAAAACAAAAAATATATTTTTACCTTCTTTAGGTTAATTTACACATTTTGCACATACAAATAATACAATATACATACACTTTATGGACAAAAGCATTGACATACATCACAAAAGCATACTGAAACATTACATCTACAGATCTTATAATGACATCCCATTGAAAAAGTAAAGTGCATTTACATTTTTGCTGGATAAGCGGGCCCGACAGCAATCTCTTTTTTTTTTTTTTAATTATGATATATGGATGAGCATATTGGGATGGATTAAGATCAGTATTATCTGGATGTCTTATTTTCCATTTTGGCGGAGCAAGTGCACCTTAAGCAGTTTTCTTTTGCCAATAATGCTTGCTTACATGGTTTCGGCTGTTGCCACACTGGAAGTCCACTTGCAGTAAAGTGTCATACGTTATGTCACTATACACTGAATGGAAGTGTACAAAGTGCAGTAAGATGCTGTCTTTGTTTTTGCTTTAATAGACCCAGTGTTGTGCTTACTAAGAAACAGCTCCATGGGTGAAGCTTGCTTTGAGTAGGGTGAACAGGGGCTCCCCACGGTGTCTCCGCATTGTCAACGCAGCAACTCAATCATTACAGCTTGACTAGGGCAGAGTGCACATACCAACATTTCTCCTAGCCAGTCATTTTGCGAGCATCCTGAATTAGCATGGAGCATGTGTTGAGAATATATGAACTACAGGGACATGGCATTGGCAGCAGTTACACCAGCCCACATCTGTATTTAAACACATTTAGATGTATATTTAGTCATTTTGCAGACACTTTTATCCATAGTGACTTAAAAATGTGAACACAAAAAATCAGTAGCGACAATGTAGAATTATCAAATCTGATCATGATCCTATCCTGCACCCCCCTCCCTTTTTTATATAAGGTGTAAAAGGGATGTGTTTGGAATTATTTATTAAAGATGCAAAGTGACTCCGCCTTATGGACAGAGTTGGTAAGATTGTTTTAACATTTTGCAGTAGTGAAAGCTAAGGGGTGAGAATTAGCACCTCAGTCAAGTAGAATTACCAGGTGACATTCATTACTAGAGCAAAGTGAACGAGCTGAACTATATTTTTAAAAACATAGAATAAAAGTAAGAGAATAAATTTTGATTTATTGCAGCCTATTAGCAAAGCTCGTTTCTGAGCTTGAGAAATCGTTACTCTGGTCTTTATTGTGTACCACCTTGTCACACTCATCAATGATTCTGTGTAGAATCATTGATATTCTGATATTTTTTCTGATATTCTCCACCTTATTTAATTATTTAAAGTCCAGACATTAGATATTATTTGAAAATTATATTTAATAAGACCCATTTTAAATTACTGCATAGCGAACTGTTTCTGCTTGATACAGTTGTGATCAAATTTATTCAACCCCCAATGCTGCGAAGGGTTTTATGGAATTCAGTGCACATTTGTAATTGTGTTCATAATGAAATCTTACAAGGACTTGTTAAAGAACTAAATGCAACTAAGATAGCATCAATTGTTTTTGTCATAAAGTATTAAATGGCCTTTTTTTGATTTCTTCATTGACACAATTATTCAACCCCTTTACAACTACCACTCATAAGAACAGAGGTTCATTCCAGTGTTTTCAATCAGGTATTGAAAACACCTGTGGATGTCAACGAGCAGCAATCAAGCATGATAAGCACCAATTAGGCAGATTTAAAAGGACTGTGATACTCAGCTCCTTCTAGACATCTACTGGTGTGTTTACAAGCATGGTGAAGGCAAGAGAATGGTCCCAGAAGACAAGAGAAGAGGTTATTGCTCTTCACAAGAATGGCAATGGATATAAAAAGATTGCGAAGTTGTTAAATATTCCAAGATACACTATCGGAAGTATCATTCGCAAGTTCAAGTTAAAGGGCACAGTGGAAACGTTACCTGGTCGTGGCAGAAAGAAGATCCTGACCGCGACTGCTGTGCGCTACCTGAAGCGTAATGTGGAGAAAAATCCCCGCGTGACTGCTAAGGAACTGAAAAAAGACCTGTCAGATGTGGGCACTGAAGTTTCAGCTCAGACAATAAGGCGCGCACTGCATAACGAAGACCTCCATGCCAGAACTCCCAGGCGCACCCCCTTGCTGACTCCAAAGAACAAGAAAAGTCGACTGCAGTATGCCAAAAGTCATGTGGACAAGCCACAAAGGTTTTGGGACAGTGTACTGTGGTCAGATGAAACTAAATTAGAACTGTTTGGGACAATGGACCAGCGCTATGTTTGGAGGAGGAAGAACCAGGCTTATGAACAAAAGAACACCTTGCCTACTGTGAAGCATGGCGGGGGGTCAATTATGCTTTGGGGCTGTTTTGCTTCTAATGGTACAGGAAAGCTTCAACGTGTGCAGGGTACCATGAATTCCCTTCAGTACCAGGAGATCTTGGAGGAAAATGTGATGGAGTCAGTCACAAACCTGCGGCTTGGGAGACGTTGGACCTTCCAACAGGACAATGATCCGAAGCACACATCCAAGTCCACTAGAGCATGGTTGAACATGAAAGGCTGGAACATTCTAGAGTGGCCATCGCAATCACCAGACTTAAATCCAATTGAGAACCTCTGGTGGGACCTAAAGAAGGCAGTTGCAGTGCGCAAGCCTAAGAATGTGACTGAACTGGAGGCTTTTGCCCATGAAGAATGGGCTAAGATACCCATAGGTCGCTGCAAGACACTTGTGTCAAGCTATGGAAAAGGATGTTGTACTAAGTACTAAAAAATAATGTCACTAGGGGGTTGAATAAAACTGATAATGATGTGAGCACAGTAAAGACATTTGTGGTTATTCCATCATAAATATTATGTTATATTTGTCTAATTTATAAGTGCCTCTTTGATATAATTGTAAATAAGATGAATGAAATGATCCAAATCAATGTCAAACTGGCCAAAACACTTTATTTCAGTGGGGGTTGAATAAATTTGATCACAACTGTATATTTCACAGACTATTTTAATAAATACAAGAAGAAAAAAAACCTTCTACAATTTATAATCTCTGAATGCCTTTTATCCAAAATAATGCAAAATCATTTCATGTTGAGTGCATTACTGACCTAGGTGTCTTCCAATCAATCCAGGTGATATACCTGGGATTATGCAGCTAAATTAAATCCATACAGACTGTGCCAAAGCTCAAGCAGCTACGCATTAACTCAATGACACCAGGCTGTCTCTGGTATGGGTCTCATGCATGATTGCCATGGCTTTGTTGCTAAGTTAAAAAATGGCCAATTTTTAGCTGCAAGATAGATCAAGGCATTGCAAGTTTATGAGCAAGGTGAAAAATGGATGACTTATTCAATCACATCCATTATTCCTCAGGCCTTTCATTGCTATCTGCACTCAAAGTGCGGGCATTTTTGATGCATTACCTCTCATCAGAGCTTTTCACTCCTTCAAAATCGAAAACACAAATGGTCCAGGAGGAGGACGATACACGGGTGCAGTTCCAGAATTATGGATGTGACATTTGAACTCACATTGACTTTTAGTGTGTCCTCCTGCATACACATTGTCACAATCATTTTCACATCTTAAGATGCAAAACAAGTACCTGTTTTAAAAAATACAATGGTCATTTATAATGCAATTTGTTTGGATTCTACATGGTGGTTAGCATTATAGAATATAATATTTGTGTTATAGTGTGTACCTTTATTGTGGGACCAATAAAGGATTATCAACTATTATCTTATCTTATATACAGAGACAATGATGCTTCTGTACTGTTCCTGTGGCTCCAACCACATAAAACCACAGGTTAAACTAACAAGGGTGGGGCCAGTGATGTTGGGATACTTGTGGAACACCTGTCCAGCTAATTCATTCCGGCAAAAAGCATTAATTGTGAGAAAACCATAATCCACCAAGTGATGATAATCTATAGACTCTAGGTGTGAATAATGCATGAATGACAATGTTAGTCTTCCTTACGGCGGACTGGCAAACTGTCAAGGATTTCCCCTGCCCTTCACTGTATGAGCACTTCAGCACTCTCCAAGGCCCTGACCAGGATAAGCAGCCAAACAAAATAAATAAATTACATATTTTACTTAAATGAATCTGTGATAGTAGTGCAGTGGCACTGGATGGGGGGGAGGGTGCAGATGGTGATGTTTATTGAAAGTAAGAGGTGACATCACATGCCGGGAAAAGATAGATTTCATGGACCGACAGTAGCAGGACATTTGGAAAACTACACCACACATGTGTAGTTTAAATGTAATTAAACTAGTGTAATAAAGCCTATTCCTGTTGAAGACAAACTCTCCGGTCTCCGATCCTTTTTTGTACCCACCCCTCATTACATAATGAATAGTTTTCCTCAGGCTTAAACTATATGCTACTAATAATACATTTTTAAACTTTAAATTACAGATTCCCTTCAAAGTTGCCTAAATTATTCATGGAATACTTTCAACATTCCTCAGTGATTTTGGTCCATATTGACATTACAGCTTCACCCAGTGGTTGCACATCTACCTACCATATCCCAAGGGTGCTCCATTGGATTGAGATCTGGTTGCTGTGGAGGATATTAGAGTACAGTAAAACTTAATGTCACATTCAAGAAACCAGTTTGAGATATATCAGATTTGTGACATAGTGCATTATCCTGTTAAAAGTAGCTTTCAGAAGATGGGTACACTGTGGTCATAAAACAATAAGCATGGTCAGCAACAATACTCAGGTAGGCTGTGACATATAAACAATGCTAAACTAATGGGCTAAAAGTGTGCCAAAAAATATCTGTGACACCATTACAACCCCACCATCACTACTAAAATGTCATATCATATGTTGATACAGGGCGGCACGGTGGCTTAGTGGTTAGCACTTAGTGGTTAGCACATTCGCCTCTCAGCACTAGGGATTCCTGGTTCGAATCCCCATCTGGGTGGAGTTTCCATGTTCTCCCCGCGTCTGCGTGGGTTTCCTCCGGGTTCTCCGGTTTCCTCCCACAGTCCAAAAACATGGATCAAGTCAATTGAGTTCTCCAAATTGAAAAAATTGAGTTGCCCTATATAGAGTGTGTATGTGTGCGTGTCTGTGTGAGTGAGTGTAACTCTCACTTTTTCTGTTTTTCGGTTTCTGTTCTTCTGTGTCCTTGATTTGAGTTAATTAACTGTCATTCCGGGTTGTTTTAGTTAATTAGCTCTTCTGTTTCATTGGTTTGTTTGGTGCACGTGGTCGGATGTCTTTGTGTATTTATTTCCTGTGTTCCTCGTCCTCCGTGCACGTTGTAGGTTATGTTCACTCGTTTTGTGTACCTGTTGTGTTTGGTGTCCCTACACCTGGAAAATAAAATCTGTGTTTCTGCTACCTGCGTGCCTGGCTCCCTTCGGCGCGTTAAAGCGCTGCGGCTCTGCGCCTCATCTGCGCAGCCGCTCTTAGTCCTAGGTAGGCGAGTGTGACAGTGAGTGTGTGCCCAGCAATAGAACAACAAGGTTTTTTCATCAACAAGGTTTTTTCATCCACACAACTGCTGCTCACTGGATATTTATTCTTTTTCTGATTACTCTTTGTTTAGATACTCTAGATATGGTTGTATGTGACAATCCTAGCAGATCAACTGTTTCTTAAAGCACCTTTCCACCTCATTTTGATGCTCAGTTTGCATTTCAGCAAGTAATCTTTACCACCTCCACACGCCTTAATGCATTGAGTTGGAGCCATGTGATTGGCTGATTAGCTATTTGTGTTAACAAGCACCTGAACATGTGTACCTCATTAAGTGAGTATATATTTTATTTCTGCTTTTTTAATTGTTTAAAAAGACACAGTGTTTAAAAAGAAACAGCTAAGATATGAGGATTTAGTGGTTGGGTTGCAATAGTGTGGTTATTAGGCCAGTGGCATTAGGTGTACGGGGGTTTGTAGGAAAGTCTGCATATCTTTGCTAGTTAATTTTGTATTTAAAGATCAAATGCCAGGATACCAGACCTCATGGTAAGGCACTCCAGTGGCATTGTAAGTTCAATTTAATAAACCACTAATGCACAAAGGTGCTGACCTGACGACTCCTGTAAAAACAGAAGTAAAGGTTATAGGCTCGGCCCTATGTGTAATCCAACTGCTTCAAATTTGTATTTTTTGATATCACTTTCATATAATGTGTTAAAAAGACCGGAATCAATTTGTGTTTAACCTTTGGGACACTTGGATTTAAAGCTGGCAGGTTGTGTCACAGACTGTTGAAGAGCTCTATATATTAAGCACAGATATATATATATACAGAGGAGAGGGAGAGAGAGAGAGAGACAGAGAGACAGAGAGAGAGCAAGAGTAAAATAATAAAAGACAGCAATAACACTGATTTTTTTTTTACACACACACACACACACACACACACACACACACATATATATATATATATATATATATATATATATATATATATATATACAAAGAATATCTGTATAAAGTATTTGATCATGTGGACAAATAATTTTCTCAAATTAGCTGATTCACCTTAAATCCATGTTTTGGGACTGTGGGAGGAAACCGGAGAACACATCCCCAGACACAAGGAGAACTTGATTCCTCCACCCAGATCGGGATTTGAACCAGGAATCCCAAGTGCTGAGAGGCGAACGTGCTAATCACTAAGCCACCATGCTGCCCCTGTATTTATATACTGTTGATTTTTGAATATTATAATAATAAGTCAATTAATCTTTAACCATCATTCCTTGTATATTATGTATACAGTGTATTTTGAGGAGAATACAACTTCTTTTTCTTTTTTCCTTATGCAACTCACCTTAAAGTATCTTTTAAAAGTTTGTTTAAAAATCTTCTTAAACTTCATAAATCTTAAAAATGCACATCTGCCTCTCAGAGCTTTGGATATTTCATGTTCTTCCCATGTCTGTGTGGGTTTCCTTCGTTCTTCTCCCACAGAAAATTGATTCAAGGTAAATTGGCTGCTCTTAATTGCCTCTATGTAGTGTGTGTGTGTGTGTGTGTGTGTGTGTGTGTGCGCATGTCTGTGCTAGCAATAGATTTGTACCCTGTCCTGTGTGTTTCTGCTCAGAACCCGAAACATTCTCCCTTGGATGGGCATGAGGAACCTGCGAGATGAAATATATATTGTGACCACAGAAATGCTTGTTAATTTTTATAATTTTACCTACAAAGTAGACAATAAAGCATCAAAATGCATCTCGTAGATAAATAAATCTAAATTAGATGACTACTTATAGATGAATGACAATATAAAAAATTGTTCTGTTGTCTGACCTCTGAGGGAAGTAAACCAAATACAGTTAATATTTTATGAACAGACATTAATAAAAATAAGCAAATAAATTTATAAGCTGAATAAAAATGCATTGAGGACTTTGCATTACTGAATGTCACTAGCCTATGCAGAGATTAAAATCTGTTCCAAAAACATTTTCATAACCATGCTCCCAAGTCAGAGCAAGTTCCCCACTTCATTTTTTATTAGCTTTCCATTCCTTGTGTTTTTGCGGAAAAATAACACAATAAATAAAATGTAAGTGTACTGTTATATGATATCTATAATTCAGCTTCAGTATGCTCTCAGTATTGCTGATCTAAACATTTATACTTGTTAATTTTAGGCAATGATCAAGTTAACATAGATGATAATTTATGCAGATGTGTTAAATTCCTGCCTCTTGCTATTCGTATAAATTCATTAACCATAAAGTCACAGTCTTTTACTTATGTACATGATGTTACATTTATTATGTCATTCACTCAGTATTTCCTCTACAGAAAGACCATAATTATTGTAATTTCCATCACCACCATAATGTGAAACAGCAGGCAGATTTTGAAGTGTCTGCCACTTTATTGTAATGTAATGATAAAGTTCAACTTTGAACTATAAATATTAAAGTCATTCGCATTTTTCACCAAAACCTTAACTGTGCCCAGTTACTTTAAATATATAGGTTATAGTTCATGCTTTATTATTTAATGTATTTACTTTTTATTTGGTGGTGTTGCTTTACAGTAAGAAATGACTAGGTTTGATGTCTTTGGGGAGAACACTGATTCCATTATTTGTGGAGTTTTCATGTACCTCAAGTTTATTTCAGTGAAAATTGATTTAAATATATAGTGTAGTGTTTTAAGCCTGCACCCACAAGCTAAAGCAATAGTGACAACAAAAAAATTACCGGTGTTGTTTAAGGAAGAAACTTTGTGAGGACCAAGGTTCACTGGAGGGACTAATCCTTTGAGTCCTTGAGTAGCTAGGCAGTGTTTACAGTGCAGGGTGCTGATGTACAAATTGTGTAAGGATCACGTGTCTATTTTTACAAACTTTTTACTGGGTTTCAAGCTTTTACTAAAAAATACTAAAGCTCTTTAAATACAAAATATTAATTAAAACTTATAAACAAAACTAAATAATTGTGATGTCAGTTCAAATTTTTCCAGCTTTAAGATGAACTTGTCCCTATTTGTGGGTGGGTCAATTTTAACATAAAAAATGTTAAAGAGGAAATGTTGTACTGACCTTTACTGTGTGGCATTTATATTTTATAATTTGAGTTGGAGGGGACATAATGGTCATAAATATAAGATAAATCATGCACAAGCCATAAAATTTGAGCAATTCAGGGTTGCATTTTAATTTCACTGTAGCATAGAAGATGTCTCTGAACACTAGATGTAATCATAAATAATAATGTGTTCTTAAAAGTTACAAGAATTATAAGAACACATTGAGGATGCTACAAAATAAATTTTTCATTACTAGATTTTAAGAATATCCAGTATTTACAAATCCAGGACTTTTGGCAAATGTATGCTCTGTATGTGTCTTAAAACTGTAAATGTAATAATTTTGTCACAATATATATTGACAGACATATATTGAAATTATTTCTATTTGACTATAACACATTGCTAATAAAATGCCTGGAAGAGAAAGAAAAAAACAAAAACAACTGTCTATCTTCATCTAAATGTCTCGTATTTTATATCCTCTTT
Source organism: Corydoras sp. C115 (assembly GCA_019802505.1). Classification (NCBI taxonomy): domain Eukaryota; kingdom Metazoa; phylum Chordata; class Actinopteri; order Siluriformes; family Callichthyidae; genus Corydoras; species Corydoras sp. C115. The sequence goes on along the minus strand of JAFMOC010000022.1, from coordinate 2,693,175 downwards.
TCATTTATTAAAACCTATTAATGACCTTTTAAGAATTTTTTTTAAAAACAAGTTTGTCTTTTTGCCAGTTATATTTTTTATTTATTTTAAAAAAAACCTTTTATTTGTTTTTGGGTTTTTTTGTTTTTGCATTTTTTAAACTGCATTGTTTTGTGAGTTTTTATGCCTTATTATACCATTTGGCCTTTCTCCCAAAATATCCAGCGAGGGTCGACACACTATTCATCTTAACAGCATCTTAAATCATGATTAGAGCTGTGACTCCATTGGACAAAGAATCAACAGTCTGGCATGACTGACTACTGGAGAGGTGTCATATCTACAGTTTTAGCCTGTGGTCTTCTTCACACCTAAAGGCTTTATTATGCAAATTGTGTCCGTTAACCAGGCTCATTACCCAGGATCCATGCACTATTTTCTCTATAAAGAGTTGCTCTTCTTGTGGTCTTCATGCTCTACACTTTTGAAAGTGGGACTAGATTACATCAGATTAGATTAGATTAAACGGGTTACACACCTAAAAGCTTTATTATGCAAATCATGCCTGTTAACCAGGCTCATTACCCAGGATCCATGCACCAAGGGTATTATTGTGAGTCATTAGACTTTTATGTACGGGCAGTAAAAGTGGTTTATTACAATTTTGTAATGTCTCCTTAAATCTTAATCATCATAAGAAATGTATTTTGCCAGTAATTGTACCTTTGTGCTGTAGGATGGATCTGATCCTACATTTTTTTTCTGACTCTCTCATCACATATTTTAAATCCATTTTTTATAAAATACTTGCAAAAAGTCCACCAATGGAAGGCAGATTTTAAGCCCCTTATTTTAGTTAATCGAAACTGGTGTATCATTAAGCTCTTAATAAACACCTTTTTTTGGTAGTTTTTTGAAGTTTGTTAAATGTTGTCATAATTATTATAGTAATATTTTATTATACTGTGCACATTAAGTATGAAGAATATAAACATATTACAATATTTATTGTAAGGGAATGTAGATATAAGAATCATGAACATGGTTTATAGTATATTTGAAATCTTTGAAGGTTTGTAGGTTTGTATGAACACTTATAACAACTATAAAAACTTCTTAAACAACTAATTAACATAATTGTTGTTTGTAAATTATGTCTGTTAACTTGGGTGTCATCATGGTAAGTGCTCTTATAATACATTTGTGTAATTTTTGTATGTTGAATCCTCGTCTGTGTGAATTACCTTTGAGAATCTTAGTTTTTACCCAAACTATAATAAATAAAAAATAATAACTGAACTATAGATGAACTATATATGCAAAAATTAAGTGTGTGTAAATGTGTTTCCCACCATTAGACCTTTATATGCATTAGAATAGGCTCCAGCTAAAATACTCAAACCCTGCTTAAGAGGTGGTTTGTGTGATTATGTGCATTTGTTCATTTATTTATTAATTTTTTTTACTAACCACCTTTTGTGCTTTGTAAATTTATCATATAGAACAGACATTTACTTGCTGTTTATAAAGAGGTTGCGTAGCGTTTTAATCAGTCATATCTAGTGAAACTGATAGGAGAGAATCCCTTGAGTGTGCCTAGCAGCCTTTGTAATGAGGAAAGGAAGTACTCAGCCATAGAGCACTGTACCTTCACTTAGAAAGCTGAAATTAAAGCACCAAACGATGCGTGCATTAAATTCTTCCTGAATCTCCAGAGTTCCGCCTTACTCACTGGAATCAAACTCATTTCTATGAGCCCCATCTGCCTTGGTGAATATTACATCTCAACTGTAAGTGCAAACCTATCTTAAATGCAAGCATGAGGGCCTTAAATTTAACTCATGTACAACATTTAACTTTAAAACTATTTATTAAGCTGAGAGTGGGAACACTTTATTAGGAATAGCAGTATTTTAACTTCCATAACTTCCTGCACTATTTTCTAATTCTTTAAAGTAAGATTGGATTACATAAGATGAGTTAAGATTAGGGTGGCACGGTGGCTTAGTGGTTCTCCTCTCAGCGTTTCCTCCGGGTTCTCCGGTTTCCTGCCACAATCCAAAAACATAGCTCAAGGTCAACTGAATTCTCCAAATGACCCCATATAAAATGTGTTGGTGTGTGTGTGTCTGTGTCGGTGAGTGTGTGCCCAGCGATGGATTGGCGCCCTGTATCAGCCCAGCGCCTGAACCGTTCTCCCCTGAATGGGCATGCGCAACCCCCCCCCCCCCCCCCCCCCCCCCGGAACCCTAATAGAGGATATGGAAGATAATAGATGGAAGGATGGATAGTTGAAAAAAAATTCATATAGTCACAAACTAAAGTCATCTGTCTTTGTTTAATTGATTTTTGCAGTTTGTGTTTTAGCTCAAAAAATTAAAACCTGTAATGACTATCACAAGTTACAGAGGAAAAATCCCATAACATGCAGATAAACAACACCATTAAATATATAAATATACTTTTATTAGCAATAAAGTAGCAAACAAATAGTCAATAACCACAAAGCACAGAAGAATGCAAGCAAAACATTAACAATAAACCAGTACGAATACCCAGCTATAAAAATAACACAGCTGTAAGAAAACTAGGAAAAATAGCATTTAATTACATGCAGAAAAATACATACACTAAATGACAAAATAATCTGAAAAATGACAGAAACTAATTAAAGCAAATGAAGAGAAGAATTGAACAAACTTGTTGGCATAGGTAATAATGATGCTGGAGACAGTCACATAATGAACACAAAACATTTTAATACAATCACTTTTCTATGACACCACAGATCTCTATTTTACAGTGGACTTTACTTACATCATTCTATCTTTTGACACACAGACACCCACACAGTTCATTCCTTGGCTTTACCTCCCATTCACAAATTGGTGTCTAATGGACACTGCCCTATCACACTTCGGACTGTGCTGGAGCAGAAACCAATCATGAAGGTATTCTTTATTTGTAACACTAGCTTGTAAAATACGAAGCGGGTAAACCTGGAAAATACAAGGTTGAATCATCAAATGTATGACTTACCTGGTGATGCTCTGCAGAGCAGTGATAACTGGCCCTGTCCTGCCCTTTTTTCTTTACTGAGATAATGATGGTTCGAACATGTGTGGTCATAAAACATCTTTTAACTGCATCAAACGTGACCTGTGCTCTGTCTCCAGGTAAAATGGCATGAGTAAGATAAGTGGCATGTATACAATAATACATTGTATACACTTTTTACATGTATAGACAATAGCCACGGAAAATATACTGTTTAGATTTGGACATACTTTTGTACCTTATGGCTCACACTCCAAGTGGGCCACCTGCACTGTTCTCTCCTGCTAGATGTTTTTTGTCCTGTTATATTGTCTTGTGTTTATCAGATTTTTTGCAGAGGATATTGCACACATACATTTTATGTTGGGTTGTGTAGTTGTGTAGTTGCTGTTCTGTAGCGCCTTGTTCCTGAAGAATTTTGTTTCGTTCCACTGTATACTGTACACCACTGTATATTGTTGGAATGACAAATAAAACAACTTGAACTTAAATAGGAATATATTCCACATTTTATAAGTGATGGGTACTACATGAGAAGTTTAATATATTATGTGCACTAGGGCAAAAAATATTAATATTTATGAAATATTTAAGATATAAAAATTAAGATAGTAAATTCTCATTACACAAACTTCCTTCCATAGTAGCCAATAAGACACACTCTAAGAAAATGCATTTCAGCACTTTGAATATGGTTAATTGCAAATAAAATTGACATGTGCAACAAGTGATCATTAAAATGAAGGTGAATTACAATTAAATATTTATTTATGTTTTGATTGAGTCTTAATTATATCACTTATTTTATTCTGTTACTTAAGAAGGCAACTAATTGTTATCTAAAGCAACTAGTTAGTTCATTAGTATATAATTTACATATTATAAGTTAAATATTAGGTGGCACGGTGGCTTAGTGGTTAGCACATTCGCCTCTCAGCGCTAGGGATTCCCGGTTCGAATCCCCATCTGGGTGGAGTTTCCATGTTCTCCCTGTGTCCGTGTGGGTTTCTTCCGGGTTCTCCGGTTTCCTCCCACAGTCCAAAAACATGGATCAAGTTAACTGAGTTCTCTAAATTGCCCCATAGTAAGTGTGTACCCAGCGATGGATTGGCGTCCTGTCCTGGGTGTATCTGCCCAGCGCCCGAGACGTTCTCCCCTGGATGGGCATGGGGAACCCCACCGCGACCCTAATAGAGGATAAAGCGGGAGAAAATGAATGAAAAAAGTTAAATATTAGGTCTGTAATTATAAATTATTTTAATCAAATACTATTAAATCATTTGTCAGTTAGGATTTATACAATACTATAAAAATTCATGATCGTTCTAAACAGCTTTTCTAATTAGGGTACACAAATTATTAAGATTACTGTTATTAGTTGTTAATCAAAAGGAATTATTTATATGTTTAACATTGTAAAAGTAAAAAATATCAAAACATTTTTTATTTTATTATTGCCAGAAATGTTGCAACTAAACTTGAAAAAATGCACAAATCAAACCTCTAACTAAATATGTTCTGCATAATGCAGGACACATTCACGGTTTAAAAAAACTTGTTAAACTCTCAAAATGTTTTAGAAGAGAAGACTGTAATTCCGGCATTTCAAAACAGTGTTAGATTGGGTGTGTAGAGGTAGGGTGTGTGTGAGGTAGGAAGTGTATTAAATGAGTATATGTGAGTGGAGTGTAGCTTTCTTTGCTGGGCTCTCATTAGTTACTGATTCCTTCAAGCACAACCAACTTTTTCACAATGTTTTACAAATACTCATCACTGTTGAGGTCTGTTAAATCAATCCAGCAGAGAAAATCAAACCTGAAACTAAGGATGACTCAAACTATTCAAATGACTAATTCATGAAAATAGACAAACTAAAAATACAGATATTTATTAATAATGACCAGAAATTCACATGTACTAACACATAACAATAATAACCGTGAGAATAATAAATTATGAACAAAGAGATCAAAGGTAGGACAAAAACCATGTAACAAAAGTGAACCTCTGAGAGGAACTGAAAACAAATACAAAATATAACCAGTACATAAGAGTTAATAATTAAAAAATGAAAAACTCCTGAGTAAAAAATAAAATAACAAACACAAAATAAAAAGAGTCCTACTAGGGAGAGTTGACTGATACATAACTGTACGCCTCCCCTCAGAATTGTGGCTCCAATGTGCTAACAAGAAAAATTTATAAATTAATAATGAGGATAGGGGCAGCACAGTAGCTTAGTGGTTAGCACGTTCGCCTCTTAGCACTAGGGATTCCCGGTTCGAATCCCAGTCCAAAAAAATGGATCAAGTCAGTTGAGTTCTCCAAATTGCCCCGACCCTGATATAGGATAAAGCGGAAGATAATGGATGGAATAATGAGGATGGCTCAGGACCCTAAAGTGGAAGGTCCCGTGGGTCCAATTTGAAGTTGAGAGTCCAAGATGAGAGTCCAGAAGCCACTGTTCCTGATAACATTTATCTTGGGGAAACAAGGGTCGCTAAGTGCCCCTTGGCGAGGGGGCTGAGTTCAAAAAGGAGCCACTATGAGAGGGGACAGAATCTAAAAATGTGACTCTAGGAAAAGGGAGTAAGAGTTAAAAAAGGCCCTTAAAGGGCTGGTAGAAATATCCTCTGAAGAGCTGTCTGGAACGCTCTCCCTTTTCAGACACTATGGGCTTGGTATAATTGTGTATATCCATCCATCCATTATCTTCTGCTTTATCCTGTACTAGGTTCACAGGGGGGATCCCCATAACATCCAGGGTATGGGTTTCAGGCGCTGGGAAGATACACCCAGGACAGGGTGCCAATCCATCACTGGGCACCTTACTCACATAGACACACACACACAAAAACACACTTTGGGCAATTTGGAAAATTCAATTGACCTTGATCTATGTGTTTGGACTGTGGGAGGAAACGGGAGAACCCGGAGGAAACCCACGCAGACACAGGGAGAACACGGAAACTCCACCCAGAATGGGATTTGAACCAGGGGCCCCTAGCACTGAGAGGCAAGCGTGCTAACCACTAAGCCACTGTGCCGCCCTAATTGTGTATGTGTTTTAAATAAGCTTTTCTAACATCTAAAAGGTAACAATTTATCTTTATATCTTTATTAACATTCGAATAATGCTATCCATAGTACACCTGTAATTAACCTACAAAGAGGGCAGGACTATTTAATTATACATCATCAATGAAAATCGCAAAGAATGTGTTAGACAGAACTCTACTCTGAATTTCATTCATTTGATGATTATTCATTTAATCTTTCAATCTGTCAAAACTGGAACCATGAGAAAATAAGCTCTGTCTGATCTCTGAAGAGATATTAAAAATGTCATCAGATGTCAGGTGGAAGCAAAGAAGCTATGTTAAACCTGCTAAAATTGGGTTTGTATTATGTTCGCTATTTTCGTTACGTAGTGGGGGGATGGGATAATATACCGATCTGAATACCAGTGGGTTTATGTACACAGTAAAAAGGGGTGATGTCAGTTTCCTGCCAGTTCTGGGATTCTGCCGGTTTAGCAGCCCTGGGTTCAAGACCAGGTGACTAAAAATATAAAATTTGTGTTTTTCTTTTTCTTTAATTGCCGTATTCCCCCCTCCAAGTTTTTAGGTGCAGAGTGGGGAGCAGGTTAACCTCTTGAGTGGAGAACTGCATTTGTGTCCTGCTCTTGAGTTAGGGAGCTTGGTTGGCTCAACCTGAGTTAACTCCTCAGTGGCGCAGCAGTAGCTCTCTTGCTTAGGGATTGGTTGCCCGAGGTTCTAATACACCCCTTGATGTTTGAATAACTTCTCAGTTATGTTCTTAGTGTGGTTCTGCATCCGGGTCCACTCTTCATTGACTCCTTTTTGTTCCTTGACTTTGATTTTGCAACTAAATAAAATAACCTTTTTTTCATCTGCATCTTTGTGTCCTCTGCTTTCATCTCATAACATAAGGCTTTACATAAAATAATGTAATATATAATAAATAAATGAAATTTATTAAATTCATAAACATAGGAATAAAAAAATATTCATAGCACATGCATAGCATAAAACAATACCTCAGATAGCATGTGACCCCAAAGCCAAAACAATACCTCAGACAGATATCATACATGGGGCAGCAAAGAATGTCGATTCAATATCCACTCACAGCTGGACACACCAACCTGTTAATACATAATAAATGTAATGTCCCAGGACAGGAAGCTCTACATTGTGATTTTAAACATGCTTAGCAAACATAATTACCACATAATGCATGGCAGCCAAATAGAGCACTACACTGTTGCGATCTTTGTGGCTAGAGCAAATATACTCTAGCCACTAATACTCATGTTACAACACCATGTTGTATTACAGAGAAAACATGTATATGCTAAAAAAAGACTGAATAGCAACAAATAAGATGTTCCACAGTATGAATGCAGCCACAGTAAAAGCAGATATTCATTTTACTTTAAAATGATTTGGTACATGGGCAGGGGGCTTTGCTTAAATAAATTTAGAGATCTTACTGGTTTGTAAATAAAAATAAAAATAAAAATCTCAAGCATCTTTACACTGTGAGTCAGCATTGATTATTTTTGCAGCAAGTGATCTGAATTAGCTCAATGCTACATTAAATTTTACTCATCTTTTTACTTGCAAATGCAAATGGACCACTAAATAGACAGGACAGGTGTCTCAATATTAATGCAACTATTTGGCTATATGTTTTAATTCTGACACTCTGAATTTCTACTTTACCTTTATTCACATTGATATCTGAACATCTAACATATAAATTCACATTTTATTTGTACAAACCAGCGATTCGGGAAAACCATGATTTTTTTATTCTACTTTTCTTCAGCACTTTTTGGAAAAACATCCGTGACATCTTTAGAGGTGATCTCTAAATAAGGGGCAAGTGAGATCATAAGTCTACTGGGGCATTAAAGATCAAAGAGCAGAGGCAGCAGGAATAACTAAAGCACTACCTGTAGATGGCAGCACAAATACAAAAGGGCAAGATGACTGATATTTTCCACTTAAACCTGTCCTAGGGTAGCAGGGAAGTTCCCCATGCACATCCAGGGAAGAACGTTTTGGGCGCTTTGCAGACACACTGCAGTGTGCTGAAGGACAGTGTGCCATTATTTTTTTGCTAAGCACCTACTTACACAACATAGTGGCACTTAAGAGCAACCAATCCACCATTTTGGACAGTGGATGGAAGCCGATTGAACCTGGAAAAAACTCATGTGCGCACAGGGAGAGCATGAACACTCCATCTAGACTGGGATTCAAACCTATATCCCAAGCGCTGAGAGGCAGATGTGCTAATTACGATACCACCGTGTCATTTGGTAAGCAGATTACAGAACTCAAAAGAACACTAAAACTAGGATAATGACAACCCAAGTGAACAATATTAACAACCACTCATGAAAAGGAAATCAGCTATCATAACAAAATATCTGCTTTCCTCATGTGTATGAAACAGGGTTGTAACAGTATGTTGTATTCTGCGTGAAACATTTGGTACGGGCCTCATGGTTCACTACTCTTTCCCATGCAGAATACAATGTTACGAAAGTCGCATTGACCAAAAATACAATAGAACTTAAAGTTCTACACCTAAACAGAACAGACGAGTTCTACTCCCGAGCTGATTTGCAAGTTGCACGTTAGCTGTGAACGCTTCTATGCATGCCATGCTAAGTGTAGCTCAGTTTAAAGTTGGAGCATGGAGCACGAGTGAAAACAATACATGAAAATTAAATACATTAATCATTCAAATCAACTGCCTGGGAGGAGTTTGGGTTCCTGTGATTGGCAGCAGCTCTAGAACAGCACAGACAGATTGTTGACATTGTGCAGCGGCTGTGAGGTATGGTTTTGAAACATTTGGAACCCGCACATCGTGTAGAATCATCCACATTGATAACTAGAGCTCATAAAAACTATTCATCTCAGCTACTTTTTACACTAACTTAAATAAACCTACATTTTTTATGTTAACATGTTCACGTGAGTAAATTTGTGTGCACTTAATCCTCCGCTCCTGAAATGTGAAATCATTCAGAACAAATCTATTACTGAAGCAGCGAGCATGTAAAGTAATACTGTTACTGTGTACAGTGTACAGTTAAAACTTTATAAAGAAACCAAAAACAGGAATAAGATGAATAAAAACAGAGCTATAACATTTTCCTTTAGGGTTACCTCTGTCTTTCATAGTCAGCACCCTCAAAAAAAAACAACATAAGTGACTGGTGGATGCACTAACATCGACAAGGTAGTTGTGTGTGGTGTGTCACGCTGGTATAAGTGGACAACAGTATTTCTGTAGTGTTTAAACGCTTTTGTAGGTAGCATTATGTGAATTCACACATATTAGATGTTCAGTTGGCAATGTACATTAAGAAGAAATTTACACTATCAGGACTGGAACAGCACTTAATCTATAGAGAGTGTGGTAGCTCAGTGGGTAGGGTGTTTGACTATCAAGCTGAAATTTAAGAGTTCAATTCCCAAGTTCACTGAAGTTACCAGGGTGATTCCTTGAGGAAGGCACTTAACACTCATCGATCCAGGGGATGTATTACAACTGACCCTGACCCCTGGCCTAAATCAAGTTGTGATTCTTGTATATTGCTTTGAATAAAATTGTCTGCAAAATGTCCAGATGTTAATAATTGTGTAATGTTGAGACTCCTGACTTTAATAACCAATTAAATAATTTTGGCAAATATGATTATAGTGTTAGACTATTACGATTTATAAACTCAAGAGGAGAAATGTGTGAGATCGTTGGAGGTCTTTATCTCAATAGACACATTCGATCAGCAGGAGATTTATGCTAAAGTCTCCTTTGACTTTTCATTTATTCTCATTGTTGTCTGGGAGACACAACGGAAAATAAATGAGATCAAATTTTTGATATTCCTTTCCTCTGTGAAGAGACTCACAAAATATGCAAAAAAACATAATTGGATATTTAATTTATTTATTAAATAAATTAATATAAAACACTTATTAATTAGGGATTTTTATCCATCTTTTAATATGCATAAGATGTTTAAAAAACAAACAGCCAAAGAAAATGGTTTGCCACTGTTGGATGAGAAAGATTACAAAGGCATGAAGGCATCTATTTGATAAATTAATAATTTAAATTTCTAGGACACGCACGTCCTTTGATTGATGTTTGTATGACAGATGAGAAGTGGTATGTGTTTAAAATGGCTTTTCGTTGTTGCCCAACCCCAGCATCATACTGCAGCATGCATTTCTCATGGCAGCTGTGGACCTCTGAATTCATTCATCCAGAAAATGACATCAAGACTAAGCAAAGAAGAAGCAGTTGTAAAGTATTCCTTAGGGATTTCAAGCTATTGCTTATGTTAGCTGTTAAGAATTTCAATAAGTCCTTTACCTGCCCATGCTTCAGTCACACAACTTACATAAAGATACATTTTTTCTTGGGAGAATCAGACTTATCAGGTTATCATTAGAAAGCAAAATACATTACATATGTATTTCCAAAACAGCAATTTTCTTATGTGAGGGCAGATACTGTTTAGTCCAATAAAACTATATAATATAAAAATTATTGGTGTGTAGTTCATTAAATAAAAAACAGAACAAAACATTTTAAAAATATCATGGCTGGAATTTTTGTTTGGATATGAAGAGAATCATTTGAATAATTTTAATCAGTAGCAAATGCAACACTAGTGCCATAGTTTGAATCATTTTGTAGCATAAATGGAAGCTCTGGTCTAATATTTCTTGCTAATCAAATACCACAAAAGTAAAGTTTTGCAAAGTGGTAAACCTCCTTATAACTGAAACCCATGACTTGAGAATTGACACTATTTGCTGGCATGCATTGGCACTGAAGCACACAACAGTGAATAAATGTGACAGAACTTTGGACAGGCTGTTCGTTTTTTCTTTCTTATGTTTTCCATTCCTTTACTTTTCGTCCCACCTGAGGAAAAATAAATACAAATAATAATTAATTGTAATTTTTGCACAAACCTTCAGCACCATTATATTTTTGGGCTTCGAGTTTCCCATGCCCATCCAGGGGAGAACGTTTTGGGTGCTGGGCAGATACAATCAGGACAGGGCAACAATCTATCGCTGGGCACACTCACACACACACACACTCACTCTATATGGGGCAATTTAGAGCATTCAAATGTTCCATGTTTTTGGACTGTGAGAGGAAACCGGAGAATCCAGAGGAATTCCACGGGGACACAAGGAGAACATGGAAACTCCACCCAGATTGGAATGGGACTTTACATGGACCCCCATTCATTTTGTAGAACCATACCCAAAACTAAATCGCACTACATTACCAAATTACCAAAAACTTATCTTAACCATAACCTAACAATAACTAAAATTATATGACACAATTTCACTTTAACACTGAATGATTTAAATTTTGGGGACCAGCTTGTGGTCTCTACATGTAAATGTAGTTTAACATGTGAGGTTTTGGTGTTTTCATCTTGCCATTTACTCTGAGCAATTTTCCACTGTTTCTGTAAATGTTTATTTATTTATTTATTTTTAATAAAACTGCGACTATGAGCCAAAACTTTGGCTCATAGTCAAATTAATTTAATAGAGAAATTAATTCTCTATTAATTTGAGAATTGTGATGGCAAGGTATTGTAAAAAAGGAGCTGGAAACCTTTCAGAATATATTTTAAATGGAGATATGAAATGTTGGAAGATGGCACTGCAGAAAAATCCCACTGAACTCACAAATTGATGCAATGTGGCATGAAAATGCTTTCGTGCTTAGCTCAATGCAGCATTTTGCCACTTTAGATAGACTGCTAAGTAGATAGCAGTGCAGTTTAGTCTGGCATTGCAGGAAGTTTTATAGTGGACATTTGGAAGTATGGCTAGCTAGACATTGCCAGTGGTGTTATAATAGACTTTTCGGGCCAACATCAGGATTGATGAGCAGTGACGTGGTCTGCAAAATAAATGCTGTTGTGTTCAATCGAAAACCAAGTACAATTCACTGTAAAGTTCAGAGTTTTTATAAAAGTTCCTATGACCAGAAGTAGTGTCTTACTACTAGGTGTGTAAGCAGGGGGCAGGAAGTGCAAAGTTTGAGCAAAATTCCATTAATTTTACATATTAATTTATATAGTTTCAATGTTCTCTCTATGTTTGCATGGTTTTCCTGCCACGGTCCACAAACATGGATTCAAGGTAAATTGAATGCTCTAAATTGTTCCATATACAGTGTGATTGTGTTGATGCCCCATCCAGTATGTATCTGCCCAGCACCCAAAACGTTCTTCACTGGATGGGCATAGGGAACATGACTGTGACCCTAGTAGAGGATTAAGTGGAAGATAATGAATGAATGAATAATATTATTAATTTTACGTGAACATTTGGAGTGCTGATGAAGAAATTGAGGCCTTTTCCTTTTCAAAAATATTAGTTTTTAGGCACAAATTTTTTATTTTTGTTATAATGGCTGTACATTTTGCGCTCCTTTATAGGGATTGTTTTTTTTTTGTTTTTTTTAATTTGCATCTGTATCTTTTGGGGTAAAATTCTTTAGTCTTTGTTAATTGTGTCACAGTTCTTTAGTGATTGATGACATCTGTGTTTACCCATCATATGTTTTCTTTTTGATTATTTAAGCTCTCCTCCTACCCCTGTACACTGCTGTGTCATCATTTATGTCACATCTATTTTGTGATGTGTTTGTTTTAGTTTAATTAAAACTCCTTTTTACACCACATTTAAAATTTTTTTTTGCCCAGCCTTCCCATCGGGCGGCACGGTACCTTAGTGGTTAGCACGTTCGCCTCTCAGCACTAGGGATTCCTGGTTCGAATCCCCATCTGGGTGGAGTTTCCATGTTCTCCCCGTGTCCGCGTGGGTTTCCTCCGGGTTCTCCGGTTTCCTTCCACAGTCTAAAAACATGGATCAAGTCAATTGAGTTCTCTAAATTGCCCCATAAAGAGTGTGTGTGTGTGTGTGTGTGTGTGCCCAGCGATAGATTGGCGCCCTGTCCTAGGTCTATCTGCCCAGCGCCCGAAATGTTCTCCCCTGGATGGGCATGGGGAACCCCACCTCGACCCTTATATAGGATAAAGCGGAAGATAATGGATGGATAATGGATAGCCTTCCCACCCTCCCATGCTCAATGTCTCCGGTCCAATCAATGCAATAGTTTTTTTTAAGTTCACTTTGGTCTGTTTAGGACGTCAGTTAGACTCTAGCCTCTTAATTTGATAGACGTTGTTTCAACCATTCAAGTGCAGCTTTATTTTTTTGGTCCTACTTTCTGCATGAATCCTAAAGAAATAGGTCTTGGAAAGCCCATATACATATTAATTACTTATATATCCCTAAATCACAGCAAATTCATATTACAACTTGTGCAAGTTTAACATATTTTAAGTGATGTAATATTATTTAACTTAAAACAGTTATCCTTATGTACAAGGTATCATCTATTTAAAGGTTTAATTAATTTATTAAACCTTGGCCGTGGCCTTCTTTGTGGAGTCTCAGGCTCAGTTTTGTAAAGCTTATTGCTTATTATGTACTCTCATTGTATATTTCCATATGGCAGTTACTGAGGTCCACGTGATAGGTTAACGACTTGTGCTTCATTGTACAAACCCTAAATACAAATAACAGAGACTTAACCAAAGATGTTTTATCCACGGTATATTTGCATTGTTTGAACTTGATCCAAAAGGGAGTCTTAAACTGTTGTAAATGTATAAATTCTATTCTTTGAAAAATTATTTAGACAACTACAGCAAACCTGCTGAATCTAGGTAAGGAGGACACTAAGGACATGATGCAGACAAAATCCCATATTTAAGTGGTCATGCAACTCTCCATGTGCAGTACATGTCACTTAAATCAACTGTCCTTTCAGAGACAACCATTCACATACTCACAGGCACACAGGTCTTGAGTGTCAGCTCCGACTTTTACTCTCTTCACAATAAGAGCTCCATTCTTGCCTGTATCTCTTGGACAGAAATGACAAAACACATGGCAGGTGAGTTAGTTATCTCCCTTGTTTCGTCAGTCCCACCTCCCATTCAACAAACCTGTTTCTGATTAACACTGTCACAATAATATTGTATGTATGCTGTATATACCATATGGTTTTCACATGCACACCAGTGCATTACATACACATGTGGACAAAATTGTTGGTACCCCTTGGTTAATGACAGAAAAACCCACAATGGTAACAGAAATAACTTTAATCTGATAAAAGTGATAATAAATAAAAATTCTATGAAAATGTACAAATGAAAGTCAGACATTGCTTTTCAACCATGCTTTAACATAATTATTAAAAAAATAAACTCATGAAACAGGCCTGGACAGAAATGATGGTACCCTTAACTTAATATTTTGTTGCACAACCTTTTGAGGCAATCACTGCAAACAAACGATTCCTGTATCTGTCAGTGAGACTTCTGCACCTCTCAGCAGGTATTTTGGCCCACTCTTCATGTGCAAATTGCTCCAGTTGTCTCAGGTTTGAAGGGTGCCTTTTCCAGACGGCATGTTTCAGCTCCTTCCAAAGATGCTCAATAGGATTTAGGTCAGGGCTCATAGAAGGCCACTTCAGAATAGTCCAGTGTTTTCCTCTTAGCCATTCTTGAGTGTTTTTAGATGTGTGTTTTGGGTCATTATCCTGTTGTAAGACCCACGACCTACGACTGAGACCAAGCTTTCTGACACTGGGCAGCACATTTCTCTCTAGAATCCCTTGATAGTCTTGAGATTTCATTATATCCTGCACAGATTTAAGACACCCTGTGCCTCCTTCATGTTTCACAGTAGGGACAGTGTTCTTTTCTTGATATGCTTCATTTTTCTGTCTGTGAACATAGAGCTGATGTGGCTTGCCAAAGAGTTCCATTTTTGTCTCATCTGACCATAGGACATTCTTCCAGAAGCTTTGTGGCTTGTCAACATGAAGTTTGGCAAATTCCAGTCTGGCTTTTTTATGTTCTGTTTTCAACAATGGTGTCCTCCTTGGTCATCTCCCATGAAGTCCATTTTGGCTCAAACATCGACGGATAGTTCGATCTGAGACTGATGTTCCTTGAGCTTGAAGTTCACCTTGAATCTCTTTAGATATTTTTCTTGACTCTTTTGTTACCATTCGTGATATCCATCTCTTTGATTTGTCATAAATTTTCCTCCTGCGTCCACGTCCAGGGAGGTTGGCTACAGTCCCATGGATCTTAAATTTCTGAATCACATGTGCAACTGTAGTCACAGGAACATCAAGCTGCTTGGAGATGGTCTTATAACCTTTACCTTTAACATGCTTGTCTATTATTTTCTTTCTAATGTCCTGAGACAACTCTTTTCTTTGCTTCCTCTGGTTCATGTTGAGTGTGGTACACACCTTGTCAAAAAACAGCACAGTGACTACCTGTAGCCCTATATATAGGCCTACTTTCTAGTGGGCCCTATAGTGGGCATATACATAGGCCCTATATATAGGCATTACTCTGCAATTTGATTTAAATTAACTGCTTTAAAGTTTGTTGTTTTTTTTTTTTTTTTTTCTTTTAGAAACCTTGACTAAGCAATTTTTCTAGAGATTCTAAGTGCATGCTGATACACGAGAGGATATTTTCAATAAAAAGCCATCAGCTGGCATTGTTTTTGAGTACCTGAAAGATGTTTAATGTGGAGAAGAATGAAATCGACATGAAATGCATATATAAATATGACAGAATATGTAGTAAAACCTCAATATGTGCATATTAATTAGGTTAGAATCATTGTGTACCATTTAGTATCACTGTGGCACGCTGAATTCTTTAATATAATGATTTACATTACACACACAGTAACAAAACCCTATGTAATAGCCGATTGCATAAGAATGCAAATATTAGCATGTACGTATGAGCTGAATTTAGTATTACTCTTTGAAAAAAGGAAATGCAACAATAAAAGTGAAATTTCACAAATTATGATGTGCTAACACCATCATTGTTGCTCATGTGGTGTGGTGGAGTTCATCAATAAACACATAATCACCTCTTTAACGCTGTAATTATCACACTGACAATATTAACTGCTAATGGAATTCAAATGTGGGATAAAAGAAATGGTAAAAGTCGTTAGGGGTCTGATTAGATGATGTGAATTAGCATTCATGACGTGGCCACATGCTCAGAAGCATTTCATAAACAGCAGTTTTTTGTTGTTGCCTGCACAGTGGTAGACAAGTTTCTCATGCTGTTTGCCTTATGTTGTCCGGTGTTCTCTGATACTTCTAATCAGACAAAAACACATGCTGTGACCCAGGGAAATTAAGGCAGCACCATAAGATAGTAGTGTTTTGTAATGCATGTTGTAATTGTAAACAATGCTCTTAATACAAAAATAAGCCTTTCATGCAACATCTGTATGATGTGAATGAAACTTAATAAAGTTTTAATCACAACTAATAATTTTAGAAACCTGACAGAAAACATGTTATTTGTTAAAAGCCACACAGTTAAGAAACTGTATTTATTGTGTTGCATATGCTTTGTCTTTTTTTCAAATAGTTTGAATAAATTCTGCACTAGTGAGGTCAATAATATATATATATATATATATATATATATATATATATATATATATATATATATATATATATATATATATATATATATATATTTAAAAGAAAAACTATTAAAAAAAAGCACCAAACAAACTAACGTCCACATCACATACAAGTTTGATCATGATCATGTGCGATCATCTTTTGACTTGTTTTAACTGCCTCAGTTGCACAGCCTAACTAAAACCATTGCATTCCTTACTGTTTCTACTAAAAATTATTTTGTTTATCACACCCATAAGGGGTAAAAGAGTTGTTTTCTGTTTATATATCATATTTAAGAGTAAACCTTGTTTAGAGTAGCCTGATCCTAGCTCTCAATACTCAACAACTCAGAGACTTAAGTTACAGGACCAATTAGCAATTAACACCAATCTATTTGCTTTTTGAGTTTTATTTAGTCTCTACACAAATCATATAAGGTTCTATTCTATTTCCATCACTAGAGCATGTAATTCATTTAATGTTTTATTAACATTTTATCTTGACAAAGATGGTGACCTACTTACTATTACTATTTACTATTAAATGTCTGGAAAGTTTTCCTTTTTTTTTGTTTTTCAATTTTGTAGTGGCGGCACGGTGGCTTAGTGGTTAGTACGTTCGCCTCTCAGCGCTAGGGTCCCGGTCCCGGTTCAAATCCCCATCTGGGTGGAGTTTGCATGTTCTCCCCGTGTCATTAGGGTTTCATCCGGGTTCTCCGGTTTCCTCCCACAGTCCAAAAACATGGATCAAGTCAATTGAGTTCTCCATATTACCCCATATAGTATGTATGTGTGCGTGTCTGTGTGAGTATGTGCCCAGCGATAGATTGGCCTGTCCTGGGTGTATTTGCCCAGCGCCCGAAACGTTCTCCCCTGGATGGGCATGGGGAACCCCCCCGCGACCCTAATATAGGATAAAGCGGAAGATATTGGATGGATGGATGGATGGATGAATTTTGTAGTGTTAGAGTGTAGTGTTAGTTATTTCATCTATTTGTTTTTCATTCATACAGACTTCTCATTCAACTGACTAAAATATTAATTATCAGATTAAACAGTTAATTTAGTCATTTAATCAATATCATGTCTATATCATGTTTCAGATATAAATGCTGACTTTTTTGAAACAGCTCATGCCGAGACACAACGAGGATCCGAGACAGAATGTATTCACACATTGAATAACTGCAGGCTTTTGTAACTGTCACTGAGCTCCTGTTCCTGTTGCCACTGTTACTCCTTTTATGTTCTGTGTTGTGCTTCTCTTTAAATACCTGCACACAGACCGTTAGTGGAACTTTAGACAGGTACATCAATTACGTTCCTAAGTCCTCGGCTTTGCCTCTTCATCCACAACACAATTCTGCTATTTATTTATTTACTTATTCCTATATAATAATATACAGAGCCCCTAAAGGGGCATGAGCAAAAAAAAATTTCGAGAGGAACATGAGTAAAAAAAAAAATTTAATAAGTGGTGCGCACCACTTAATATCTCGTGCGCACGAGTTAGTAAGTGGTGCGCACGAGATATTATGTGAATCATAATCTGACAATAAACAGACATGACGCGCTTTTACAATGATAGCGTTTACACTGGGACATGCGCTCTCTGACACTATGGCTGTTTGACAGATCTACATATAAATAAATTACACGAATATAAATAAACGTTTCTTTCTAGGAATCTTTTTAGGATTGTAACTCCGGAACGCCGTCTAGTGCTGAGTTCGACCGAAACTCGTTTGCATGTTCTCCCCGTTGCTTGTTGCTTGAAAATTTCATTTTTACCCCCAAAACAGTTAAGCATTGGAGTTAAACGTGGCGATAACTCGACTGGATTTCACATGTCTTATAATAATGTCTGATTTTGAAAGACAGGCCGCTGTATTTGATGAGATGAAGTGTTACTAAGTTAAATTTTTTTTTACTCATGTTCCTCTCGAAAATTTTTTTGCTCATGTCCTTTTAGGGGCTCCGTAATAATATTATATGATATACAGTATATTACATAATCTTTTCAATTTGTTTTAAATAATCATTTTTCAATTAGATAAAACATTTAAGGCTGAGATGGTAAATTAGTTATATTCAATATTTTTTAAATCTTGATCACTTTGCCATGGTTATATGTCAGATTGCTGCCAATGGATAACCTAACTGATACTTTTATTAACCAAATCCCTGCTATTTAATTACCAGCTGCAAAAGCAGGAGCAATCCAGCATACGCTCTCATCTATTCTTAAGTTTATATATTTACTAGCCACTTTGCTCAGGCTTGTGATGACATTTCCTGCAAATGGTAAAAATGGTAAAAGTCTGTAATTGGTTGCACACAGTTGGTGAAATCAAAATCCTTCAAAGTTACAGCATCATGTTCTTAAAAAGAATGGAAAGTGACACGTTGATTGGTTTATTGCATGTGAAGCCCAAAATGTATCCATGAATCACGTCATCACAATAGAAAAGACACACTTACACCCTAAATCAAGCTGAGAGGTGCACTATTGATAACTCAATTGCTAAAATAAAGCCCCTTAAGCCTCGTCTTTGTGTTTGTAAACTTGTATTTAAACCTCTGAAGGGTCCCACAGAGCAAGTCTGTTAAATTCTGTGGTAATTCATACAATGGTGTTAATTTGTTTAAGGAACACACACACACACACACACACACACACACAGTTTCAACTGTATATTTACAGTGGGTTGCAAAAGTATTCATACCCCTTGAACTTTTCCATATTTTGTCACATTACAACCACAAACATAAATATGTTTCACTGGAATTTAATGTGAAAGACCAACACAAAGTGGTATACAATTGTGAAGTGGAAGGAAAATTATACATGAATCAACATTTTTTTTACAAATAAAAAACTGAAAAGTGCGACGTGCAAAAGTATTCAGCCCCCTTTTCCCTGAGTGCAACCAATTGCATTCAGAAGTTGCCTGATGAGTGCTAATGACTCAAAAGGGTCCACCTGTGTGTAATCTAATCTCAGTAAAAATACAGTTGCTCCGTGACGGCCTCAGATGTTGGTTAAGAGAATATTGGGGAGCAAACAGCATCATGAAGTCCAAAGGACACACCAGACAGGTTAGGAATATGGTTTTGGAGAAGTTTAAATCAGGCTTAGGTTATAAAAAGATTTCCAAAGCTTTGAACATCTCACGGAGCACTGTTCAATCCATCATCCGGAAATGGAAAGAGTATGGCACCACAGTAAACCTGCCAAGACAAGGCCGTCCACCTAAACTTACAGGCCGAACAAGGTGATCACTGATCAGAGAGGCAGCCAAGAGGCCCATGGTGACTCTGGATGAAATGCAGAGAGCCACAGCTCAGGTGGGGGAAACTGTCCACAGGACAACAATTAGTCGTGCACTGCACAAATGTGGTCTTTATGGAAGAGTGGCAAGGAGAAAGCCATTGTTAAAAGAAAACCATAAGAAGTCCCGTTTGCAGTTTGCCAGAAGCCATGTTGAGGACACAGCAAACATGTGGAAGAAGGTGCTTTGGTCAGACAGACAAGACCAAAATTGAACTTTTTGGCCACAATGCAAAACGCTATGTGTGGCGGAGAAATAACACTGCACATCACTCTGAAAACACCATCCCCACTGTCAAATATGGTGGTGGCAGCATCATGCTCTGGGGGTGCTTCTCTTCAGCAGGGACCGGGAAGTTGGTCAAAGTTGATGGGAAGATGGATGGAGCCAACTACAGGGCAATCTTGGAAGAAAACCTGTTGGAGTCAGCAAAAGATTTGAGACTGGGGCGGAGGTTCACCTTCCAGCAGGACAACGACCCTAAACATAAAGCCAGAGCTACAATGGAGTGGTTTAAAAAAAAGAATATTCATGTGTTAGAATGGCCCAGTCAAAGTCCAGACCTAAACCCAATTGAGAATTTGTGGCAAGATCTCAAAACTGCTGTTCACAAACGCTCTCCATCCAATCTGACTGAGCTTGAGCTGTTTTGCAAGGAGGAATGGGCAAGAATTTCAGTCACTAGATGTGCAAAGCTGGTGGAGACATACCCTAAAAGACTTGCAGCTGTAATTGCAGCAAAAGGTGGCTCCACAAAGTATTGACTCAGGGGGGCTGAATACTTTTGCACGTCGCACTTTTCAGTTTTTTATTTGTAAAAAAAATGTTGATTCATATATAATTTTCCTTCCACTTCACAATTGTATACCACTTTGTGTTGGTCTTTCACATTAAATTCCAGTGAAATATATTTATGTTTGTGGTTGTAATGTGACAAAATATGGAAAAGTTCAAGGGGTATGAATACTTTTGCAACCCACTGTATATGACACATATAAGGGCACATATTTTCTCTCTATCATTACTGATAATTGAACATGTGAGAATTGTAGTTTTGTCCTTAGCCTAAAAGAGAAAGTCTTTCACATTTACATACTAGTTTAAAATGTTAAGTTAATGTTAGGGATGATTCAGGAACCAGTGTAGCCAGCTCAAATGCCACAGGTTCGGGTTCCTAAGCAGCAAACATAATATGGGTTCAAAAAACATAATCATCTGCATACTGCCAGGAGAACTCGCTCAAAATGATTAGTTTACATATATTCCTACTGTGACAAAAGTTTCACAGTAAGCAAAGAATAAAAAGTGATTATAAATCATGTTACAGTAATCTGTGCAAGGAGAAAAGTTACAACCTGGATTCCGAAATATCAAGCACAAAATTAATTTATCGTTATATATTTTTATAAAATTGCAACCATGAACAACTTTCCTGCCTCCGGCATGACTGTAAGGAGTGCACCTTTCACCTGAACATGAACTGTGCTAGGTGTTTTTGCAATTGCTGTCCGGTATTTTTCTTACTTGTTTTTGTTAATGAATACATTAGTCCTTAGTTAATTATCTTTAGCTGTGTTTGCCATTCATGTATGCTTACCTCCTGGACATTATAGATGAAGTCATCTTATTAAATAGATTACAAAAAACATAGTAATTGCATAGCTTTATCTGACCCCAATGGTTTAAATCCTACTTTACAAATTGCTATTAGTTTACATATGTAAATAATTAATGTTCTGACCACACAAACGTAATCTTTCACTGAGGTCAGTAGTTCTATGTCACTTGTTTTATGTTACATGCTCCCACTGGAATAAATTATTTAATATAAATATGAAGTTTTCACTCTTTTTGCAGATGACACAGTAGTTTCTTTTTGGCTAAACCAAGTAATAAGCTTGAGGGTTGCATTAAAACAATGAAATTGCAAAGCAATGTTGTTTTCTCTCTAAACTCTAATAAACCAGAGGTTTTTACAGTTGTATAGGGACAAAAGAAATAAAGTCTTGAAAACTGTGTTAAATTTTGATGACTTAGCTCTGACCCAGTTCATCTGTAAATAATTTAACTGTCACGATTGATTCAGATCTTTCTTTCACCAAGCACATTAGTAATATTGCTAGAACTGAAACTTCTCCAAACTAGGAACTATACTTTCCAAACAACACACAGAAAAACTGATTCATGCTTTTATATCCTTATGGTTAGTTTATTGTTGTTTCAATACTGACAAAATGTTAAATAAACTCAAACTGTGTTAAAGTGCAGCAACTAAAGTTTGGACTAAAACCAGAACGATTAATCTAATTAATTTAATCATAATTGCACAAAATTTTTACATTACCTGCCTGCATGAAGAAGATAGACCCCCACTGAGCCTTGGTCCTCACAAGGTTTCTTCTTATAAAAATAAAACAAATACAAGAAAGTTTTTCCTTGCCACTGTATCTTTGGTTTACTATTTTGGGGTTAGTGTTTAAATGAGTTGCCATAAGCATTTTAAGACACTGCCCTATTGTATGAAGCATTATATAAGTCAACAAATTTCCCTCTTTCTTTTATATGTTTTAAATTCAGTTATAATTTAGGCATTTTTTTCTTAAGTAATGCTGCAAACCATTTTAAAATTTTACTTTTCAACATATATTTCAAAGTCTTAAGGGAAACTTCACTAGAACATTTAAATATTTCATAGCAGTAAGTATGGATGGCATCAAAAAAAGTGGTAGCTTAGCAACTGCTCCTAGGCTTTATAACCAGAGGATTGTATAGGCTGTACACAATCCACTGGTTATACTCAAATATACTTAAAGCTTGCATGAAAGGATATATATCAGATGTAAGTGTATTTACACATTTAATAATACACACATCTAATAACACATAACCAATTCTATGTTTTGTTACTTTGCTTTTTTTATTCATGTTTAAATAGTCATGAACCTAACTGCTGTTTTGTTGCAAGCACAGTTAATCATTATCTCAGCTAGGCATATAAGCACTTAGATGTTTGAACTTCATTTAAACTTCAGCATACTCTGAATGTAATTTTACTTACTGCTCAGCATCAGCATAAGTGGTGTTCGGCTGTAACTGACTACACTTTAATACTGTAGTCATTTTAAATCACAGAAAACACTAGGAGGAAAATAGGAGGAAAAACAGAAAAATAGGAGGCATTCTTAAGTACAGTCATGGCCAAAAGTTTTGAGAATGATACAAATATAAATTTTTACAAAGTCTACTTTGGCAATTTGCATATACTCCAGAATGTTATAAAGAGTGATCAGCTTAACAGCAAGTAATTGCAAAGTCAATATTTGCCTAGAAAATGAACTTTATCCCCCAAAACACATTTCAACTTCATTGCAGCCCTGCCTTAAAAGGACCAGCTAATATCGTTTCAGTGATTGCTCCATTAACACAGGTGTGGGTGTTGATGAGCACAGAGCTGGAGATCAATCTGTCATGATTAAGTAAGAATGACACCACTGGACACTTTAAAAGGAGGCTGGTGCTTGGCATCATTGTTTCTCTTCTGTTAACCATGGTTATCTCTAAAGAAACACGTGCAGTCATCATTGCACTGCACAAAAATGGCCTAACAGGGAAGAGTATCGCAGCTAGAAAGATTGCACCTCAGACAACAATCTATCGCATCGTCAAGAACTTCAAGGAGAGAGGTTCCATTGTTGCCAAAAAGGCTCAGGGCACCCAAGAAAGAACAGCAAGCGCCAGGACTCTCTTAAAAGTGTTTTAGCTGCCGGATCGAGCTACCAGCAGTGCAGAGCTTGCTCAGGAATGGCAGCAGGCAGGTGTGAATGCATCTGCACGCACTGTGAGGCGGAGATTCTTGAAGCAAGGCCTGGTCTAAAGGAGGGCAAAAAAGAAGCCACTTCTCTCCAGAAAAAACATCAGGGACAGACTGATATTCTGCAAAAGGTACAGAGAGTGGACTGCTGAGGACTGGGGTAAAGTCATTTTCTCTGATGAATCCCCTTTCCGATTGTTTGGGACATCTGGAAAACAGCTTATTCGGAGAAGACGAGGTGAGCGCTACCACCAGTCTTGTCTCATGCCAACTGTAAAGCATCCTGAAACCATTCATGTGTGGGGTTGCTTCTCAGCCAAGGAAATTGGCTTTCTCACAGTCTTGCCTAAAAACATAGCCATGAATAAAGAATGGTACCAGATGTCCTCCGAGAGCAACTTCGCCCAACCATCCAAGAGCAGTATGGTGATCAACAATGCCTTTTCCAGCATGATGCCATAAAGCAAAGGTGATAACTACATGGCTCAGGGAACAAAACATAGAGATTTTGGGTCCATGGCCTGGAAACTCCCCAGATCTTAATCATCAAGAGACGGGTGGACAAACAAAAACCTACACATTCTGACAAAATGCAAGCATTGATTGTGCGAGAATGGACTGCTATCAGTCAGCATTTGGTCCAGAAGTTGATTAAGAGCATGCCAGGGAGAATTGCAGAGGTCCTGAAGAAGAAGGGTCAACACTGCAAATATTGATTTGCTGTATTAACTCTGCAACACTGCATTGACTCTAACTGTCAATAAAAGCTTTTGTTACTCATAATATGATTGCAATCATATTTCTGTATGTGATAAAAACATCTGACAAACACACATAAAAACCAGAGGGCAGCAGATCATGTGAAAATGTAATATTTGAGTCATTCTCAAAACTTTTGGCCATGACTGTATTTTTAAAAGCTATGCAATAAAATCATGAAATCGCATTTCAGAAACCTTAAAGAAAATGTACACATTTTGGTAATAATTTAGACTTTATCTGAGGAAGCTTTTGTCAGACTTCAGTACTTTTTCCCTTTTAATTAATTTTGCATTCTCACATCTGTGCCTTTTCTTTTCAGTTTAAACTCTTAACAAGCCCCATCATTTTCAAGAAAAAATTAAACAATGAAAGGCTTAGGAGAGACTTTTGATGTGTGGGGGTGGAGTGACAGTAAATAGTGTAATAAACTAAACTAAATTTACACACACTATGTTAGCCACAACCCATGGCTGGCAGCTTATAGACTATCTTGGTAGGCAGCTGAAGTTTTCAGAGCACATTGCAAGCACATCAATTAGGCCTGACTTGACATCCACTAAGCAATGAGTGCTGCTGGATCTCACAGTCCCTAGTAAGACCAAATAGAGGAGGCCTACGAATGCGAAAAAATCTGGTAGAAGCAATTGAGGTAAGCTCCAGGGGTTTTTAAGGGCAACCAGGTTCCTTGGCATCAGAGGGTTACCAGAAAGAAAAGCCAAAGTACCTGCGGATCAAGAGGGGTGCAGGGTGGAGATAACGCGCTGCTTAGACACAAATCAGTGTTCAATCGCTCCCCAAACTCATGATGACATGGAGTTAAACATTACTAAACAAAATGATTGGCTGTGGGGACCTTTACTTCGGCCTAATACTTCCTAAACAAACCTGCACTCAAAGTGCCAGAAATTATGCTCAAAAAATGTTTTCGGACTAGGATGCAGGGTGTTCTTAAGTTCTTTCTTTATTTAATGTACTTTGTAAAACCCAGAGGACATACTGGCAATAGTGCTTGTAAACTGATAAAATGTGGCCCACGGTCTAACACTAGTCAAACGGAACCCATGAAACTCTGGGTAAAGAAACGCACATGCATATCTTGAAGAACCAAACAAAAATGTCTGAAATCACAATATCAGCCAGTTTAAAGCATCCAATTGTTGCAGTACAGTGAGCCAGCTACGCAGTCCAGTGTGTCGACTATGCAGTCCAGTGATCCGGCTATGCTGTCTAGTGGGCTAGTAGTCCAGATCAGTCAGCTGAAGACTGCCTCCCTAGCTGCCAAATAGGAGGCTGAGAACTTTCCCGGCCACACCACATAGCTAGGATGTGGCCTCCATGAGACATAGGCAGTATGGGGTAATAATAACGAGACTGGTCAAGTTTACACACAGGTGCACACACTCTGTGGATGGACTCAGCACACTTGCTGGGAGGTTAATTTGGGAGGTTTTCATGTTATATTCGAGGAGGGCAATTTATTACAGGAAACTCTGAAATAGCGAACATACATAGATCTTTTTGTTCTCGTCACCATTATTTTGGCATTGTTGAAATCTATAACATAGGTAGGTGATACTAGATATATTGAATAACTAACATTAATGATGTCACATTTATAAACAGATGCAGGTTATTACACTGCAAAAACTCAATCTAAAATGTTTACCATGCTTGTGAGATTAGGTCAGTTTTTAACAGTATACTTTTACATGGAAGTAAAATCACTTAACAGTTTGTGAAAATGCATAAACTATTTTATAACACAAACTCAAACTAAAGTTTGTTTTAATTATGTTGATTATGATATACAGTCGTTTAGAAGGGTACTTCATTATAGTAAAATTAGTCCAATCTGCTTTTTCATGCATTGATACATTTACATTTAGTCATTTACATTTAGTCATTTAGATGTTGCTTTCATCCAAAACATCTTACAAATTAGAAAACAACACAAGTCAACACTTCATGACATAAGTATAATCTTAATAATAATAATATCAATAATAGTAATAATACTTTTAAACACAATCATTAATGAGCCCCTTTGCCAGTTGAGAAGTAATTTTAGAAGTAAATGAGAAGTACTCTTCACTTCCTGATTTATTTGGGAGTTGGTCTGTGATGTTGGAAAAGGAAAACTGGTACAAGACTGAGTTTAAAAAAAAAACTTATTTGGAACTTTGTCTGTTAAACTAAATCTGACTTTTTCTAGAATTGTTTTTTTTACTCAGTTTGATTACTGGTAATATGTTTTAGGTTTAGTGTTTATTTAATGTTTATTGATATGTCATATTTGAGAATAACACATTTTTAATCCTCTGTAGGTTCTGTACATACTGCAGCATTGACAATAAAAGAGTAATGCTCCTTCACATCTTCTGCAGCAGCTTGGAGTTGTAAACAGTGGTATTTCCTTTTCAATGTCATCAAAATCTTAAAAGCGCCATCTGAATTTAGTAATTAGAGATGTGATCACAGACACATATTCTTCCATTTTAGCAGAGAGGTTGGAATTTGAATGTGCACTACGATGAACTTGCGAAGTTGCGATTCAAAAACCCAGAGCTTTGCACAGTGCTTTCATTGCTGGAGCCTCCGGAATGCAAAAAATATCATCAACTTCTAGTATAAAATGAACAGCTATGCAGTGTCCACAACATCTGCACTCTCAGTACATGTAATCTAAAAAATCGGCCACTTGCTGTTTTAAATTGTCTGACAGGTTTTCAGTTTGCTAAGTATTTCCAAACATACTAACTGTTGAAATCCTGCATTTTCTGGGGGCACATCATTCTCATGATTTTATTAAGCACTGTTAGATAAAGTAACAATATAAGAAAAGTTTCCCATGTATGGCAATGAGCTGAGCTACTTCAAAACTGGCTTTTGATGCATTTTGTTGAGCTTCGTTTCCATGAAAAAAAAGGCTGGCTTTCATTTGCTTTAACATTTCTTGTCCCTCTGTGCCAGTGAAAGAGGTAAAGGCCCGATGATTTGTTTTGTAAAGTTG
Source organism: Corydoras sp. C115 (assembly GCA_019802505.1). Lineage (NCBI taxonomy): Eukaryota > Metazoa > Chordata > Actinopteri > Siluriformes > Callichthyidae > Corydoras > Corydoras sp. C115. Next base: position 2,665,596 of record JAFMOC010000022.1, on the reverse strand, counting down.
TTGTACATTTCCCCTTGGTTTCTATTAAAAAATGTAATATTTTGCACCGACTTAAAAATTTACAGCATATGCATCTTTTTGGTTGAGCTATTTCTGTTAACCCTGAGCAATTATTTTCCACAAACGCTTACTTTGTGGTGCCTTGATCATGACAGGCCGAATTCCATTATATTTTAGACTTTGATAAGGGCCAAATTGAAATTGATGGCGGACCGCAGTTGGCCCCTGGGCCGTAGTTTGGACAACCCTGCACTAATCCAACTGTAACAGGTGCCTAGGGCACTTGTCACCTGTTTTGTGTTTCGTCCCGTTCGTTTGAGTTAATTAACGTTCTGTGCTCATTAGTTTAGTTAATTAACTCCTTTTTGTTATTGGTTTGTCTTGTGCATGTGATCGGGTGTCTTTTTGTATTTATGTCCATTGTTTCGTGTCTTTGGTGCTGGTCGTTTGTTTTATGTCACTTTAGTCTTTTTCGTACCTCATGTTTTGTGGTGCACTGCACCTTTAAATAAACCCGTTATCAGCTACCTGCGTGCCTGGCTCCCTTCAGCGCGTGTAACGCGGCGGTCTGCGCTTCCTATGCGGCACCGCTTCTTCCCGAGGTAGACAATCGTGACAGAACGACCAGCCAGGCAATTTGGGGAGTCCAGAGCCCAGGTAAGCACTTCTTTAAATTTTTCTTTGCGGGGGCCGTGTAACCTCGTACTCGCGGCGCGTTCCACTAGTGCGCCATGCGCAGCCCGCCGTCCCGGAGCCGTAAGGACGGCCCGATCAGTGTAATGTCGTATGATTGTTATGATTCCGATGATGAGTGGATGTGGAGGTACGAGTACGAAGCGCTCTGCGCTGAGGAAGGTCTGGACCTGGTTCAGATATCCGATGATGAGACGGGCGAGTCGTACCTGTATGGGCATATTCTGCCCATACGCACCCTCCTCAACTCTGAGGAGTTCTGGACGGACGCTCCGGTCCAGCTTGTTAAACCCCACGTGGCGAAATCCAGACGCAGAGCGCGCCGGCGCGGTGCTAAGACGCAGCGTGCGCGCGGCACGTGTGCTGCGGGGCAGTCACGTGACGCGCCCGCGCCGGACCGCGCTGTGTCTGGATCGCGCTGCGAGGGGGCGGTACCGGAGTCAACACTCGGGGGGGTAAATGTGGATCCGTGTCCCCCTGTCTCGTGTGTCCAGTCCGTCTTCCCCATGTCTGAGATGTCTATGTGTTTGGGCATTGCGGTGGGGGTGTATATGTTTTGTGTGCAGGATGGCGAGCCCGAGGTCCGCCCAGCATGCGTGCCCGCCAACGCCCTGCCAGCGTGCACGGCCGCCAAGGTCCTGCCAGCGTGCGTGCCTGCCAAGGTCCTGCCAGCGTTCGTGCCCGCCGAGGTCCTGCCAGCGTGCGTGCCCGCCGAGGTCCTGCCAGCGTGCGTGCCCGCCGAGGTCCAGCCAGCGTGCGTGCCCGCCGAGGTCCAGCCAGCGTGCGTGCCCGCCGAGGTCCAGCCAGCGTGCGTGCCCACCGAGGTCCAGCCAGCGTGCGTGCCCGCCGAGGTCCAGCCAGCGTGTGTGCCCGCCGAGGTCCTGCCAGCGTGCGTGCCCGCCAAGGTCCTGCCAGTGTGCGTGCCCACCGAGGTCTGCCAAGCGTGCGTGCCCACCAAGGTCCTGCCAGCGTGCATGCCCACCAAGGTCCTGCCAGCGTGCGAACCCGCTGAGGTCCAGCCAGCGTGTGCGCCCATCCCGAGGCCCAGGGGCGTCACGCCGCCCATCCCGAAGCCCAGGGGCGGAGGACCCCCCCCCCCCCTTCCCGGGACTGTTTTTTTTTTTTCTCTTGGTCGCGTCCCCCCGTTGCGCGACCGCAGGGGCGGGGGTAATGTAACAGGTGCCTAGGGCACCTGTCACCTGTTTTGTGTTTCGTCCCGTTCGTTTGAGTTAATTAACGTTCTGTGCTCATTAGTTTAGTTAATTAACTCCTTTTTGTTATTGGTTTGTCTTGTGCACGTGATCGGGTGTCTTTTTGTATTTATGTCCATTGTTTCGTGTCTTTGGTGCTGGTCGTTTGTTTTATGTCACTTTAGTCTTTTTCGTACCTCATGTTTTGTGGTGCACTGCACCTTTAAATAAACCCGTTATCAGCTACCTGCGTGCCTGGCTCCCTTCAGCGCGTGTAACGCGGCGGTCTGCGCTTCCTATGCGCCACCGCTTCTTCACCGCATATTCTGCCCATACGCACCCTCCTCAACTCTGAGGAGTTCTGGACGGACGCTCCGGTCCAGCTTGTTAAACCCCACGTGGCGAAATCCAGACGCAGAGCGCGCCGGCGCGGTGCTAAGACGCAGCGTGCGCGCGGCACGTGTGCTGCGGGGCAGTCACGTGACGCGCCCGCGCCGGACCGCGCTGTGTCTGGATCGCGCTGCGAGGGGGCGGTACCGGAGTCAACACTCGGGGGGGTAAATGTGGATCCGTGTCCCCCTGTCTCGTGTGTCCAGTCCGTCTTCCCCATGTCTGAGATGTCTATGTGTTTGGGCATTGCGGTGGGGGTGTATATGTTTTGTGTGCAGGATGGCGAGCCCGAGGTCCGCCCAGCATGCGTGCCCGCCAACGCCCTGCCAGCGTGCACGGCCGCCAAGGTCCTGCCAGCGTGCGTGCCTGCCAAGGTCCTGCCAGCGTTCGTGCCCGCCGAGGTCCTGCCAGCGTGCGTGCCCGCCGAGGTCCTGCCAGCGTGCGTGCCCGCCGAGGTCCAGCCAGCGTGCGTGCCCGCCGAGGTCCAGCCAGCGTGCGTGCCCGCCGAGGTCCAGCCAGCGTGCGTGCCCACCGAGGTCCAGCCAGCGTGCGTGCCCGCCGAGGTCCAGCCAGCGTGTGTGCCCGCCGAGGTCCTGCCAGCGTGCGTGCCCGCCAAGGTCCTGCCAGTGTGCGTGCCCACCGAGGTCTGCCAAGCGTGCGTGCCCACCAAGGTCCTGCCAGCGTGCATGCCCACCAAGGTCCTGCCAGCGTGCGAACCCGCTGAGGTCCAGCCAGCGTGTGCGCCCATCCCGAGGCCCAGGGGCGTCACGCCGCCCATCCCGAAGCCCAGGGGCGGAGGACCCCCCCCCCCCCTTCCCGGGACTGTTTTTTTTTTTCTCTTGGTCGCGTCCCCCCGTTGCGCGACCGCAGGGGCGGGGGTAATGTAACAGGTGCCTAGGGCACCTGTCACCTGTTTTGTGTTTCGTCCCGTTCGTTTGAGTTAATTAACGTTCTGTGCTCATTAGTTTAGTTAATTAACTCCTTTTTGTTATTGGTTTGTCTTGTGCACGTGATCGGGTGTCTTTTTGTATTTATGTCCATTGTTTCGTGTCTTTGGTGCTGGTCGTTTGTTTTATGTCACTTTAGTCTTTTTCGTACCTCATGTTTTGTGGTGCACTGCACCTTTAAATAAACCCGTTATCAGCTACCTGCGTGCCTGGCTCCCTTCAGCGCGTGTAACGCGGCGGTCTGCGCTTCCTATGCGCCACCGCTTCTTCCCGAGGTAGACAATCGTGACACCAACCATTTCCTGTTTTTCACCATGTTGACTTCTCTCTGTTATTTTACACGGTGACAATGAATTCATACTTTACCATTTTTTTTAAGGAAAAACTTTTTTTTTTACACCTAAAACAGGATTAAGTGGAATAATGAATGAATAAATTAACTGTATTTTACTGGAAATAAAAGTTTAGCATCATCATTTAAGTAACCTACACTAAATAAAGTTTATGGGGCTATAGGGGTCATATCACTTTGTGGTTTGTCTTCCTTTTTTCTGCACAACCAAAGGTATTAAAATATAATGTAATCATTAAATGATTCTACAATAACTAATTTAATAACAATGTTGCTCACTATATCAATTACTGCTCAGTGAGACAACTCATTTTGTTATTTTATTGTAATGCAATAAACCATCATAAAATGATATTTGTGTCATGCGCTAAGACAGTCAATTCCAAACCATGTCCACAAGCACGGGCAAAGAGCTTACGGGTGACTATTCAAATGTTGCCGGTCTGAGGACAGAACGGAAACAGAAAGCATATAAACTTAAACCAGATTATTTGACAAACACAAAAGAACCAATGAAAATAAAAAACGAATTAACTCAAAAACGAACACTTAACGAAAATAACTAAATGAAACGTAAAACAGGTGAGGAGAGCTCTCCTTACAGAACTCCCCCCCAAAAAAATGAGCACCTCAGTAGGAGCAGGCGATGGAGTGAGGAGACGACAATGGGGAGCCCCGGGCCCTGAGGGATGACCATCTGTACAGGCGGGGTTTAATGCAGGCCAAGAAGTGTACTGACAGTCCCAAGAAAGGTAGAGGACCGCGAGCAAATGCAAAGGCGGCGGCGTGTTTTGGGATAGTGAGGCGATGGAGTGGGGCCTTTGAATGAGCGGAGGCGGCGGAGCAGGGGCCTTTGAAGGGCGCGAAGGCGGCAGAGTGGGGGCTGTCGAAGGGCGCAGAGGCTGCAGAGTGGGTGCCTTCGAAGGGCGTGGAGGCGGTGGGGAGGGGGTCTTTAAAGGACATCACTAAGGCGGGGCGAGAGCCATCTAGGGTCATGAAGGCAGCGCGGGGGCCATTTAGGAGTGCATGAGCGCATGTCGGGGAGACTATGGTGGGAGCGCACGCTGGGGAGACTATGGCGGGCTCGGACACACTGCTGGAGAGACCTGAGAGGGCGTGACCGCTGGAGGGACCTGAGGGGGCACGACCGGTGGGGTGTCTTTGGCACACATGGATGCAGGGCTGTCTCTGGCTCCCAGGGACGCAGGGCTATCTCTGGCACAGAGGGACGCAGGGCTGTCTCTGGCACAGAGGGACGCAGGGCTGTCTCTGGCACACAGGGATGAAGATCTGTCTCTGGCACAAAGGGACACAGGGCTGTCTCTGGCACCCACGGACGCAGGGCTGTCTCTGGCACCCATGGACGCAGGGCTGTCTCTGGCACCCATGGACGCAGGGCTGTCTCTGGCACACACGGACGCAGGGCTGTCTCTGACACCCATGGACGCAGGGCTGTCGCTGGCACCCACGGATGCAGGGCTGTCTCTGGCACCCACGGAAGCAGCGCTGTCTCTGGCACCCACGGACGCAGGGCTGTCTCTGGCACCCATGGACCCAGGGCTGTCCCTGGCACCCATGGACACAGGACTGTCTCTGGCACACACGGACACAGGGTTGTCCCTGGCACCCACGGACGCAGGGCTGTCAGCTCAGGAAGCACCAGGTACTGAACAGAGGACTGCTCATCCTGAATGATGGAGAACCGGCATGGAGGTCAACTGGTCTGGAGCAGAGGACAACTGGTCCGGCGCGGAGGGCAACTGGTCCGGAATGGAGGGCAACTGTTCTGGCGCAGAGGGCAGCTGGAACGGTGAGGAAGGCAGCTGGTTCGGAACAGTGGGTTGCACATCCAAAACAGCGGGCTGCACATCCTGAACCGCAGCCAGAGCCTTCAGCTCAATGCTCGGGACCCTGGATTTGACCGAGGGCCAGGTACACTGCAAAAGCAAGGATTTGCATTCTCCATCTCCCCCTCAATCACCTCCTGCACACAAAACACAGCTGCCAGTATCCCGGCACAAAGGACGGACAAGACATCACACACAACACTATCTGTAACATCCATGACTCAAACAGGAAGAGAATGACACAGGGGACCACCACCAACAGAAGCACACACTTCAGACACCCCACAGACACCAGACAACCCGCTCACTCTCCCTAGAGCCCACGCATAAAACGGGGGCAGCAGAGCAGAGGGGAGCCCCACTTTGACAGAGCTGGGAGGAAGCTGAACCTTGCCTCTGTGCCTGCGCCGGCTCCTGCGTTTAGGCTGGGACACTGGTTTATGAGGTTGGGGGCGCTTAATCGCACACCTCATGAAGTCATACAATGACTCCCCCAGGGTGGCGATTGACAGCGATGGGATATGAAGCGAGGACTGAACCGCTAAATGTAGGGGGCAGGCGTAGGGTGAAATGTAACAAAAACAAGGGGGCTTCTCAGACATGGAGTTTGGACAGCCTTTTGGAGCAAGAATCAGGCCAAAAGTTGGGAGAATTTGACACAATGTGGGGCACGAGAACATTTCCTGCCAGGAAGCGATAGAACAATTCATCATCGGACACACGAGTCGAGACACTCTTCAGAAAAGTTCGATTCCACCTCCTGTCGAAACACGATCTCCTTGTCCCACCACCATGGCTTAGACATGATTAAAAAAAAAAAACACAGGTGTTGCTGGGCTAAACAAACTCCAGCAGCTCAACGCGCAGCGGAGCTGACTCGCCAAACCCATAAACCGATTGCTTGAAGCTATGCGGAGTCCACGCAGCTCAGAGACTGGACAGGCATGGGGAGTAAGCGGCCGAACAAACAAAAAAGGAAGGAGGTGGGGCTAGAACCGACGTTAAGCAGTGCGGCAGCTGCAGTAAGAAAGAAAAAGAAGGTGCACTTACTGTGAACTACTCCTGAGTTCAAAATCCTTTCATACCGGCATCCTGTCATGCGCGCTGCCGCAAGAGTGTCAAAAAGAGCTGTAACGCTGAATGAACCCAGGAGGCGTGGATAAGTGAGTCAATTTATTGAGTCGATTCCAAACCAAAACCATGACCATAAGCATGGGCAACGTGTGACTACTGAAACAATGCCGTTCTGAGGACAGAACAGAAACGGAAAGCATATAAAGTTAAACCAGACCATCCGACAAACGCAAAAGGACCAATGAAAATAACAAACTGATTAACTAAAAAAGGAACACTTAACGAAAATGACTAAATGAAATTTAAAACAGGCAAGGAGTGCCTAGCACTCCTCACAATTTGTCTTCTGTGCATGCACAATAAAAACATTTATCCAGATTGAATGTACCAGACTTCTCTAAAGCACTATTGCAATTCTAACTAAAGTGTTACTAAATTATTTTTACAAAAAAAAAAAAGTTTTTGTATTTTCCCTTACTGGTATACAGGATTTCATTGGTTTCTTAAAGGATAATATTCAAAACACCAGACTTAAGTTTTGTAACATAATATAGTACAAACATTAAATGTTTTTAAACCTATATCTAAAAAATTATGTCAAAAGCACTGAGCAGGATCCATAATAATGTCTAGCATATTAGGTTTGAATGTGGAGCCACAGACACAAACAGAAAAAAAGTCTATAAAGCTTTGTTGTGACACTCTGACTGATGCTCTAAGGCTATTTTTCTATTGAGTCTCCTCTTATCTTCTTTCAAATCTTTAAATAGATAGACACAGAAAGTCACTGGTTAAATGTCAAGAAGACTTTAATAAATATTATATCATGCAATTAATTTTGAATTCAGTTTATAAGGTATGTTGTTGGCATATGTTTGAGATATTGTATTTCTCATGGGACGTGAGCGCACACATAATGTGTTGATCAACTGTCCCAGATTTCAGCCCTAGCGTTATATGTTTTGGTGGGTAACACTGGAAAAAAGGTGGGTGTGTAAAACACAAATGGCACAGGGTAATTTCTCAGGACATACTGGGCTTTACAGTACTTTACAATAGTTTTACTTTACAGTACTTAGATGCTGCCCAACACGTTCTCACACCACAAGAGTATAAAGGGCCTGTTCCATTTCAGGAATCCAGCAAAAGGGACCTACCGCTTTTTGCCTCAAGTCTGTGAGAGGGGCAACGATGGAGCTAAAGTCTCTAATGAAATTGCTGAAAAAACAAAGAAGCCCAGAAAGGCTGGACCTCAAATGAGGTCACAGATCTTGAAATCTTGAGAAGTTGACCCCAAGACAAAGTCCCCTCTACAATCACACCTGTGTGATTGATGGATGTCAGTGTCGAGCCATACACAAAGCTTAAGGAAATCGGACAGAAGCAGCCTAAACATGCTGTTGAGTAATGGGGGTCAGTTGTTGGGAGACTGGCTCAGAACCTGTTCATGCCAGCTGATGGCCTCCTGCTGCTGTAAGACTTCATGTGGTTACACCCTCTACTCTAATGTTTCAAACCATGAGTTTAGTCCCCACAATCCAAATAGACACCAACAGGTATCTTTAAACCAAAAGGCTTTCCGCAAAAGTCTGTATATTGCTTCCTCCCTGTCCACCACAGGAAATCGGACAGAAGCAGCCTAAATATGCTGTTGAGTAATGGGGGTCAGTTGTCGGGAGACTGGCTCAGAACCTGCTCATGCCAGCCGATGGCCTCCTGCTGCTGTAAGACTTCCTGTGGTGGACAGGAAGCAGTATACAGACTTTTGCTGAAAGCCTTTTGGTTTAAAGATACCTGTTGGCTTCTATTCTGATTGTGGGGACTAAACTCATGGTTTGAAACATTAGAGTAGAGGGTGTAACCAGTGAGCTGTGCAGGAAAAGCACACAAGGCTCCTCTAATGCTGGCGTGTGAAGAGCTTGGAATAAAAATCAAGTTGCATGGTGCGTAATTGAGGGCTTGCCAAAGAAAATAGGGCCCTATTGTGTGGTATGAAAGATGTGTATGTAACTAAGTATTTTGTTTTGAATTACGTATGTTTATTTTAAGTTTTTAAATTATTATTTGTCTCCTGTGGTTTTCTGTCTCTAGTGGTTGGGTTTGATGATGCCCACTGCTACCACCATGCTGTGCATGTTACAGATCCCAGTTCACTCCACTCACATGATTTTCATCTATTTTTTCATCATTTTCATCTAACTACTTTTTATTCTCCATCTTTGCTCTGTCCTGAGCATCCTACTCCATTACCCCAACCACCTGTATGCTCTCTTTTACTGTAGATTTGAATGTACTACATTGCATGCATAACCCTGAGTGAATGAATATCATGATAACAGGAACCCTGTTAACAGGCAGGACCACAGGATTGGTGTGAATACGTTATGTGTTTAAATACAGACCTTAAAATTACATATCCATCATCAAATAATCCAGTGATTATTGTAGTGACTTTTCTGTCCATTTGGAAATAATTGTTAAATACATGAAGTGTATGTGATTGTGTTACATTGTACAAAGGGGATGTTTAATTTTTGTTTAAATATTTTAACTCATATTTCTTTGATAAGAACATGTTATTCATATTTAGTTATATTATATTCATTTATATTCAAGATTCAAGAAAATTTTATTATCATTAATCTCACATTGTTACATGAGATAGTAACGAAATTATGGGTCACGGACCCCAATTACCCTGTTATTTAAATTTAAATTTTGAAGAAGAAATGAGAATTACACATATGTGAAATGTGAAATATAATATAGTATACAACTATGAATATATAATATACCACTAAAAATATAGAAAATTTAACTATAAATATAATATATAAATATATGTATATACAGTATATAAAAATAAATTTGAGAATATATATATATATATATATATATATATATATATATATATATATATATATATATATATATATATATATATATATAAAAAGTAGTATAGAATAGAGTAGATATAAATATAGAATGTAAAATATAAAATATAAATATAGCAGCATATAAAAGTGTATAACGATACATGTGAGATGAGATGATGATGAGGTATTTTGGTGGAGTGATGATAAAAATGTGTGAATGTCTTGTTAGATGGAGCTTCTACTATGAAGCTGTTCCTCAGTCTGTTTGTTTTGCACTTAATGCTCCGCAGTCTTCTGCCTGAGGGGAGCGGAACAAAAAGTGGGTGTGCTGGGTGAGTGGGATTCTTCATGATGCAGGAGGCCCGTTTCCTGCATCTGGAGGTCTGTGGTGGTGGGGAGATTGACGCCAATAATCCTCTGTGCAGCCTTCACCACCCTCTGCAGAGCTTTCCTGTCTGCAGCAGAGCAGCTTCCATTCCACACGTTGATGCTGGAGCACAAGACGCTCTCCACCACACATCTGTAGAACGAGGTAAGAACTGAGCTCCCGAGTCCGGCTCTCCTCAGCCGTCTGAGGAAGTAGACCCGCTGATGTGCCTTCCTGACCAAGCTGGAAGTGTTGGTGCTCCAGGTGAGTTTGTTACTCAGGTGCACACCCAAGTACCTGTTGCTGGAGACCACTTCCACCACAGATCCCCCGACATGTAGAGGGGTGTGGGCGTGTTTGCCTCTTCTGAAGTCCACAATCATCTCCTTTGTTTTAACGTTGATGCAGAGCTTTCTGCACCAACCCTCCAGGTGTTCCACCTCCTGTCTGTACATGGACTCATCACTGTCTGTGATACATCCAACCACTGCTATGTCATCTGCAAACTTCACAATATGACAGCTCGGATGGATAGGTGAGCAGTCATATGTTAACAGTGTAAACAGGAGGGGGCTTAGCACACAGCCCTGAGGGGAACCGATGCTGAGGGTTTTTGTGGAGGAGGTGGTGTTGTGGATCTTCACAGACTGCAGCCTGTTGGTCAGGAAGTCCAGGACCCAATTGCAGAGGGAGGCACTCAGTCCAAGTAGTGACAGTTTATTAGTCAGGGTCTGAGGAATCATCGTGTTGAATGCAGATGTGAAGTCCACAAAGGGCATTCGGACGTATTGTTTATATTTTTACAGATCATACAGCTTTACTAGTAATGTACAAGAACTGGAACTCTCTGAAGAGAAAGTGATATACAAATTACAAACATCACAATGGCTAAAGGGTGAGTAAACACCAAATCAATACCTGAAGAATAATTCCTTAACACATTTAAATACAGAAAGTACAAATTTATACAAATTTATCAACTCATTTAACATGCTTGCTGTCAGAGGCAGATAAATCGTGCATCTTTGTCGTGCATTGGTTAATTTCAGGTATGCACCCTTGTGTCTAGTCCTTGTTAATTACTTAATTGATCCTTGTTTAGTTGCTTTTGTCTCGTCATTATCATCAGCTGTCCTGTATCATGACTTTTGTATCAAGCCTGTTTTATGTCACACGGATAGCAGGATCTCCGTATTTGGTACATAAAGACCCAATTTATTTATACTCTCTGCACATTTGAAAAGTTAAATCAATTTAAACAATAATGATTTGTATCTGTATTTAATCCAAACAGATAAGATGTGTCATCAGAGGTACATGATGTAATGAAGGCGAGTAAGTTAATCAGTGATGAATCACCTGCTCGATATTTACTCCTCACAACCAGAACTAATCTTCAAGAAGATGGTTTAGTGAGAAAGTAGATGTTTGGACAGAGAGACACTAACATGCAAAATAAAATCATTCTGCTGGTGGGAGAAACTGGAACTGGAAAAACTACACTGATTAATATACCAGTGAATTATACCAGTGATTAAAACTGATAAATCAGTAACTAAAACCACACAGGTCACTAAGTACGAGGTGTTTGTTAAAGATAATCCAGTCTCTCTCACCATCATGGATACTCCAGGTTATGGAGACACCAGAGGATTAGAACATAATGAAAACATTGCTGTTAATCTCAAAACACTCTTGTTTAATGTTACAGGAGTGAAAGAAGTGGATACAATATGTTTGGTCCTAAAAGCTACTGAGAACAGCGTCTCTGAAACATTTCTTTAAATCCTTGATTCAATCCTTTCTTTATTTAGTAAAGACATCGAGAAGAACATTGTTGTTTTCTTTACACACTCTGATGGAATTCCACCAGAAGATGCTATTAATGCTGTGACTAAAGCAAAAATATCCTGCAGAAGAAACAGTGATAACTGATAATGATAATGATCCTGAATATTTTTTATTCAATAATCGACAAACTGCGAAGAGGAAAGTTGGCAATAATACAACTCTACAGACAGCCTGGGATATAACAGGAGCTAGTCTGGATGCATTTTTCTCCACAGTAAGTTTTTTTCAAACTAAAGAAGTTATGGTAAAGAGAACATGACTTAAAGCCAGTGTTACTAATCTACAGGAGCGCATTGATTATATAGAGAAGGATGATTATATAGAGAAACAGGATGAACAAATTCAGATTCAGAAAGTCATTAAAGAAAACATGGAAAGAATTATGAAAAATGAAAACTTTGTGATTGCAGTTAAAAAAACCTACACAAAGAATGTTGACATTAAAATGTTCCATGGTTTGACAGAAAAGCAACCACATGTTCATATTGTAAGGAGAACTGTCATGAGTACAACTCCACTGCAACAACTGCACTGCAAACAACCACTGCACTGTGTGTACAAATAAATGCCACTACAATAAACATAATAAATAACATATCTGCGCTGGGCAGATACACCCAGGACAGGGTGCCAATCTATCGCTGGGCACACACTCACACACACACACTCTTTATGGGGCAATTTGGAGAACTCAATTGACTTGATCCATGTTTTTGGACTGTGGGAGGAGAACCCGGAGGAAACCCACGCAGACACGGGGAGAACATGGAAACTCCACCCAGATAGGGATTCGAACCGGGAATCCCTAGTGCTGAGAGGCGAACGTGCTAACCACTAAGCCACCATGCCGCCGAAGAAGATTTAATCAGGACAAAAGAAAAGAAAATAGAACTGGTTGAAGAAGCCTGTATCATCATCATACAGCTCTGTGATATTTTTCTTAAATCAAATTCTGCTCTCATTATTCAGTCTCTTGATTTCCTGATTCCTCGTGCTGAAGACACTGATGAATCTAATCTCGCTCAGAAACTAAAGGGACCAAGGAATATTGGTCCAGAATCAGAGAAACATGCTAGAATTGCACTGGCATATCTGAAATCAGGTTGCAATAAATTAAAAAAATGGCTAAATGGCTAAGTTAGAAAATTTAGTGAGATAATTTTGTATAAAGTGAATCAGATTGTATCATTAATCAGTATATGATCAAATGGTTTGATTTGACTAATTTCTTATTGTTTCAATTTAAAAGTGTTTAGTATTTGTGTAGTTTAACATTTTGAACTGTATCAATTAATATTTTGGACAATGCCATGCTTGGAATTGTATGTAAACAATGCTCTCAGGAAGGTGGCTATCTTTGAGAAACATATATGAACTTGTTTATATAGGTACATGTTTTGTCTTAAATTAGTCCATCACAGCACTTTGAACCAATCAAATAAGACAAGATATTCAGCAGACAAAAAGGCATCTATTGCCCTGAAAACCAACCCGACTGTATGTGTTTGCATTATTCACAGTTGGCTCTTAACAATTCAACTATTGCAGAGATGACCAAAACCCCAGAATATGACCATCCAATCAAATGACCACTCACTGAATCATATTGTTGCTACAGGTGGTTCAACCCAATCTAATAACCATATTTCTTTACTTTTGATTGGTGTTTTAAATGACTTTTCATAATATATATAGTGTATGTAACATAGGCAAGGTAGTTCACATTAAGGTTTGGATTTGTGATTAACAGGCTAACAGGACCATAAATTATCTGTAAAGGAATGAGGAAAAGAATAGAGAAAGGGTTTTTTTTATTAGAAGGTAGACACAAAAATGAAACTCCCATTAGTGGCAGAATCAACCATATATAAGAAACTTTGTAACAAGTTGAATTATATCTTGTGATCATTTGGAATCATTTTTAACATCTCTACAAATAATAAACTTCGCTCTGCGAAGACTTGTTTCAGCTGATCTTTTAAGACTGAAAAGCTAAGATTAATTAATGTCCCAATGTTAAATTGAAAACTTTTTGAAATATAAACATTGACATTTGTGGAGTCATATCATGATTCACATGTCAAATATTAATAACCAGACACCTCTAACCAAGTCTCTAATATTTGACCTCTAACAAACTCTTTAATAAATCTTTGTTTTAGATCATAAACATGTATAAGATCGGCCACTGACAAAATTTATAATACAATTTGCATGCAAATACTTAATGTATTAATGAGCTTGTTAGAGGTCAAATAACAATGTGTCTGGTTATTAATAATTGACATGTGACTGATTTCAGACTCCACAAATTGCACGTTGGGGGTTTCAGGCTTATAATCACTGTAAAGCTGCTTTGTGACAATGTGGTATTGTAAAAAGCGCTATATAAATAAACTACTTTACTTGGATTACTGGAACATTCATTTTATATGGTGTCAAGAAGGTGTGGCTGCAACTAGTTGAGAAGTATATAGGCAGGTGTATCTTGCCTACAGTCAAGCATGGTAGTTAGTGTCATGGTTTGAGGCTGCATGAGTGCTACTGACTATGAGGAGCTACAGTTCCATAAGAAAACCATGAAAGCCCATCATGCACTATGAGATACTGAAACAGATTGTGCCCCTCTTTTGGAAATTGGGCCACAGGGCAGTATTCCAACATGATAATGACCCCAAACACACCTCCAAGATGACCACTGCCTTGCTAAAGAGGGTAATAGTGTTGGACTGGCCAAGCATGTACCCAGACCTAAACCATATTGAGCATCCTTGGAGCATCCTCAAACAGAAGGTGTAGGAGCACATGGTCTCCAACATTCATCAGCTCTGTGATGTTATCATGGAGGAGTGAAAAAGGATTCTGTTGGTAACATGTAAAGCTCATGTAAACTTTATTCTTAAGAGAGTTGAGGCCGCCTTAATTTATTAATTTCTGAGCTATAACTTATATAACTGCTTTTCTAATCTGTTTATGTTATTACCAGTTCCTCACGTTCATCACAGTTCATCACAGCAGCAATCTTAGCGGACTTTAATCTTCACAGATTTGAGATGATAAAGATGATTAACTAGTTCAAATTGACTTTTCTTGATCACACATTTGGATTTAATAGACAAGATCTGGATTTCCACTGGACTGCAATTAACATTGTTATCCATAATCCATTAAGTTTATCAGTTTTTTTTTTGTTGTTTTTTTTTTTTACTGAACAGTTAAAATTTACACCTAATAATTACACAATATATATACACTGGTGTGCTGTCCTCTTAATGTAAATAATCGATAAATAACTCATTGTCTTAATAGTAGGATTATTATAGTAGAATAGTGGGATTATTGTTGAAAGTCACATGAAAATGAATTGTATTTTCAATAATAATCACAAATTAGAAAATAATTAGATTTTAGTGCTTGTTGCAAAAGTGGCACAAAATGGAAATGAAATACCTAGGTTCTATAGTAATAATTTAAATAATTGTATTATTATAATATTTATTATAACATTTATATTCTTCTTTTCCTCACTTCCACTCTCTTTTTCACTATATTTCTTTCTATGGATATATAAATATAACAGCTATGTCTATTTATGTTTACTCAAAAAGAGCTCTATTTATCTCCATTTATACCCCTACAGTGTACAAAGACATGAAAGCCATCTGAACTGATGGCAGTAAACTGATAAAAGAAAGACATCAATGTGTTCATAAATGTGTGAGATATTAATGCTATACACCTCTCTCTTTTACCAACAGCAAACAGAATGGGAATGGATGGAACAGGAACCTTATGAGACTAGGAGGTGATGTCTCCCTGCCATCTGCTCTCATGCTTTTAACACAGTGAGAGTGACAACCTCTGACAGCTAAGAATCCTGACGTGCAGATAAGTATAGGGTAAGAGCAAAACAGAGGACAAAAGGATAAGAAATGCTAAATTGAATTTAAATTACAGGGAGAATGAAGGGGGATGCATGTTACACATATAAAGTTCTAAAAGTGCAAATGTAGAAAGATTTGCAAAAATAATAAAATATTCAAAGGTTCTTCACTGTCCAAAATTGTAAATAATTACTGACAATTTTGCACACAAATTTAATCAGCTGATCCCAAATTACCAAACACTTGGAGAATTGGATCAATTACAAATTATACTGGGAGAGGGGCACACACACACACACACACACACACACACACACACACACACACACACACACATATTCATTCATTATCTCCCGCTTTATCCTCTATTAGGTTCGCGGCGGGGTTCCCCATGCCCATCCAGGGGAGAACGTCTCAAGCGCTGGGCAGATAGACCCAGGACAGGGCGCCAATCCATCGCTGGGCACACACTCACTCACACAGACACACTCTATATGGGGCAATTTGGAGAATTCAATTGACTTGATCCATGTTTTTGGACTGTGGGAGGAAACCGGAGAACCCGGAGGAAACCCACGCAGACACGGGGAGAACATGGAAACTCCACCCAGATGGGGATTCGAACCGGGAATCCCTAGTGCTGAGAGGCGAACGTGCTAATCACTAAGCCACCGTGCCGCCACACACACACACACACACACACACACACACACACACACACACACACACACACACACATATATATATATATATATATATATATATATATATATATATATATATATATATATATATATATATATATATATATATATATATATGTTTTTTTTTTCTCTTCTTTGTTGTAATGCTTTGGCAATATTGTTATACAAAAGCTACTTCGAATGTCGAGAGAGATTGTAGAGAAAAATAAAATTGAAGGGATTAATTATTTGGGAGACTAAGATTTTAAAGAAAACACTTTAAAAAAAAAAAAAAAAAAAAAAAAAGAGAGAAGAATGAGAAGAAAGTGATAGGTGACTGTAAAAAAAGTGAGAGAGCTGTGGATGACAAAGAAAAAGAGGATAAGAAAGTAGAGAGAGGATATGCTGATTAAATGAAAAAAGTGCGAATCGTTGTTGAGGTGTTGTGCAGGATAAGAGAAAAGGTGAGATAGTACTCATGGTGAGAAGCTGGTGTGAGAGTAGAGGCAGCACCAGCGCCCGGGGGCGTGACGTCAGCCGAGCTTCTAATGATGTAAGAGCGAGAAGGGTGCGCGGAGACTGAAAGCGCGCTCACTCCGTCCCTCAGCCTCTAGTAGCGCGGACGCACCCGCAGAACTGCGCGACCGCACTGGAGGTAAGAGCCAACGAGTTTTTAATCGCATCACACCAATTAAGCGTTAATTACGACCGCGCACAAAACGTAGATATAAAAATAGATGGAGAAAAACGTAACCTATTGTGCATAACACGATTAGGAGTGAATTGGGACGCTGTCACGATCTTTCTACATCAGAGTAGTTGATTATCTGCGTGTGGAACGTTTCAGTACTTTCATTCGCAGCGGCAGTGATAAACTGTGCTTTGAAGGTATTATAAGCAAGGGTTTGAAGCAAGATTCCTGGACCCCAGCGGCATTATCCCGTTATTCAGAGCAGCTCCAGCCTTTATTGTTATTTAATGCATATCACGTTCGAGCGTCTCTTTCCGTTCGTGGTCATTCTTAAACTTTCCATCTGCATTTCGTGCGTTTATAAACTTAAACCTGGACGTCTGTAAAATAATTTAAAGGTGAGCTGTTAATGACGGACGGGCTGGAGTATTGAGCGCTTTGTTTGATTGAGCGACTGGCTTCCTGACGGGCGGTTAAATGTCAGTGAAGTTGCTTTGTGCTTCTTCACAGAGAGCTGAGATGAGGGGGAGCAGGTGAAGCTGGCTCATTCCGCGCAGGGCGCTCAGTGGAGGGGCGCTGGAGAACGATGTGCGTTCATCTTGCTTTCTGGCGCGCCTCCTCACAGACCTTCCGAAGCGCAGCTCCAGTTCACTTAACGGCGCCGTGCACGTAGTCCGCTCGACGCGTTCTTTAGAGACTCGAAGCCGGGATGCTGGGCAACGGAGAAAAGTGGAACTTTTGGACCGTGTAAGCATCGAGAAGCAAAAAGCATCCGTAGGAAACAGTAGATCACGAAGGAGATTAAACCATGGGCATGAAGCACCTGCTGCTGCTCCTGATTTATCTGGACCCGTTGAGTGTGCTGTGCACGTCGACGGCCAAACGAGCTAAAACGCCACCGCGCCGGCCCGTCAAGCCCAAAGAACTCAACAGCACGGCGGCCCCGGCCGTCGCTCCTGCCCCCGTGCCGAGCCAGAGCCACGACACTTGTCTGGGTTACTACGACGTGAGCGGGCAGTTTGATCGCGAGTTCGAGTGCAACAACACAGACCACCGCTACTGCTGCGGCTCTTGCTTCTTGCGCTTCTGCTGCCAGTTCCGCGGAAACCGGCTGGAGCAGCGCACCTGTAAGAACTACAACAAGCCCGACTGGGTGAAGACCGCCGCTCCGTCAGCCGTCTCCACCAGCGAGCCGTACGACCCCAGCGCCGATCAGACCAACACCGCCGTGTACATCACGTGTGGCATCATCGCCTTCGTCATAGCACTCGGCGTGTCAGCTAAGGTCGCCTACGATAAAGCCACTCAGCCTCCTCAAGAGATGAACATTCACAGGTGAGAGCACAGCAGGCACCATCATCAGTCTTCCATCCCAAGAGCGAGTTTAGTGCTTAACACAACTTTTTGCTGAATATGTTGCAGTGGGCATCAGGCATTCTAAAAAAAAAAAAAGCCCTACACCCTTTTGCACTCTTTTCAAATGATGGATGGGAAGGATTCGAATGAATTACTTATCCTTTTTAATCACAATATTAAAAACTTCCAACATTTATTAAGAAAGTTGAAACTACAGCACATAGGCTAAAACGTCAACGTAAAGCAATTCCTTGTTAGTTGAAGTAGTGTGTATTGATTGCACTGTGTAAAACTGTGTTTTATATTCAGTGTCTTTGCAGATGGTGGAGCTTTATAGCCTTTCCCTTTTGCTATTTTGATAATCTGTTCTTTTAGCATTCTGCAATGTGCAGTATGTTTCTAATGGCAATTTCTTAATACCCAACATAAAATGTTCTATTTTGTTTTTGAATCAAGGTTATGAGCTTTTCACATTCTGGGAATTGTCAGTAAATGCAATACGATATGATGTATGATGTGAACGTAAAATTCTTCTACAAAGACTATCATAATCTCTTGTATGTTGTCAATGTGCTGTAGACAGTTGGAAAGCATTTTTTCTTATCTATATGATTTGAATTTGAAATCCAGCAACTAAAATGTTATGAGTTCTTTCTGTGTAGTCTTCATCTGCAGATGTGTGTCCATTTCACACTGCTGCCTGCATATAATATTAGATGGGGCATGGGCTGGTCGTGACCAGATTTTCAAGCAGAGGAGGAATATTCACTGATATACTGCTCCTTGGTCATTAGTCCAGATTTTTATGTGTTTGGAAACAATGTGAAAAATTAAACTTAAATTTCTTATTAATTTGTTGTAAATAATAAAAGTTGGTAAAATAACCCTCCACCTGGCTTAACAATGTGCTAATGACTGAGAAGGTGATCTTTGTAACTGTAGCCATACCCTACCCTTTTTCTGCCCTTTTTCACTTGAAATTTCTTGACATGGAACCGATGGATTAACCCCCCCCCCTTCTCCCACAATCATATCACTCTGCACCCATGTAACCATGGCACCTTATAATGGCAGTAGATGTTCATGCCAGTAGATGTCCTCTTCCTTTTGAGAGTAAACAGCCTTTAATCCTCTGGGAACATTTTCCACAAGAGTTATGTATTTTCTATAAGGTATTTACATCTACTCTTAAGAAATGCATGTATAAATCAACCACTATAATTAAACAAAACCTGCTTTGCAAGCAACCTCTTAATTATAAAACCGTGAAACTGTTTAAATATATTTATATGTTGTTATATAAACTGTTTTGGGATTTACAAAACCTATCAACGTTCTGTAAACCAGCAGGGCTATACACAGTATATACAGGTAGAAATATGTATATAGCATATCTACATATAAGGCTTCACTTATCACACAGATGCATTTTGTAGTAATACATTATGGACTACAGTCTATCTGATTCTATGCATAATGTGTTCTTTCAAAATAGTCCTGACTGCCATTAAACAGTTATTTGGGTGGTGGATGATTCTCAGCTCTGCTATGGTATGGTTGGATCAGACAAAGTTGTGTTATTTAAATTTTCAAATGCTGCCCACTCACCTTATACTCTATAAGACTCAAATATTTTGTAGCTTAATGTCACTTTTTGGGTTCTTAATATTTGTTCGTTAAATAAATCGTTAAATAAATCGTTTTGAGGTCTTACAGGATGTTGCCTACAGGATGCTGGTGTTTGCATATTTTGCTCATAGTCCAGCAGTGTCACAGAGTTGAAAACTCAAGCAAGCTCTGCAATGTTTCATCCACTCATACCAGTGTAATGCACATTAATAAAAAACCTGCTAGTGTCACCGCAGTGACATGCAGCTATATGGTAAATGGACCTAATAAAATAGATAGGTGAAGAAGCATAAAACAAAATCAATGAGATGGGGCATTGTGTGTTTGCTCTGCCTAATTTGGTCACATTGGGGCACATCTAGTGAGTGACAATAAAGTAAAGTCAGCTGAGTACTAAATACAGTATACGGAAATAACAGACTATATTTATTACAGTAAATGGCATCATGGTAAAATGTTCACCAGATAAACAGAAACCTCAGAACCCACAGAAACAGAAACCACTATATAAAATATTTCAAGACATGTGCACATCCTACATACCATGCATCATAATAGACGATACCTTTATCGTTGCACACGTAACCATTGCAAACCAAGCTACACCTGAGGTGGCGTTACTCTTACTACTGCACAAGCTCAAAGACATTTAGGGCATGTGCACCCTATGCAAAATAATTAAATGAAACTAAAGGGAGAAAAAAAGGGAGCATACCAATCCGGTCCTGATGCTACTGCACCGACTGTGCCACGACGTTAGGTGGAACCATTGTCCTATCCATCCGCTTAGAATTCACGCTGCCTAAGGAGCGTGAATTCTGCACCACACACTCCAGCAAGAAGCAAGGGGTGACCTCCACCAATGTCCAGCATTTCTTTAGTGATATGCGACACACTATTTTGTCTTCATTTCAGTGGAGACCATGTGCATTGATCCCTCTCCCATCCCATGTGCCCTAAAATATAGCCAGACACTGAAATTATAGCTGTGCTTTTACAAAAATATGTGTAAGAAGGGCATGTTAAACGCTGAAGGGCCCTTTCAAACAAATGCAATGTGAAGTTCTGTGGAGATATATATGAGCAATTTTTAGCCACCAGTGCTGGGATGCTGGAAAAAATGTTTGAATAGTTTTGAGTTTTAAGTAAACATATAAAATGCAATATAAAATACCTCAGGGTATGTGCACATCCTACATACCATGCATAGTGTTAGATGATAACCAAGTCGCACAATTGACCTTTACAAACCAAACCATACGTCACTCTACTTATGATATTGTACAAGTGCGAAGGCATCAAAAGTACCACTAAGTTTGTGCACACCCTATATAAAATTTGTGTAGTGCAGTGATGCTGGGACAGCTCTTGCCCTCCTCAGCTATCCAAAAAGAAGCACATCGTAAATGCTAAGAGCTGTATAATTTTATTGGACTTATTTATTTTACTGGAAAAAAGTCAATCAATCATTTAAATTATTCACTGATTATTTAATTTATCAGGGAAACCAGAAGTTAAGTATTCTGCTTATCAGTGTTGTGATAAGACACACAAACAGTTTTTTTCTGAAACACTTCATCTTTAGTTTTTACTTGTTTTTTTTTTATCTTGGTTTGATCAGTTCTCTCCTGGATGGGCATGGGGAACCCCAAACACCCCCCCCCCCGACCCTAATATAGGATAAAGCGGAAGATAATGGATGGATAGATGGATATAAGGGGCAGCATGGTAGCTAAGTAATTGCGGTTCTGGGTGTAATTTCCATGTTCTCCCCATGTCTACATGCAAAGTCCACAGTCCAAAAATATGAATTGATTGTAAATTAGATGGTTTAAATTGCCCCTGTATAGTGTATGTGCGTGTCTATGTGAGTGAGCCTTTGCCCAGCAAAGTATTGGTGCTGGCCCTGTCCAGTGCTCGAAAATGTTCTCTCCTGGATGGACATGGGGAACCCCCCGGCAACCCTAATATAGTATTTGAATGAATTAATGAGTGTTGCAACTACAGATAATAATCTGATTTTATTTTTATTAACATATTTAACAAATTAAAATGTATAACTAGTTTATATTACACAATTTAGATTACACAAATATACAGATAGTAGACTTGCCCTTTTTTTAGCATTAAAAGAGGTACAACCATATTCTTCTAATGAAACCCTGTGCATAGTTGTGGGCCCTGTAATTCTGTCCAGAACAGAACTGGTTAGTTCTGATTATTAGTTCTAATAAAGTTGTTTTGAATCACTCAAGTTCAAAATAGGAGGTGTGTCTGCTATGCTAGCAGTCCCAGAGAATGAGATGCACCCCTTGTGCTAGACATTCTCAATTAAACTCATGTCACAGAATGACCATGCTGGGTTATCAGGGAGATATTTATTGGTACATGTCCATGTTACTTTGTACTGCAGAGACAGTGCTGGTTTTGTTTCTCAGACCTATATGAAACATTGGAACATTACTGTCTATTCTGAGTTGAAAGATTAATGTGAAGTAAAATAGTGAGACCTACTGGTCTGCAAGGCAAAATAGAGTGCATAGAATGCTTCTATTATGCCCACCCTCTTGGCAGGTGAGGCTCTTCCCTTGCAGATGATGCTTGTAGCTGGAGAAGGTAGGATTAATGGGGTTTCCCCTGGCATCTTACTATGGTTGGCATCATCTTTTGGAGGTTACCTTGTTTTTTTTCCTTTTTGTTTTTGTTTATTTGCAGTAGGGATACGACTAAACTGAAAAAGTACAGCAGCAAAAGAGTGGACGATATACAGTATTTATAGATATAGTAAATATAGTTTTGTTTTAAATTTCTTTTTACTGATCAAATTTATAGTAGTGTTATAAATGCATGTGGCTAATGCATTTGTTAGTTGCTTTTATTATATTTGTTTTCAAAATCCTTTTCTCATATTTTGTCCAATGTTGTAATTTATCTTGTGTTTATCAGGTTCAGCATACAGTGGCAACCACAGGGTATTACGTTAGAGATGGTAAATCCCACTAAAGAAGTGTGAACCCTTTTGCTACCTAACTCATGCTCAAAGAAAAGGGCCCAGATCCAACATGACTCGAATAGAGTGGTTACAGAGGCCAAGTGTTAAGGCTGCCCATAAAAATGGTGCATAATCAATATTAGTAAAGAAATAACCTGGTCATTCAGCATTTTCAGGTAGTCAGTTCTGCTCATTTCTTGGGCACATAACGTAACTAAGCGTAGACCTGACCGATTGCAGAAACCCCAGATTATAAACTGGTTTGCCCAAAAAACAGATTTGTATACTGTAGGCATTTGACATGATTGTGGCATCACTTCTCTCTTCTTACCCTGATGCACCCATCACTCTGGAATAGAGTAAATCTGGACTTATCAGACCACATTACCTTTCTTTGTTTCAGAGTTCAATATTTATGCTCCCTAGCAAATTCAAGTCATTTTTGCCAGTTAGCCTTACTGACAATGTTTTTTTTTAGGCTGCACAGTTCCAATACCATTAGTTCCCTTCAGGTTATGCATGTGGAAATGCTTTTATATTCACTATTAGACATGTCCCTGAGTTCTGATGTTTTTTTTTTTTTTTTTTTTTTTTTTTTGATTTCATGAAAAGTTTAATTGATTAATGATCATGATCATTCAAGATTGTTTTCCCTAACACATTGCTTACTTGAAGATGTTTCTTTCACTGTCTTTACATAATAATGTGTTAGACAATTCTAACATTTACTCATTTAGCAGATAAAAGTTTATCCAAAGTGACTTAGAAAGGAAAGAACAACACAAATCAGTAGTTTACGGGGGGGGGGGGGGGGGTAATGTAATATAATCAAACAGGATCATTATTCAATCTGGCCTTAGACTATTATTATTTAATTTTATTGAATTTTATCGAATAGAATTTAATTTTTAATAGCAAATGCCTGTGGAAGTGATTTGAGATGTTTTTTTTTTTTAAATGCTTAAAAGTTACTCAGCATTAAGGACAGTTTTCTGAAGATCATTCAGCAGTGATGAACAATATGTAGTGAGAATTACCACCAGGTGAATCACCAGGTAACATTCACATCTACAGTGCAGGGAACACATCAAGAGAGTATTCCTAACCCTTGACAAATTAGCATCTTTTCCAAAACCACAGTCTTTTGTCATAGTTGTTTATTAAATGAGAAGCTACTCACTGCATCAGTTAGGGTTAAATAACAGCTGAAATAACAGTTGCAGCTGAAACAACCACCCATGCAGTAATTATCCAATGGGAGGCTTTTAGCTTAGTTAAATCAAGCTGGTGACCTTTTTTGGCCAGGGAGTGTATACAAAAACAATAAACCTCAATTAGGAGCACACTGGAGAAAAGGAAATGTAAAAGAGGCACAAGAGGCACCTAACCAAGAAGACAAAAACAAGATAAATAAGAACCAATCATCATCATACAAAGGCTCTTACTGCATGGCTTTATTTGCATGTGTGGGTTTTCACTAGAGTCTCCACTTTCAAAGACATGCTGATAAGTAAAATGGGAATGACAAATTGCCTTAGCCATTAAGGATGTATGCATCTGTGTATAGAGCTGGTTCCACCCTGGTTGGTTCAGGAAGGGCATCCAGTGTAAAACAGTGCCAAGTCAAAAATTTGGATCTTCACTGTTGTGAAGACCTCTGTAATAAACAGCTAAAATAAATAAAAGAAGAAGAAATATGTGGCTGACCAGTATCATAACTATAAAAAGGAAACACTAGAAAGTGAACAAGAACTCAATAATGTATAGACAATCTATGTACAGACACTTTATTAAATTAATAAACAGGTACAGCATTTTTAACTCACTTTAATAGACATTTCTAGTCAGTGGTAAACATTCTTATCCAAAAGTAACTTTAAATCAATGTCTTCTTTCATACAGAGCCCTGGCAGATATTTTGAGACAACAAGGACCAATTCCTATATCCCAGTATGACTGTGAAAACTTTGCTGCTATGAACAATTCATCCAAAGACGATACTCCACAGAGAACTGGCTCCAAAAACCACTATACCCCTGTCCACACTTCCAAATCTAATCATGGTAAGAATTTTTCATATTTTTAAAAGGTTTTTCCAAGAATTCTGATACAAACTTTGTTGAGCAATTCATTTAATGCATAAGCATGAGGTGTAAGATTACATATACAGCTACACTAGGCAATATGTGTCCAGGTAAGTGGTGCATGGAAACATAAAAAACGCCAGGTAGCGGTAACACAAAAGAGAATTTATTAAACATAGCCAAGGTACAGGGCAAACAGAAGTTATGCTGAGCAAGGCAAATTAACTGAACGGCCAATCTCTTATAGAATGATGAACAAAGGTGGGATTAATTACAAAAAGGAAGGCAGATGACAGGTAAACACAACAGAAATAAATTAACAAGGACTAAAGGCTAATTAACACAAATCAAGCGAAAACCAATGCAAAGTAACTAAACAAGGGCTACAACAAACAGTCATTTGAACAGGAGTTCAAAGTGCATTTAAATTGTTAATTTCTTTTAAAAAAATAATTGTGCCATTACTTCAAACATTTTTTAATTATCTCTTCTCTATATATTAAATTAAGTGAATAATAGTTGTATACTGTATACGAAAATATACAAGCTTGTTTGCTGTAGAGAATGCAAATATAAGAAATGTTTAATGTGTAACAAGCAGTATTGTTACATCAAGTTGCATCACTGTCTAGAACTTTGCATTTGTGTTGTGAAAATCACTTTAGTCTAAAAGGTTTTGTTTGTTATGAATATATGATGGCTTTCCTCATAGTTATTATTTATGTTCAGAAACTGAAATATTAACACGAAAATACTGGCATTATAAAACACAATATAAGATACAACATTGGTATGTAGCCAAAATAATACAAAAATTATTAATTTGATCAACTTTAACCTAAAAATTTTAATTCATACTGTTCAGGCATATTGTTCATTGAGGTTAATAGTTAGAGTTTACAACGTTATATAACAGTAAGCAATTAAGCTAAAGTATAAACCATGGTGTGGTGTTGGTAATTGTGCACAGCTAATACACTGGTGGATAGGTTTTCATTAATAAATTTCCTCATTTACATTAAGAAATGTGTGACATTTCTGTATCAGGAGATTTGAGAAACAATATTATACCCAAGTTTTTTAATAGTAGCAAAATATGTTAAAATATTTCACAAAAAAATGGCACTTTAGGCATACAGCTTACAAATCTGCAGAGACCTCATCACCCTCTTATAATTTGAATATGTCAGTCATAAGATGAATTGAAAATAACTTGTGCAAATGATATGCATACTAATGAGTTTGGGCCCATTCAGAGGCGTGTCTAGGGATGTCCGAGTACATTGTGAAATAAAAGTTTTATGAATGACTGGCCAATGCGATTAGTGTTTAGTCAGGAATGGTTGTTTTTGATGACCTTGTGTTTTTTACACTGACAGTATTGGTTTACTACTACAGAGCATTTTTACAATGAACAGGCTGTGTTTCCTCTAGTGATCCTGTGTCACAGCTCTTCAAAAGCATAGGTGATTAAATGTAGCAAGACACAAACTGCAAAGTAGGATAGTACACGAAGTATAAAATGCCTCAGTATACTCATTAAATCATGGACTGTATTGACATTTTTTAAACATCTGTGGACAAGCATTGTTGGAACAAGAGTTAAAGACTTAAGGACTGCACCAAACACTTTTTTATTAACAGTGTCTTTGATAGTGGAAAATGTGATAAAGTTAATTACTACTTGCACCGCACTATGAACTGCAATGTAAATTTACCGAAAAGCAGTAAGCATAATGCCATTTTTACCTACAGTAATAATGTATTACTATAGATTAGTTGTGTTAGCTATATCTGATTTTCTGTAAATGCATATGCGCTAATAAGATGCTTACATACATACAGAAAAGTTCATTTTATTGCTCAATTGTTGATCTTTGAGCTTTCAAAAGAGTTATTTGTGATTCTGACTTATGTGTAATTTCGAGATCAACTTTGTCACAGATGTTTCTCTTCAAATTGTTTAAAAAAATAGTATGAGACAAAGATATGACGTGGTCTTGCATAATCTTTTGGTTTATACATGACTTTGTTGGCCTTGGGATTTGAACTCTTAACCTACAGATTAATAGCCCAACAGCCTAACCACTGAGCTACTACACCCTAATGTTAGATGTTCAGCAACTATTAAGTAATTCACAATATAAAGACTGAAACTGCTCTTAGTCTTTGGATGAGATATGGTCGAGTTAACAATAAGAACCCTGTTTTCAATAAATAATTTAATCTTATTATCTTTATTCTCTACTGAGATCAGGCTCTGGTCAGATACACTCAGGACAGGGCACCGATCCATCACTGGGCACACACTCAATCACACAGACACAGACACACACACACACACACACACACACACACACACACCCTTTATAGGGGCCATTTAGATAGGGGATATTTAGAACATGATTTGGACTGTGGGAGGAAACTGGAGAATGCAGAGTAAACCCACATGGACATGAGGAGTACATGGAAATTCCATCCAGATCAGTATTTGAACCTGAATCCCCAGTGCTGAGAGATGAACGTAATAACCACTAAACCACTGTGCTGCCCCCTTAATGAAGAAGTTTATTATTTTTGCAAATCTAAGCATAATGTGAGACATCATTGAGATCTGTTCTAAAATTGCAGAAGAGA
Source organism: Corydoras sp. C115 (assembly GCA_019802505.1). Lineage (NCBI taxonomy): Eukaryota > Metazoa > Chordata > Actinopteri > Siluriformes > Callichthyidae > Corydoras > Corydoras sp. C115. The sequence continues at coordinate 2,638,053 of JAFMOC010000022.1, read as the reverse complement.
CATGCATGATGTTACTGAAGTCTTTAATCTCAGGAGACATATTTACGCAGCAGGAGACCTATTCCAGAGTCTCCTTTATCTTTCAATTTGATCTTGAGGAGAAACTATGGAGGATTTACATCGCCTCTACAATTTTTCTTTCTTTCGGGTAAACTTTAACTGACTGACTTCTTATGGTTTAATTAATTTAGCATATATTATTTGTAAGTAAGCAGTTTTATAATTTGATTTTTTACATGAGGACCCCGCTTCTGGTTCTTTATTAATTAAAAGTAAAATTTAACAGACCATGATGAATGACTAAAGGTGTGTAGAGTTTATCCCTAATGGGCATAATTATTGTAACACATCTACACATGAGGAGAATAAAAACTCCACCCTGGGCCACACCTAAGGCACTGATTTAAACAAGCTTGTACTGTTATTAAATAGGTTCTCATGACAAGACAAAAAGCTGAGGTTACTCTCACAAATTCTTGTTTAAACGAAGAATAGCTTAAATTTAGCTACCATGGGCACATAGGTGGGTTTCACAGTAAAGGTTCAGCTTGATCACTCACTGTGATTTGAGCTCTTGTCAAGAACTACAGTGATAAAATGAAGACCAAGTGTCTGGTCAATTTGTAGGTTTTGTCCAATTGAAACCCCCTGCCACATGCTCATTTATTTGATTCATACAACTGTCAAAATCTGAAGCAAAAAGAAGCAGTTCACTGCAGTTGTTTTGCTCTATTGGTTCTGCGAGTGAAAGAAGCAATAGCTGATTTGAAGGCCAAAACAGTATATTGGCTTCTATCACCATAGTGTCATAACCAATGTTTTTATTTCATTTTTCCTTAAATATACCAATAATGGTTTAGGTCTAATATCCACTGTAACGAGGGGTTGGCAAGTATGAGGACCGGATCCAGGTCCTCATACTTGCTCCCAACAGAAATGGGCTTTATTACAGATTTAATATAACATAAATTATGATCCTGCACATTCAGGGTCCATGGAATCTCTTTTCCCATGGTATGTGATGTGACATCTTATAAGGCTTCACACGTCATCAGGTGGGACAGCATCATCAATCTCCCTGATCAACGCGTCGGCTCTGGCTCTCCTCCCTCAACACCACCGTGTCACCTTCACATACACACTTCATCCAACATGATGATAGAAATATAGTTAGAAATGATGAATATAAACTGATTTATATACTTTCTATTTTCTTTACAGAACCTCAATTCTTTGTCTGTAGCATGACTTTGGAGTTTAAGTGTGCATTCCAAGACCTTTTAACTGACAATAAGTTTCATGACCCATTTTCTGCCCTTAACAGCACTACTTTAGATTGGTTATTATTCCAATCCTTGCTTGAGTCCCTCACCTAAAACATAACTGAATGCTTTTTTTTTAAAGTTCCCCTATAATACAAGCTTCACAGGCTGCTGTGTCTTGAAATTGCTTTTCGACCATAAATCTGATACGTGTAGTTAAGTTTAAACTTCTCAGTGGCCACAAAGTTATCATGTCATTAGATTTAATATTATATTCTGTATTGTCAGGTAATTTCAATGTCAAGTGCAAAAATACCACTTTCTTTTGCTTGTACTAGTCTGATATTCACCCCACTGTGTGTAGTAAGTCTTTTGCAAGCAAGGTGACTTTTATGTCCAAAAAATGGAAGTCATCACATAGGAAGTGCGAAGGATTTTTTTTCTTGTTAAGGCTATTCAGACAATGTGGACCTTAAAATGAATGTTTGCCAGAGCATGCATGGTCTTTATGTGATGTTACTTATTTCAGGTGGACACTATTCGAAGGAGAGCAGCCGCAGTGCAGGGCATGACTTGCACAACTTCATTTCGTCTGGCTTTGTGACTCTAGGAAGAGGTCATTCGAAAGGTAGTGTTATGCTTTGCTTTTGCTTGTGGATTCAGGAATTTTTATTTTTTTTTGTAACTACATTAATGTAAGCACAATTAATTATTGCATTAATACTAAAATTGTGTTGTGTGCTGACTATGTGGGATAATTAACAATGGTGATCATATTTGAAATCTTTTCACTTATGCGATTGCTAAATGTGACATATTATACTTTTTGTTTCCGAGGTTCCTAATGAAATGACTGACATGCTGTAGTAAAAATACAAGAACAAGAACTATAGAACTCTTTGGTCAGTATGTGTCTTTTTAAACCAATGGTTTTCAGTAGGGGTGTCAATAATTGGTATACCCACTGCTTTTCCCACCACTTGTGCCGTGAGGTGTGCCAATATTGCTCTTTAATGCCATAAAACATTGCATAGAAAAAACCTATAGCAGAATTAGCTAACAGAGCAGAGAATATCTGATAATTGAAATAGCAAAAATTAGAAAATATGCAAGCAAATAATTATTCATAAAAAAATATATATATATGTAGAAGATATTTAAAAAGAGACACTTGAACAAAAGTATTGGGGTATGTATACCTTTTGATCATCTTCAATCCTTCACCATAATATTATCATAATAGGTGATTTAGTGTAGCCACCAAACCCTAAACTGTCAAACATCTATGGTAGGTATGAAGAAGGAGATTGCAAGCAAAGTTTTCTCGTCCAACAGCAATACCTTTTATACAGACACACTAATCTTTTAAAATCCCTTTAAAGTGTTGAAAATATTCTAAAAATAACAGGATGACGTAAAGGTTTCTGTAGGTGTGATGTGTATGTTTACTAATACTTTTGTTCAAATAAATATATGGAGTTGTGAAAAGTAAAGTACACATACAATATAAAATATATTGTAAAATAAAATTGAACAATTGAACAAAAGTGTTCAGTTGAACAACAACATGTGGCACACAACACTGTCATTATTTAAAAACAACAGGCTTTTAGTGAACAATTATATACATTTAAATAAAAGCAGATAAATAAATATATATAAATATAAATAAATGTAAAGCTACATTTGAGGAGCAATGCCATAAGTGTTAATTTGTAAATGACATTTGTAGTCTAACATCGTTCTGGAGTAACTATGAACTCTTTATTACAACATTGCTTCAGTTGATTGAGGTTTGGGGGCATGCATGCACAACTGTACTATAGCATTTCATTAAGTTTGGACTTTGAATAAGTTATTAGATTTTTTTCTCTTTAAATCATTCTTTTGTAGTTTTGCTGGTGTGCTTGGGTTCATTGATAGATTAACTTACAAGCTCAAATCAGCACCTTTCCATTACAATGCTTGACAGTTAGTTTGGTGTGTCTTGCCCATACTGTTATTGGTTTTCTATGTGCCACTGTACATTATCGCTAGACATCCTTACCTTTGTCCTATTTTTCTAAATATAAATTTATTCAATATGTAAACTGTGATTTTGCTAACATATTCTTTTCAGAAGATACTCCTGGCAAGTCTTTGAAACAAGCATTGTACTGCTTTTTTCTAATTCTTCACTGTCATGAACTTGAACATTTAACATGTTAACTGTGGCATGAAATTCTAATTTGTAGCACTTTAATTTTTGCAGTTTCTCTGAACAAGCTTGGGGTAAAATTGCATCACTCTGGGATGATTGTCAGCTGTATTATAATTTTTCCACATTGAAATGATGGACTATAAAATGTTTTAAAATAGCCTTGGTTCACCTACCAAATTAATAGGCAGCAAGAATTGTTTTTTTAGATGGTTGTATTTGTCTTTCCTCCATTGCAGAGTGTTAACATGCACACGTTAATGCTCTAGACCAGCAAATTGTGAATGTATGTGCTTGTATAGTGGTTGTCACACAGGCTAATGACCAGTTTATAAAGGGCATATGTTTAGCGGTGCCTGATCCTTTTACACCCTATGAAATGAGTGCTGCATTGCTGCAAGGAAATTTCAAAACACCTCTGTAACAATGATGGACCGAGAATAATCCACCAGCCGAAACTCTTGAGATACCAAAATCCTGTATGTAGTCTTCTATGAGCAGTGATAAATGATTAAAGAATGACTAAGAATGACTAATGCAAATGTTGCAACAGCAAATAAGCTACTTTCTTTTACTCATCCTTCTGATTTTATATCTACATGATGGAGCAATAACCTAAATGTGTGCAACAGTGAACAGCCAAAGCAAATTAACACATGGACTGCAGTTTGTAACTGTAGAATAACAAAGTGCATGGTAAGTGGAGATAATACAATGTTCACTGTGTATCTACTGAAGTAGATACCTAGAAAAAGAGATAGACAGACTTTAACAGCCAGGAGTTTCTTTGCCATAAAGCATTATAAAAAGGCATGGCTTCTCTGAGCAGTGTGCAGTAGCTATATAAATCAATATCCACCCAACAAATAAAAACTGATAACTTATGCATTCAGCTGCAAAAGCTGGCTGTGAGCAGCATTGTAGCCAGTCTTGATTAGGTACCATTTATCTGCCTGAATTAACTGAAAATGCCATAATTTGGAATCCACTTGCTTATACACTCTTTGGGACAGCTAATATGGTTTTGGTTTTTTCTCTATTCAAGTGCCCTTTTGGTCAGAGCCATTTCACCCATGTCTAACCATGGCAGAAGCTATTTTTGGCAAAGCATAATATGATTTACGACAAGTGAAGGTACTAGTGCAACCTTAAGGTTGAAAGCTTTAAAGTAACAGGCTTGAAGACTTGAAGACATTCCTATTATTAAAGCAGTAACACAGCCTTCATACAGCTTTCAAAATGCATTTTCCTTCCTTTGGAAAAAATGTTTTGGTCCATCCTAGAAAGGTCAGCTTTGTCGCCATGCATAAAGTAAAATAATTTTGGCAGATTTTACTGAAATACCAAGTTACATGTGCCCCCTTTTCATTTTGTTATAAATCTTTTCTTTATGTTTTTCTAAAAACAGTAGCTGTGTTCAAATTAGTTTAATAGACTAAACAGACAAAATAAATCACAAATTGATTGAAAGCCTTTGAAGCAATTACTTACTAAGTAAAATGTGTAGGAAAAAGTGATTACCTTGTTTAACTGTTTTGTGTCATTATAGGGCACAGCATGCTGGTAGAAAGTGTGGGCATAAAAAGTGTGGACCAAAGCACATGGGACAGAACAACAAAATTAAAAGCCATATAAACTATCTCTAAGCTAGACGACTAGGGCCAATAGGAACAAACACTGATGGCCCCTGGATTCTGTCACTGTGGACCCGTTAAAAGAAAATTAGGCCGGCACAAGGGGTCCCTTCATTCATTCATTATATTCCGCCTAATCCTCTACTAGGGTCGTGGGGAGATACACCCAGGACAGGGCGCAAACACACATTAAATGGAGCAATTTAAAGCATCCAATTTACCTTGAATGCATGTTTTTGGACCGTGAGTGGGAACCGGAGAACTTGGTGGAAACCTACGCAGACACGGGGAGAACATGGAAACTTCTCCCAGATTGGGATTCAAAGCAGGAATCCCCAGTGCTGAGAGACAAATGTGCTTACCACTAAGCCACCGTGCCGTCTTTTTTTCCTCCATTTATTAAACAAATTGCTTACTACGACGCTAAAAATAGCATCTAAATAAATAAACCTGTGACATGGAAGAACAAATGTGGACACCACAGACAGGGCGCAACGACACTGAGGGGGAAAGCTGAGACCCCACCCTTTATCACATCACTGCGCTCCTGCTATTAAACCTCACCTTTTATTTCCCTTTACCTGACATATAAATGTTTTAATATTTATTTTTAGGTATTTACATTTTGTTTTAATCGTAATGTTGGACAATGGACCTTAAATGGTCACTCTGTTCGTTGGTCATTTTTAATGCTTGAAGAATGGATGTTACATCAGCGTTTTGCTAGTTTTGTACTTCATATAAAACTTGGAACAGATCACAGCAAAAGTTGCTCATTGAGCCAAAAGTGTCAGGGGCACTAAAAAAAGACCATGGAACTCAAAACTTACCAAGGCTAAACTCTAAACTAAAGCTGAACTGAAAACCAAAGAGCATGAAACACAGGGCAGAATACAAAAGAAATACTTAAAAGCTACACAAACCATATGCACAGACCCAAACACATCAATGCAGATAATGAGAACAAAAACAAGACGGGAACAGAAGGTGGTGTCAAAATAAAAATTCAAAAAAATAAGCTATCTGACAAAAAGTACTTTATATCTGCCAGTTAACAAAAACTTTAGGATTTTTAACATTATTCTTTGAACTGTAAAGAGAGAACTTTTAAAATAAAGGTACTGAAGATTACTGCTGTGATACGAATTACACAGCGTGGCATCATAACTGTTGAAGGCACACTGATTGAATTTTATCTTGAACACAGTGCGATACTAATCATTATTCATTAAATTTGCATGTAGAAAGTTGATGGTTGTAGCTGCTGAGTTTAACAAGCTCTATTTTTTATCTTTTGGACAAGCGTCTTCTTTCAGTGGCTGATAGAAGGTGAATTGGTTTTGTAAGGTTTCAGCTTCTGACCTTTGGTTCTGCTCTTTGAGAATATGGAGTATCTCCAAAATGAAAGAGAAACTGTTATCAGCATTCAGCTGCTTATTCAGTCTCCCTTTTATCAGAGCCTCCAAGGAAAAAAATAAAATAAAAGTTGGACTCTTCTGTTTGCTTAAGCAATCACACTTTCATCAGGTCATTTTATCAAAGGCTTCTATCAGCAAAATAGAAAAAAGGAAATGCAGAAGCAGGATCTTGTGGGATAAGCCTTGTTTTGTACTGGCCTTCAGAAAAGGGTTTGGAGATGCCATGCCTGGAGAATAACTCACCACACTGAACAGAGTTCCCCAAGCTGTGCACAGACTAATGGAGTTTAATAAGGAATGGCCATCTGTTTGTCATGTTCTTGGTGACACGCGTGTCTAAACAGTTTAGCTTTCCAGAAATGTCTAGTTATAAATGTCTTTATCTTATTTGTTGGTTTTCTGTCAAAACACTTGTGAAAAGAACTTGTAAAGAAACATTATTAAACAAATATAGTTTAGTACGTAGTATATTCTTTTTAGTATTTCAACTGTATTTTCCCTGGAAACCGTATGTCTATTAAATCACTGCTTTGTTTAACAGACAGTAAATATGAAAGTGGTTTTAAACAGTTGATAATACTTAGCGGAAGTAATGCAATATTTTTAAATCAATATTTTGTGTTGCACAATTGATTTATTTAGCAAGAGACCCTGGAAGAAAGAGGGTTCTTATAATGAATTCTGCATCAGCCTGCTGTAGTTTATTTGGGAATAATGACCAACTTGATCTTTATTCTCCTTAATTAAATCGACTCTCAGTTACCCATAAGGCTGGGCATTATGACCTAAAATCTTTATCACGATTAATGGCAAACTTTACCTTAATTATGATTAATGAACTATTGATATTTTTCCTTTTATCCCCATCATTTTATAGTTGTTCTTATAAAAGATGTGTTTTATTTCTCATTTTGTACACATACAAACTATTTATTTATTTATTTTGACTATTGAGTACATCTGAAATTAAAGCACATACTGTATACAGTTATATAACTTTTAACTTTAACCGTTAATACATGTATACACTCAGCAAAAAACATAGAAATTACGACAGTTTACTCATTTCACAGTGCATTGTGGGCAATATGCAAATGAGGGTGCTGAACCTGACCATGACAGTCCATATATGGCATTACAGTCTACAAACAGTGTCGCAACAGCTCTTAAGACTCCCCTCATGCCACAATATGTTTGCTTTTATTTTGCATTTTTATGTTTGCAACAGAGTAGGAACCATTTGGGTGATAAATTAGGCTTTGCACGGCAGTAATACTAAGGCAGTGGTTTGTTTGTGTGTTTCACCAGAGTGTATTAGACATTGGTCTTTGGAAGACACTGCAGTGTTGTGTGTTTAAACACCTCAATGACACTGGTAGACTGAGAATAATGCACCAAACTAAAAAACAGCCAACAGCATTACACAGCAATAAAATAAAGTGGGTGTCTATCACAAATGGTGCTATAACAGATGAGCTGCTGTCTTTAATTTTACATCTGCATCGTATAACTATTTGGTAGATATGTTTCATAAAATGCACTCTGCCACTTCATTGTCATTGCTGAGAATTATTCACCAGCATGAGAAAACCCAGTAAATGTGACTGACAAAGTAAATAGTGAAGCTTTAGTGTGCGATGATAGAACTACAGTTCATCTACTCTTCTAGACAAAAAAGATATTACTTATTCTGTTCTTATAAAAGACACCTCTTTCTGCCCAGAAGTGTATATGTATAATTAAGGGAACTTCACACATATGAGTTAATGTTACACAAATACTCATTAGTAATCGATAGTGGGGAGTGTAGTCACTGAGCCTAAAAACATTTTTTAAAAAGGTTTGTAAGGGTGTACAAGGGTGGGGGGGGTTCCACATTCCCATTGAGGGGACAATGTTTCAGGCGCAGGGCAGATACACTCAGGACAGGTTGGCAACCTATCTCACACAGACACACACTCAAAAACACTCTATATGGGCCCAATTGGAGCATTTAATTTACTTTGATCCATCTTTTTGGACTGTGGGAGGAAACCACAGAACCCAGTGAAACCCACATGGACACGGTGAGAACATGGAAATTCCACCGAGATTTGGGATTCGAAGCTGGAGTACCCAGTGCTGAGAGTACCACCGTACTATCCATAGTCCAGGTATTAAACTCTTAAATAATAAACAAACAAACCAGTTTATTAGCAAGTTTATTGAAATTGTACCTAGTTTAATGAAGTATGACTTAATTTTTAATATTTGATTGTTATGTAAAACTGTTAAAGAGTAAAGTTACTTCTAATCACACATAAACATGTAGGTATTTTACTATAAGACAAATAGAAAATGGTCTGCTAAAACCCTCTGTACACATTTGTTTACTTGTATTGAATGACTCCTTAACAAATGCCTGAAGCCTGACTTTTGCTCTCTGCCCTTGTATACTTGTTTTATTTTTCTTTTGGCAGTGTTATGTTTTAGAGCATGTGCAGTACCTGTGAAAATCAAACACATATACAGATATGGTAGACATGGTAATGTCTCTCTCTATGCTGTCTCTTGAGAAATCTATCCATTGAGTCCTTTCTACTAATTCAAAGCTGTTGATTTTATGTCTTAAAGGAATGAAAAAGAGAAAAAGGAAACTATATATAGTATAAAATATATATATAGTAACTTGATTTTTTTCAATGACAGTGGGCAGAATTAGATCAAAAGATTTTAATTTAAAAAGACATAAGTATCAATTGATGGAAGTAAAAGCTTTAAATTCCTAATGAATTTAAGTGATCTATGATTAATACTTCATATCACTAAATTCATTAAAAAAAAGACCTAGTGGATGACAGTTAATCAAGACATTATCACCTTTTAGTCACAACTCATTAGAATGGCAGTAGAGTTTAGGACACATCAATGAGTCTATTTTCATTCAAGTGGAGTGAGTGTGTTATTTAGCTGCAGTTGCTACCAGTCGCAGAGATGTTACAAACACATTTCATCATTTACGTTTCAAAATATGTCCATGGATCATCAGTGACAATTTAATATAGGAGTATTGTAAAAGCGAAAAAAATCACTGTTTCCATGAAACTAAATGTATGCTGTCTTTATTAAACAGAGAAATTGCTTATACAAATAGAGATTTGCCTTGGTGGCCAAGACATAAGATGTTGATTAAGGTCTGTGGGCCGGTGACTTGACTAAGCTGTCTGAATCCTTACCATCAAATTTATTGCAATGACAGCAAACAGGAAATGCCTCGTGCTGCATGCATGAACAGCAAGGTCTATAAATGTCAGAACAGGCATCCTCTGGCTTCTCTGGTCCAGTTGTCTTGCTTAATACTCCTTTTCTGTTGAGAACCCTGGTAGATAATGCTGGTAAAGTCACTTCCAATATCTACCTAAACCAATCTCACCCCCGCTGGTGTATGTTTTCTGAAATAAAGTCAGGTTGAAGCTTTGAAAAAAACAATAAATATGTTCAGTGATAATTTGATACATATATTATTATACATATAATTTGATAAATAATACATAAAAATAAAATGCATAAAAGTTGGTTTATAATGCTATACTTTAGATAGTGTACTTCAACCCCATTTCTAAAAGAGTTAGGATATTTTGTACAATTATATCAGCCATCTTTTTTCATTCATTAATTTATTTATTATCTTCTTCGTGGTGGGGTTCCTTATGCCCATTGACAGGCCTGCGTTCTGACTGGCCGGAAGTCACAACAGGTGCCCCTGGGACAATACACGGCCCAGGGGGCACTGCCAACCTAGCCCTCTTAATAACCTTAAGCCTGGTTGAGACAGAGGAGTGGCTAAGTTTGAGCGCAGCTGTTGAGTCCAAGTCCCATCCCCATTTTTTTAGGGTGTGCACACTGTTTAAGGTAAAAGTCATTGCACTTGTGCACTAGTAAGGACAGCATGCTCTTTGCTGTATATTTGTTTGTAGATGTCACGTACATTCAAAGTATAGCTTGGTACTATGCACTGTATGTAAGATGTGCACGTACCCTGAGATATTGTTTTTAACAAATTTATCTAAATGAAATTAAGCTTTTTTATTTTTATGTAGTTGGGTCTAGCATGCACACATATTTTTACCAGTATTTCGCACCCCCATAACATCTTTATCTCATTTTCTTAAACTTGCTACAACCATCTTTCCTTTTAATTACACTCTGTTATTGTTTGGGAACAGGGGATATTGATTTGCATGTGGAATTTTTGCCAAATTCTTGGAACAAGACAAGCAGTCTGTTGACGTAATTGCAATTCCCCTTCCTTGAACTGCAGACAGGTCATTGAACGACATGCAATTGACAAATACTGTGTTGTAGCGCATGCAAAATAAAGCATAGCACAGTTTTGCAGAAATAACAATGAATTAAATTGTTTTTAAAAGTATTAAAACAAAAATATTAAAAATTTTCATTATTAGTTTTGTGGTGAGATGTGATCCATAAAAAATAAAGAAATACAATAATTGGCATCTTTAGGTACCATTATCTCTGTCAGTGATTCCATAGATTCTATATTAATCACAAAACCAAAGTTTCCATTAAAAAATAATGTATCCTTGATGCATGTAAGAACAGTTCATCTTATCATCTTCTGCTTAATCTTCTCCTAGGGTCAGGGGTAGGTTCTCCATGCCCGTCCAGGGAAGAACCTTAAATTACATCCTTTGGCAGTGTTATATAAAGGGTCTGAATGATATGTAATCACATCCAATCTGTCATTTACACACATGTGGCTTCTGCATTTTACACAGTGTATGTTGAATAACTTTCCTACATCTAACAATTAGCTTGCTGGCGCTTATTTCATGTGTGCATCCTTCAGCTTTGCCACTCCTTTTTCTGCAAATAAATAATGCAAGATCAGATATTCTTGGCATCTAGCAAGTAAATTGTATATGAGAGTTTTTCTGACTGACATACTCATGATTATACATTGTAAGGAAAAATGAGAAATGTGACAATTGAAAAATGGAGTAAAAAGAAGAACAATAAATTTTACAATTTATATGACAACACAAGTCAAATGTAATATTGCTCTTTAACCCTTTGAGGCATTGTGGTCATTGTGAGAAGCCACTTTGTTTTTCCTTATTTCTTAGTTTGCATTTGATGTGTAAAGAGGAGATGTGTTTTCTGAACAAAAACGTGGGGATTTCCCACGTGGGTGGAGTTTCCATGTTCTCCCTGTGTCTCGGTGTGGGTTTCCTCTGGGTTCTCAGGTTTCCTCCCACAGTCCAAAGACATGGATTTAAGACAAACTGAATGCTCTAAATTGCCCCATATTGTGTGTGTCTGTGTGTGTGAGTGTACCCAGTGATAGATTGGCCGCCCAATACATTGTCCATTGCATGGGCATGAAGGAACCCCCCCCCCCACAAGACCCTAGTAGAGGATTATACAGAAGATAATAAATGAATGAATGAGTACAAAAACTTAGATTAAAGGTGTATGGGCTGCTCTAAATGCCCCATCTAAATTGCCAAGTCCCATTTCATAGTTCTGTACAGTAGGTGGCGATATACATTTAAGAGCTGCCATAAACCAATAAATCAAGATGAAGAAATAGAGAAGTAGAAGAGGACAGTTTGAAATTTCACTTTTCTGCCTGTAAGTTGGGTCTGCACGGTTGTTGGAGGAACCTATCAAAACAGCTTACCAGGTGGTTTCAGTTTTTTTTACACATGTTTTTAGATTCTAAATGTATATGGTATGCTATATAATATGTATATATGCAAAGTAGATGCATATGGTTAAAAGTTGGTGGGTACCCACAATAACCACAGTGCATTTAGGTGAACACAAAATAACAAGGAGGAATGGTGAAATACATCCTGCATATAGGATACTCTTGTGTTTGTATGCTCATTTATTAAACTTAGCTGAAATTTCACACAGCTGATATATAGAGAGCTTTATTGTCATTGTGCATAATACACTGGAATTCCGAGTGGTACCTCTTAACCCATAGAAAAACACAGTGCAAGACAACATATATCCATAAAAGATTCAATGAGTTTATACTGTATTTCTCAGTGCATGATGGCAAAACAAACAAAATGAGTGCTGAGGAGGTAGCACGACTATTGCTAGAAGCTATTCCATCAGACACTTAAAGCTGCTCACTCTCAATGCAAAGCACATCTAGATGCTGTGCAGAGTGCAGCACTAACAGTCCGCATCCCACAAAATGAATGTGCACAGAATGCAAAGCTGAGCTGTGTATTAACCAGACAAAAAATTGCTTTAATATTCATCATAGAAAAAATAAAAGAAGAGAGGGCGGCATGGTGGCTTAGTGTTTAGCACATTTGTCTCTCAGCACCAGGGATTCCAGGTTTGAATTCCAATCTGGGTGGAGTTTTCATGTCCGCCCCCGTTTCCATATGGGTTTCCTCACGGTTCTCCGGTTTCCTTGTACAGTCCAAAAACAATGATTTAAGGTAAAATTGAATGCTCTAAATTGTTTGTGGGTGTGTTTGTGTGAGTGAGTGTGCACAGCAATAGATTGGCATCCTGTCCTGGGTGTATCTGCGCAGCACCCAAAACATTCTACCCTGGATGCAAACATTCCTCCCCCCAACCCCGCAACCTTAGTAGAGGATTAAGCAGAAGATATTGAATAAATGAATGAATGAAACAAGACTATAAAATGATAAATGATGCAAAAAGCTGAGTATTGAATAAAAAAAATGTGGTCTCGGAGAAACCACCCGAGATATGAACTTTGCCTTAGTACTTTACTTTGAAATCCCGACAAAATCTGTTTTAGTTTAAGAGTTTGTAATTTTGTTCAAACAAATGAATCTGGCAATTTGAAATAAATTATGTGTGTGTCTGAAAGGGTTAAGAATAATGTGTTATAAGGGTCATAGCCAATTTGTTGGTACAGCATTTTATAAATTAAAACAACTTTTTTAAACAGTAAAAATGTCTCACTTAAAATGTTTTGTTTTTAACTAATTTCCTTTGTGTATTCCATAAACTTACTTGGAGATGAAATTTACTAAAGTACTTGCTGAGCCTTAAAATCCCCTAAAGCCTAAAGTTAGTTAATGTATTGTGTTGAGAGGGGGAGAGACTTAATTTTCAAAGTAAACATAATGTTCTGTAGGCCAATGAGACAAGATCTCAAGAAGGGCATAGTGAATAGCATGCAGCTCTATTAAAGCATCCTCTATGCTTTTTATGTCCTGGGGGAAATTTTGGGCATAAAGGAAAAGCACTAATTAGAGACACAGGTCACACACTTAACAAGTATTTACACACTGTTAAAATTTGATTTTAATGATGGGAGAGATATGGCAAAAAAAATTTATTACGATGTTGGGGATTGGGGATTTTGGTGGCATCGTGCTTAGCACGCCCAACTTCCCAGCACTGAAAATCCTCATCTTTGTTTCCATGTTCTTCCCAAGTCCAGGCTTTTTCTGAGTTCTCCTGTTTCCTACTGAAGTCCAAAAGCATGGATTCAATGTGAATCTAATGCTACTCTTAATTGCCCCTATATACTGTGAGCGTGTGCCCAGCAATGGATTGACGCCCCTTCCTGGCTGTATCTGCGCTGCGCTAGAAACCTTTTTCTTAGTAGATGATTAAGAATATGAGATGAGATTTTCTTTAAGCAAGATCACTATACATAATATTATTTTAACCACTATATTTTTATGGCTCATTTAAAAGTATTTTGAGTTTTATATTTCAAAATAAGGTTAGAAAAGGTTACAATAGCATACTTCTTATTTCAATGAAACACTAAGGTCATTAGAATTAAATTCAGTGCCTTGAACAAGTATTTCCTTATGTTAGACCCACTTGAATGTTTTGGGATTTTATGTGAAAGACCATCACAAGACATAGCTTTTTTTGTGCATTGTTTGATTGGTCTTAAATCAGACTAAACTATTCAAATTGGTTTCCCATAACTTGGTAGCACTTCGTTGTTTTGATTTGCTAAATCTCTAAATAATGAGAGATTTATTTGGATGATTATTATACAGCACATGGCAATGTAAAGGCTTTGAAAACTAAAAGAAATTAGCCAAGATATCAGGAAGAGAATTGTAGACCACCATAAGTCTGGTTTATCTTTGGGTACATTTTCCAGATGCTTTAAAGTGCAATCTTCACCTGTTTAAGCAATTATATAAGCAGTTATACAAGTATAAAACCATGTCCAGCAATGTAACTATCCCACTCAGAAATGAAACAGGATCTGTGGCCCAGAAATAAGTCTTTCTTCAAATTAGAACCTCAAAACAAACAACATTCTGAAGACTCAGCCGCCCCAGTGTTACATTCGAAGAAAAAAAAAGTGAGGATGCAACCACAGTAACACCATCCCAACTTTGAAGTATAGGGGTAACAGCATCATGTTGTTGGGCTTTTTTTTTGCTGCGCAAGGGATTGGTGTACTGCACAAAATTAATTGCATCATGAGGCTTTTGTGCAAATGGGTCTTCCAAATAGGCAAGGGCAAAGTAGCTAACATGGAAACTCCACCCAGAATGGGATTCGAACCGGGAATACCTAGCGCCGAAAGGCAAACGTGAAAACCACTAAGCCAATGTGCCGCCCCAGTGTTACAATCGAAGTAAAAAAAAGTGAGGATGCAACCACAGTAACACCATCCCAACTTTGAAGTATAGGGGTGACAGCATCATGTTGGATTTTTTTTTGCTGCAGAAGGGATTGGTGTACTGCACAAAATTAATTGCATCATGAGGTTTTGGTGTAAAAGGGTCCTCCAAATGGATACCAAAGTCAAAGGTACCAAAGTCAAATGTTTGGAAACACCATCACAAAGGCCTGATCTCGGTGTAGAATATTAGTAGTGGACAAAACTGAAAAGGTGTTGCAAGCAAGGTAGCTTAGTTACAAACATGACTGCTATAGCAGTTCTGTCTGGAGCAATAGGCCAGAATTTCAGCAAACTCTTGTAAAAAGCTTGTGGAAGCTCTTTCAATATTCTTGTAAATACAAATAATTTTGGTAATCCTAACTGACTTAAAGCAAATTTAATATGAGATCAGACAGTCAGAAAAAATACAGTGTATAGAAATCTCTTGTTTCTCTATATCTGAATGTGGCAACAAAAAATTAGATCACTGTCATTCCTGTCATTGAACATAATTGCTTTCACAGATGCTAGTATTCAGGTCATTTTCATGTAGAATTAATACTTTGTTATTTGTGAAACTATTTTTCTGATTTTAAACCACTGTGGTCATTTCAGGCCAATCATGCACACATTTGGACGTAGATTTTCTGTTAAGATGTCTTGCATTGGACAAATTAGTATTTAATAGCATCAGACACTATTCAGAGGAAAGAAACCGTGGAATGAGAGCCTAAAAGGGCATTTTCATCCTTGCATGTGTTATTCTAATTTGTCAGTGCTGCAGACTTAACTCATCATTGCAAATTCTGACATTTTTATAATGTCTGCTTTTATTAATAGCTGTAGTGTTAGGTTGGTCTTACATTCCCTAGCTATAAACAGAAAGGATAAAGTGTTCTATGCTGTTTTTTTTTTTTTTTAAACAGCCCTTTACATTTTTTTTATAACAGTGCATCGTAGTTTACCTGAAAAATGTATGCAACTTTTAATGTTAATCAAGTTAGACACATGATATAATTGTGTATCTGCCAGTGTCGTCAGATTATTATAAAAATGAAACAAAATATAACTATGTGCAATTCTTAAAATGTGTCACCTTTAAACTGTATAAAACAATTAAACATTGCATTCATTTTCACTTAAATTAATGAATTTCCCCATGGAGGGGACTAATAAAGCTGATCTTAAACAAGGAAATTGCTGTTTTATAAAAAAAGAATATATATATTAAAATACAAGCTCTACTATGAGACAGCATGCTGGTAAATTGTGGGCAGATCAGACCCAACCACATGAGGCTGAAAACCACATGAGTCCAATACTAATTTTTTAATAAACATTATAAAAGCAATATAAAATATTAAGTATTTTATCCAAAACAGCCCAATGTACCATATGTAATGTTATGCCATTTATGCCTTTAAAATGCTTGTTGCTTTGGGTGCTAAATGCTTTCAGATGTATCTAAGGATCTGGAAATTAAATCAGTTAGTCTGTCAGTGTTTTGGGATCTTATCACCCTTTTGAAACACTGCATTTATTAGGTTATGTGTGGCCACTTTCAGTTCAAATATGCTAAACTGCACCTGAGCAGAACTTATTTATTAATTTATAACCTTTTTTTCTAATTTATTTTTGTATCTGGCCCAAAATGTGCATTCAATATTTATCCAGATTTTTTCAGGAACCTTAACAAAGTATACATATGTGATTTAGTGAAAAAACAAATCCTGCAGTGAATAGATATTAAATTTAAAAAATGTCCTTTGCACTGTCAGAATTGACATCAATTTTTTTATCGATCACCCACATAAAAAGAAACAAGAGCTTGTCTGTCTTGGCTTTTGTGCAATTCAATTAGAGGTATTTTTATGTTATGATTAAAATCATATACTGTGTTTACCTAAAACAGGTATATGTTTCAGTATATGTATCTTTGATAGTCATTCTAAATTCAATTGTAAAATCTGCAAAGTATATTGAGCAGTTTTGAGGTAAAACATTTTTTTAAGTTGGCCAACATCAAGCATAAAGTATATAATTTTTTCATGTCATTTTCCTAAGTAATTGCCCTCAAGCTCTTCCTACAGCACTGTCTAACTTATGAAATGCCCTTGGAGACTACATTTGCTTTGTGTCTCATTGATTTGATGCGCTTGTTACATAAGTGACAGCTTTTTCCACTAGTAATAAATGTCGGGTGCTCTAATTAGTCAGTGTGTATATTGAAAAGGTGGCTTGGGGAAGGATCATGTGGCAAGTCTGTAGCTGCTTATTTCACTTCTTTAGGAGCTTGTTTACTGTGTGAAGGATAACAAAGGTTTTTATGCTTCAATAAAGCAGGACAAAAATGAGAAGTCTTGTACAGCATGTTAGATAAACACCAACCCACATAAATACAAATTTCAGTCAGAGAAAAGATTCTGATGTAATTTCACTTCAATTTCACAAAATGCTACAAGATTTGCGAAGTAATCTTTAGGATATAACCATAAATACAGTTTGCTGTATCCCCTATAATTTAAACATTTGTTAAACAGTTCAAAACAATGCAAACAATTTGGGTCTTTTACCATCTACCATGAGTTAAACTATTTAGGGAATTATAAAGAGCACATTTAGAAACAACGGATGTTTCCCAAATGGTGTACTTGTGTACTTGTGGCCCTACTGTAATAAACACTGTTCATCACTGCATAAAGAAATGTAACCTGAACATTTTTCATGCATTCAGAAAGCCATGTAAGATTAATATGCAGAATTCTAGACAATAAAATGCATTGTAGGTTAAGCTCATGTTTTTAAATGTCAGCTTTTTTTGAGAAGTAATAATTCATTCATTCATTCATTCATTATCTCCCGCTTTATCCTCTGTTAGGGTCGCGGTGGGGTTCCCCATGCCCATCCAGGGGAGAACGTCTCGGGCGCTGGGCAGATAGACCCAGGACAGGGCGCCATTCCATCGCTGGGCACACACTCACTCACACAGACACACTCTATATGGGGCAATTTTTGAGAAATCAATTGACTTGATCCATGTTTTTGGACTGTGGGAGGAAACCGGAGAACCCGGAGGAAACCCACGCAGACACGGGGAGAACATGGAAACTCCACCCAGATGGGGATTCGAACCGGGAATCCCTAGCGCTGAGAGGCGAACGTGCTAACCACTAAGCCACCGTGCCGCCGAAGTAATAATTTTATTTGCTAAATTTATTTAATTGCTAAATGTAAAAAGGACAATCTAGACCATAGATTTTCAAACTCAAGAGCCATAATCTGGCCCGTAATACAATTCTATCTGGCCCACGGGATCATTTTACACTGATCTATTATTATTGTTATTAATGGCATGGTGATCTGTTTTTTGGATCATACTCATATTTTAAATTTGTATGATTTTGACAGTACCATTTTTTTTTAGTATTTAAAGTTTATTTTTCTAAAATTGCCCAAGAGCAAAGAAAACTGAATGTTTTGATTTGTTATTTGTACTTTAGTGGAAAAGTGTAATCTTTATTTGATTTTTTGTGTTTTTTTGCAGCATGTTCATTGATGTAACGTTTATAATTTTGACAAGAGATATTTTTTATAGAGAGCGTATTTTAAGTTATGTTCTGTAAAGTTTAAGTTTATTTATTGTGGTATAATATGTCTATCTTTTTTATTCCTATTCATGTTAAGAAAACATTTACTTTTAGTCTGCTCAATGTTTATCTGTAGCTGCTCGCAATTCAGTACAAGGCACTGACTCTGGCCTACAGACCATTTCTTGATCTGCCTTCTCATACACTCACTCTATATTTTAAAAATACACACCAACTCACTCATTTCCCTAGTGATGCACGTTGCCTGATGATTCGACCTCACCATTGTGCTAATTCTCATTCTGTACCATTAAGAAACAACTTAAAACACATATCTTTCACAAACACCTGATCTAAATTAAAAGGAAGGGGGGTGCAGGATAGGATAGTGATCAGGTTTGATAATTCTAAAGTGTAGCAGATTTTTCCATAACTACTGACTTTTGTTGTTCTCATTTGTAAGTCGCTTTGGATAAAAGCATCTGCTAAATGACTAAACGCAATGTAAATGTAACCTTTTGCATAGTAAAGCAAAAAAGATTAATTACTAATTGATTTTAGAATAAGGTGGCGTTTACAGTTAGTTTATCTCCAATAATACAAATTGATGCCTCTAGCGTGACAATAATTGTTGCTGTCATTGACCCACAAATGTAATTTTTAAGAGTGATGTATGATCTTTGATGTTGTGGGGCTGGTTGTGGGGGTTAGGATATATGGTTTTATGTACTCCATGAAATACTGGATATTTTTTAAATTATTTCCGTTTGCCAAAAATATTTAAGTTGTTTGCATTTCAAGTAGGTCAGTGATTTAAACTATGGTCAAGAGCAACACAAAAATGGTTTAGTAAAAAAAAAAACTATTTATTTGTTATTTATTTAGACGGCATAGAAAACATAGAAATCAGTTTCAAATTCCATGCTATTTACTTCCTGAACTTATAAGATACTGTTAGAGATTAAGATTAACTACTGTTTTATTTGCAGAAAGAGGTTTAACAAATTTTTTTCAAATGCATTATTTTCTCATAAGCCATTGTTCCTCAAGAATAATTGTAACTATTAGGGCTGTATTCAACTACAGATTTTCGTAGTCGAATCTGATTCGTCAGATTTTCCCTATAGTCGACTGATAGTCGAATCAGTTAAAATTTCACCACAAGATGGCGCTATAAGCATAGTTTTTAAAAAATATATTTTTTAATATATATTTTATTTGTTTTTCTAACAAAAAAAACCCTTTTTTTTGTTTTTCTTTTTACTTCTAGAAATTAGGATGATTTTATTTGACAAAAGGCTATATATATAACGAAAACAAAGACATTTCATGCAAAAACTAATGCTTAGCAGCAGTCATGGACACCCCCATGTGGTCAAAATGGTACATTCGACTATGAGGTTCATAGTCGACTACGGTTCTCCGAATCGAATCGTCGAATCAGCGAATATTGCAGCTCACCCCTAGTAACTATTGTCTGTTATAGATTGTCACCTTGTATTTTGACACTTATTTGGCCATGCAACAACATACCGGCTTTATAGACACTGTATGGTTTACTTGTCTGTCTATAGTTATAATTTGTCTCTTATTCAACCTTAAGTTAAGCAACACTCTACAATGGTGTCACTTGCAAATTACATTTATTACTGAACGATTAAAAGGTGTGGTATAAGGCAAGTGTGATGCAACACAATGGCAAGCAAATTTGTTTGACAATTTTACATAGATTAAATTATAAATTAAAGCAAAAGAGTTATTGCATTATTGCTATATATCAACCATTGAACATTTAAAGGTTAAAAAGCATGATATTACTTTCGAATAAAAGTTTCCACCTCCAGCTATGGCTTACTCTAGAGTTAGTTAATTGATTTAACTTTTAATAATATTATTTTATAACAATTTTACTAAATGTATTATTATTATTATTATTATTATTATTATTATTACTATTATTATTATTATTGACAGTATATTTGTATCTTTTATGTAAAATTATAGATTTAGACAAATATTCTGTTAAAAAAGCATGTGTTGATCTTCTGATCCAGCATTTTTTTCACAAAATGGAGGCTTTCTCAGAATTTTGTGTGTCAGTGGTTTAGGGGTGGGTGTATTCAGCTTCTTTTTTAAAAGCACTGACCCTAGAGGCTTAGTTCAACAGAGAAAAGGAGGCGAAGGATTGTTTCTGCCACAATGCCACTTCCACTCTCTGTTCCACTTCCACTAGCACTTCTTAATCCTAGATCCAAGCTTTGCACGTTGACCGGTATCACTGTGTTCAGACCACTGATTCACAAGTACAGAATTTTTGCTTGGAGGAGCCCTAATGTAGAGTCTGTTGTTGTCAGCAGAATGAGAATATTTTCTTATACATCACTGTCATGCCCACAGCACTGGAATGACGTTGGATATAGAGCTTTTGCAGAGCTCACAATGCAGTACAATTCCTTGGTTACATTGTGACAGGGCAGTGCTGTGTTAGTGGGGTGTTTTTGAAATGCCTTCTCAATACTGCAACACATCTCACTGGTATCCTATTGATTTATTTCCTGAATATGTGTTGTTTGCTGCTACTGATCCAATAATGCATCATATCTCATCATATGTGTCTTCGTTACCATCACTGAACCATAGTAGCCAGTTTGGTCAGCCGAATCCATGAGATGTCAAGAATCTTTAATAATAAATTAAATGCACATATATCCCTATACATTGCACATTTTAAAGCCAAATTCACAGTATATGTTCTAAAATCATTTATCTTGAAGTAAAATCAACAGTGCCAAATAATGTGACTTTTTTTTTTGTTGGTTTGCTGGTCAAAATCTAAACCAGTTAAATCATTGTCACAAAATTTAGGTTTAGGTGGTTTGCTTGGGAAACCACATACACAAAAACAGTGAATTTCTTTCATTCCATTGCCATAATTTGTGTTGCAGCTGAGGCTCTCTTTCTTTTCTATGCTTCTGACCATTTTGCTTCTTAATTACAATATTACAGACAAGCCATAAGTGCAATCGCTGCCTCCCTGCCTCAATGTTTGATTGCCGCTCTGCCTCCACATTCCTCCCCTGCTAGCTTCAGGTTGATAATTCAGCATGAATCTATTATCGCCTTTGGGGTGATGTGATGAACAGCCATTGAGTGCAATCTTGCGTCAGGCTTGATGTTGTCTAAAACCAAAATACTGTTCTGCTAAATAAAATGGGTTGCAACACACAGGATGGAGCTCTAACACTACAGCCTCGTCCATTGGTCCAATTTTGGGACTTTCACTTCAAGGAGGGCAGCAATTGGGCTGGTGACCTTAACAGTTTTTACACACCATCACCAGTCTGCTATATTCCCTTAACGGGCTTGGCACTTGCTAGGTAATCAGTGCACAAATGACACAGCGCTGTGCCAATGTGAGATAAAGTTGGAAACACAACACCTTCACCCCCTTCCCATCCAGTCCGTCCTTCATGGTCAATCAGCAGCTCAACTGACATGGCACTTTAAAGTCCTTGTCACTAGAACAGCTTACTGCACAGACCTTAAAGTGCTTTAAAGTCATAATATTTCACTAGAAAGATACAATACCAATTAGGGAGGATCACATCTAAGGGCACATGGTTGCATGCCCTAACAGCTATATTATAAGCAAAATTTTTTTGTTGTATGTATTTTTCAGTGAGTTTTTATTTTGTAATTCTGTGTAATTAAGCGTGAAATCAGACTGGTATGTTTGCAGTATTGAACTCATACAATGCCCAATTGCAGACAGGACATAATTGAGCCATATATTACTTAAACAAAAAAGGTATTGTATTTCAAATATAAGATCAAATATTTTTATTTATTTGTACCTACAAAAATACTTCTTTTGCATTATGTTTTCTGATTGACCATTTAATTACAAACACCTACCCTTGCGATTGTTTATCTCTACTTCTGAGTGCAGCAAAAAAGAAGCATGAAAACTTTAACAGTGTTAAATGAGGTGCTAGACCAGCATCCCAATACCTGCCAAGTTTTTATGATGTTCTTGGGTAACAGTGGCAAAGTGTAAAAACAAGGTGTACCTAATAAACAAATTTAATTAAGTAAATGTACATTTTTTTTTTTTAGTACAGATGATATCCTAATGGTGGCACGGTAGCTTAGTGGTTAGCACGTTCGTCTCTCAGCACTAGGGATTCCCGGTTCGAATCCCCATCTGGGTGGAGTTTCCATGTTCTCCCCGTGTCTGCGTGGGTTTCCTCCGGGTTCTCCGGTTTCCTCCCACAGTCCAAAAACATGGATCAAGTCAATTGAGTTCTCCAAATTGCCCCATATAGAGTGTGTATGCGTGCGTGTCTGTGTGAGTGAGTGTGTTCCCAGCGATATATTGGCGCCCTGTCCTGGCCAGCGCCCGAAACATTCTCCCCTGTATGGGTATGGGGAACCCCACTGCGACCCTAATATAGGATAAAGCAGAAGATAATGAATGAATGAATGATATCCTAATATATACATCTTTTTTTAAATAAATTAATAGTGCATTAAAATGTGTGAACCATTCCTTATTGTTTAAAAATAACCTGTCATGAGGCATGAGATTTTATCATTGCTACAATTTTGCACAAGATGAATTTTGAACCCTAACTTTGTACTTTAACTCCAGCCCTAGCAGCAGTTAGTCAGCCGTCTAAAGTCTTCCTTCTTAAAATTTTGTCATACAATTTTGTGAGGTTTCAATTTTTTTGTGAGATTTCAATTACATTACAGTTATCATTAAAGAACAACTAAGGTTTCCCAGGGCTGATGTGGCAGGGTTGATATCTTTAAAAGAAATGCAATATTTAAATGGTTTTAGTTTGCGTGTGCAAGGATTTCAGTGATTTATGCATATACCAGTGGTGGGCCTTCAAGGCCTTCTCTGCTGGCCTAAAAAATATCTAAATTGATGTTAATTATATTTTGTGCATTACTTTGTACTTTTACCTTATTAATAGCTTAAATTATCCCAAATGATATGTCCACTTTTTTCATTTTCCGTTTCCAGTTATGTATTTTCTATTTAAAGCATTTAACCAATAACATTTCAGCATCGCTTGTTGCCAGGGTAAAATAAACCTTCCTTGGGGCCTTCACTATCCATTCTGCAGTACCGGTAGCATTGCAATTTTATGAGGTTATCATGATTTATTTATGTGTGGCCACATATTATCTATATGCTATGAAATGGCTTTTCAAATATGCTTATTAACAGGTGATTCAGACAGAGCATAACTGAGGGCTTAGGTATGAATGTGTGAATTGTACGTCACTGGTTTATACCTATTTCACAAATATGTATTAGGAAAGGTTATAATGAAATCCTATAAGTACAAGCAAGATCAGGAGTGTTGCACGATGCCAACATGATGAAGGTATTGGTAACTAGCAATCCAACCCTTTAAATGTGTTGTGGTTTACAAGCCAAGGACCCAGATGGTGCTTGCCAACTTTTTTTGTTTCTCACCAAAGAGAATGGTGATGTTGGCGGCCAGCTTCAACATTAGATGATTGTTTAAATGTCGGAGAATAAGGGGTATGTGGCAGTGAGGATGTGATGATTTATCAATTTGTGAATAGTAGATGGAGTTGAGAAGCAGAACGCAAACATGTGCGAAGCAAAAATTTTTTATGTGAGTGTTCATGTTGTAGGTGTTTTAAGGAGTGGAGGAGACTTGCTGCTGCAAGAGAGAGATTAGAGACACTTGACTGGTCTATGTATCTGTGTGTCAACGTGTTGTTCCAATATCGAAAGCTGTAAAAGCTTTTTTTTCATTGTGGCAGTAAAGCCAAGTTTGAGTTCCTTTTATGTCTGCCTTTGTCTCTATTTTTCTGAACACTGGTTTAGGATCTGAGTGTTGCTATTAATTCTTGGCCAGGCTATTTTACACCAAAAATATGGGAAACGCATCATCACTACAAAGCCTCTGCTCTGTTTTGTCGATTAACCAGAATGATCTATTTATTCTGCAGCATTTTAATGTTCATAAACATAAAAAGCACTGGCTTTGTCTCTTGGAAATATTCAAGATGATTAAAGGGTTGTGAAGATAAACAAAACCTTCCAGTAACTTAATAAACTCACTATATCGCACCTTGCCTTTACTGAGTCTCATTATATTTTATCAAAATATTTATCTATATTACATCAGGACTGCAGAAAGAAAGGGGTCAAATGCGAGGCTCAACTTTTGTTAGTCGCTTTTGTTTTAACTCCTTTAACTCCAACATTTTGCATATTGTAGATTTTTTTAAAGCAAATAAAAATGTAAAAGAATAGAAAAAAAAGGTGGCCGGACAATATCTGCTGTCAGACTTATGAGGATGTATTGTGCCTTTTCTCGTAAAGTTTGTGTAAGAGTAATGTGGCAATGTGTTTACTCTCACCCTGTCATGGATGCACTGCTGTATCTTTATGTGGATTGATAAGGGTTTCTGGTCTATGCTGGTATTCTGTGACTTCTGCTGCTTTAAAAGGTTTATTCCAGTGACGTGTTTGCAAAGTGGATTTACTTTTTTTTTACTGCAATTGTGGCACTGGTGCTAATGTAGCAGTGATAACACAGACTGTAGAGCTAAAATATGACATAGCATTACACTTACATAAATGACTTATTCTGGATCCCACAGTATTTAAAATCAGCAATAAGAGCGTGAACTATGTCAAAGTGTGACCTTGCAATTTGGCTTCATGGTTGTTGTAAGGAGAAACTTTAATCAAAAACTTGTTGGTGAAAAATCACCAACAGCTGTTTCCTGCTCCACATCTACTATGTTAATTAAGTGATTTTGTAAAGTAATATTGTTTAAAAGTTATAATAAATTATACAAAACAGAATTTGTATTTGAGAATTGCAGTGATGTGGAATTCAAATAATAAAGAGACAATGCAATTGATTAAACTTCAATTAAAATTTAAAGGGCTAAATATAATTCAAATACACATTAATTATTTTTATGTGCAAAGAACTGAATACATTTTAAGAAAATTAAAGTACCTATGTGCTTTTAAAGGTACGATGCTTGTCAGTGAAGGAGTAGGATACTAGGTTAATGTACATGTTGGGAATATACAGTAAAAGGGTATGTAAAAAGTATTAGGCACCGCATTAAACACACAAGAGCAGCTATAACAGCTTCTACTTTGCTGGTAAATGTCTCGACAATATATCGTACCTATCTTTGCCCAGTTATAAGACATACTCTATATTTTATATATTTATATATTCTCATTCTCATAAATTCTCTTTATAATTCTGTTGTAATTTTTTATAAACATTTCTGGTAATCTAAATCTGAAGTATGTTTAACTATATTTCCATATGACTAAATGTTGTTATTAACATACTAAAAGAAAAATTTCACCCCATCCATCAAACTGGCTTCAGTCCTGTAAAGAGACAAATACATACAAACACAACTAAAATGAAACCCCATTTCAGTTGGCAGTTGCCATGCTAATGATGTCACATTACTACTGTTACCAAACTAATGAATGTCATTAAATCTGTAGTAGGCAGGTTCTCTTTGAAGCTGATAAAATATTTGTTAAGCCATAGGCAAAAAATATAAGATTTTTTTCCCTTATTGAAGCTAAATGAAACATCATTTTTTAAGCACAAATTCACAAGACGTGTTGAAACACTCTGTTACCTAACAGCTGTCCAATATGCTTTATGCATCTCTTTTCAGAGTGGAGTCCAGGTTTTTTTTCTGTTAAGCAGTGTACAGTGCTACATATACCATGTAAATATGTGAACTGGGGAGTTGCTTGTCAGGGATTTCTTACAATGATAGTATCAGAAATAATAATAGAAACATGTAGTTTCTCTGCTCATTTGTGTGTTACTGTTGCAACATTTGGTCGAGCATATTTAGCTGTATCAGTTCTGTAATGGTGTTTTTAAAAGTGTTCAATACTATTCTAAATATCTCTTGCATTTTGTACATCTGCTTTGTCTTTTGCATACTTTAATAGGATCAAAGACCTGTTGTTGTTCATGGGTTATTGATACCTAATACTGTAGCAATAAAATAAGTGTTTGCAATGTATGTTTTAGTACTTGTGAAAAGTACACTTGAATGCACAAGACAAGAGTATGCGTGGCATGTGGTGTGGAGTCTGCAGATGGGAGATGGGCTTAGCACACAGATCAGATAAATGGTTACATACATATGCCGCTAAAAAATCTGTAAAAGCCAAGTATTATGACTTTGTCTGTTTAAACCTTTCTTCTGGAAAAATAAAGCATGTATGTTTGCAACACACGCCTGTTCTGTTTGCCTGTTCCTGGTGTTACACCAACAATATATTAAATTGGTGCTTAAACATGAGATTGTGACACAGCAGACACTCTGCCTATCACACCCTCACGCTACAGTATTTTCTGAGAGAACATGGTATATTTGAATAATGTACAAGCAGTATTTTTGCAGAG
Source organism: Corydoras sp. C115 (assembly GCA_019802505.1). Taxonomy (NCBI): domain Eukaryota; kingdom Metazoa; phylum Chordata; class Actinopteri; order Siluriformes; family Callichthyidae; genus Corydoras; species Corydoras sp. C115. Next base: position 2,610,849 of record JAFMOC010000022.1, on the reverse strand, counting down.
TAAAAAAATTGAGCAGGAGAAATATCATTAAGTTCATATATTTTTCATGCATCTGTGAGCACTGTGTAAATTTTGTTGTGAGTGCTCACACAGCTAAATGCAGTAGCTCTTCGACTTGGTTGGGTTGTTAAGGAAACTGAAGTGCAACTCAGCCACGCATTTAAGGAAGATACACTGAAATTCATGCTTAAAATCCTGGAAGTGGAGTATGGATAAAGCAGTGTAAAAACGGTACTTTGTGGCCTCAGCACAAGTCAACAAGCAGTGTCATGCTCTTCATGAACAATGTCAACATAAATAATTGGTGTATTACTGATTGTTTGCTGCAGCAGAAGTGAATGTATTGCCTCAAGAATGCCTGACACAGCAGTATGCCTTGAGAATGTTGACTGATGCTGTAAAGGATGAAATGTATGAGAGATGATTATGAGCACAGCATGCAGCAAAAGCTAAAAGAGGCAGAAGAAAGAGTCATTGTTCAGCAAGCAGCACCTGATCACCAGGTCCAATTCCGCTGTCTGTGTTGGCAGTGGTGGAAAAAAGAGGAGTGCAGTGAATGAAAAAGCAATGAAAAAGCAAAAACAGGTCCTTTCACAAAAGAATAAATTGTCGATTGGCAGTGATTATAGGCTCTGGATGCTGCTGTGACGGCATCAATGAGACAGTATAGGTGATTATAGGCTCCACTATTTCAATCATATGCCCAGATGTGCTAAGAGACAACAAGGTATGAGAAACAACAGAGATGCCCAGAGGAAAGCAGAATCAAAAAGGGAATCTTGTTTCTTGTTTCTCTGTAGTTTCTCCTAGACAAGAATGAGATCAAATGGAAATACAAATGAGACTTAGCATAAGTCTTCGGCTGATCAAATGTGTCTCCTGGGATTAAAGACCTCAGTATGTCAGTGTCACAGGGTGGACATGAATGAGGACCGGAGACAGGATTTCTCCCGACAGGAAAGGGCTTTATTACACACAGCGTTTAACATCACATTTAAATCACAAATGTGCTGGCATGGTATTGCTTGCTAAAGTCCCACTCCCGTCGATCCATGGAATTCTCTCTTCCCGCGGGACATGATGTCACAGTTTAAAAGGCTGCACATGCCATCACACAGAGCCGGATTAGGTGTCCTAATCAATCTCTTTGATCCACGCATTGGCTCCGCCTCTCATCCCTGCCCCAGCACCACAACCATAGTCAATATGTCTACTTAAGACATGTGTCTTTAGCAGAGCCTAACACAAGTTTTTGAAGAGATCTCAATAAAGTCTCACATTTTGCTCAGAATACATACTCAGTCTTACTAATTGTTGACGGACAATGTCAATATAATATTGTGATGGTCAGTACTATCAAAGTGTTATTAGAGATATTATGTAAAGAATAATGACCTTTTAGTGCAAATTGTTCTAGCTATTTTTTTGTACAATTTACTCTTCTATGATACTGAATATGCATTGCCAGGTCTTTAAATACATCGTCTTTGGTCATCTCACATGCTCTCTAGCATGCCAGCATGATGAAGCATACACTTAACAGCCTATTACTCTCAGTGGATCGTCACACTATTCATATGTACTCCAACACTTTATTTATCTATCACTCCTGATTGCCACCTTCTAAAAGCTACTGAATGACCCAGCCTTACTGTGCAACTGCATTCGGTTTACTAATATGCTAATGAAAGAACAAAAGGAAACCACATCGATCCTGATCTACTTAGGATGCTTAATTAATGTGAATTATTTGTGTGCCCGAGTGCTTATCTCAGCAAATGTTGACTTTAGATGCCTAAGACTGTGATGGCAGAGACAAAGTGAAGTCATAAAGAATAGCCTGTTTTTTTTTTTTTTTCAGCTGGGCTGACTTTTCATCACTATGTTAAAGCTGCTAAGACAGAACAAACCGCTAAATTGACTTTTTCTTCAATGCATGTGGTTTTAAATGTTTTTTTTAAATCTATTGTAGCTTTAAACAAGATGCATGCATCATTGGAAGATTTTGCCAATCTGAAATGACTGATTGGTTTTTAGCTGTATTTACACTTTTTGGGTTGACCCATGCTAAAAAGATGTTATTATTAGTTAACTCAGTTGTAAAATCAAATGTATTATTTAAAACATTTACATTTTACATAAATGTAATATGAGTGACAAGGTGGTATAGTGGTTAGCACATCTAACTCTTAGCACTGGAGATCCAGGTTTAAATCCCAATCTGATTGGAGTTTCCATGTTCCCCCTGTGTCAGTGTGGGTTTTCTCCAGGTTCTCCGGTTTACAGTCCAAAAATATAGATTCAAGGTGAACTGATTGCTTTGAAATTGCTACTTGCTAAATTGTTCCTATAAAGTGATCTTTATAACCTACTGTGAATTCACACAGAGGAATTATTTTTTTATTTAACCCATCCATGCACTGAATTACACATATACACACTGATGTCCGAAACAGTGGGGGAGCAATTGTGGTGCCTTGCCCAATGGCACTTCAGCTATATAGCTTGGTTACACCGGAAATTGGACCAGGGACCTTCAGGTTGCAAGGCTGGTTTCTTAACTACAATGTCCAGTGTGTGTGTGTGTGTCAGTGTGAGTGAGTGAGTGTGTGTCCTTTGACCCAGAAGGGCCTGGGGAACACCCCTCCAAACCTAAGTAGAGGATTAAGTAGAAGATAAAAAGCTATTTTGTTTACTGGTTTACCATTCCCTTTGTTAGAAGTTTCAACTTAAATGTGGTTGACACATCATATGCTAATAAGTTTAAAAACAGTTTTTTTCACACTATTGTTAAGATGTGACTTTGGGGAACAAAAAAAAAAAACCAAAAAAAAAAAAAAAAAAAAAAAAAAAAATATATATATATATATATATATATATATATATATATATATGCTATAGTTCGATTTTATTTAGTTTTGTGGTTTTTTTCCTGCTAAAAACAATTGTGTTAGCACTATGTGCTTCCTAGTTATATTTTAGATACATCTGTTTTTTTCATATACAAATAGATTGAGGTTGGAGGAACTTGATACTCATTTCAAAGACAATGTTTAACAGCACATTGAAAAAATGTAAGTGTTAATTTTTTTTAATCTAACCACCTACATTTAATAATATTAAGATTTAGAGTTTCATGGGAAATCTTATTACATAATGGCCCAAGGCAGAACCTGCTACTGAATAGTCACCATTAAGACCTCAGAAGGTACTGGGTGAAAAAAAAACCATAATGCCACAATACTGAGAAATGCCAGCTAAAACATATTATGCCAAATGTAGGCCATATCCAGGTCTTGTGCACAAATGCGATTTTTAGAGTCAAATGATTTTAAGATGGACTGTTATCAATGAAACAATTACAAAACCAGCATCTGTGATGACATGCGAGTCCATTAGTGTTAATGGCATTTGATGACTACATGACAGTGTCATTATTGAGGAGGCTTATTTTGGAATTTTATATGGATATATACTGCCTTTAAGACAATATATTTGCCCAACTCCATATTTGAACTCCATATTTGTTTGAAGACAATGCCATTCTCATTCTGAACAAGTTACAGTGCTGTGGAACTATAGACACAGATTGTGTGTGTGTGCTTGACTGGCTGAAAATATCCCATCACAATTATTAAAAAGTATCATTTAAGAAGGTCACAAACTGTTATGCTGGAATGACAATTAAAAACACCACAAAGTTGGAACCATAAAGTTATTTATGGCATGGCTAAGCGCAGGACTTTAAACAATAATGTTTAATAAAACATCTGGATTAATTGGTGTGTTCTGACTTTTGACTGTGTTGTGTATACTAAGTACAACAAACCCTTTTCTGAACAATCTGTATGCTTAATGAAATGAATATTGTGATTTATGTGCTAGTATTAGTAAAATAAATGTTGACAGTTAATGTTTTAAATGGCATCTGGACAAGTATTATACTGTATATTATAGTACAGTAAAATAGAATAGTCAGAAAGTTTAGCATTTAGCTCATTTACAATAAAACACATCAGCTTTTGCGTTTCTGGACCAATGTAAAAAATTTATATAACCATTCTTGGGCAGTAAATAGATTGTTCTGTATTGATGTTTAATGATTGCTAGTGGATCAAAGTGATAGAGCTTGGTGTAGTTGTCATTATAGTGTTCAGTATTCACAATATCTTTTCATCTTCCATCTTTCTAAGTTAAATTTGTACATAAGCAGAGAATACTCATCTATTATATGCTTCTATTCACTCCTTCTCTAATTTACACTTTCTTGCTATTTAATTAGGTGAGGACAAAGTTCATCCACGCATGGACTGACAAATAGAGAAGCACCATCTATAGAGAGATGTAGTAGTGAAATTTCCGTTCCACTTGACAAGATCTCTGCTACACGTACCTATGGCTTAATTAAAGAGTTTCTTTTTCTTTTTTCCTTATTTTCTACAGTCAGTTGTTATACAAGGAGTTATATTTTTTTATTTGAAGAGTCTATTCGTGAATCTGAAGCATTGTTTTTATCATCTTGCCATAGCATGACACAAAGACATTTTAAGAATAAAAAAGAAATAAATACCAAAATTACATTTGTGTTTCATTTACACTTCTTTAAGCTCTACATGGTCAAACAATTTCTGGTTCTAATGTGTTTCTAGGTGCCTTTGACATTTGATGTGAAATGTAAAATATTTAAGATTTAATACGCAACACACGTAACCCGTTAACTTTACTTTTTTATGTTCCAGTTGTGGGATTTATTCACTGCATATAACTATTGACCAATATGTTTATTTCAACCTTGTCTTTAAAATGTGAACTAGAACGACAAAATGTACCCATATGCGCTGTTACGAAGAGGCTGAATGTTATGCAAACATAATCTTTCAATGTGTTGTACTTAATATTCTGGTGGCTTATCACCCACTCACCGCCTCGCTTGGTTGTGTTTTCTAGGGGAGAGGCAGTGGCCATTGCGGTCTCAGAGTCACCATGGTAGGAATGGAAATTCTGTGTAGTTGAGTGTGTTGTTTGGCCTCTGACACTGGCCCCTGTCTGTGTTTGTGATGCTATACAAGTTCTTGTGTGCTCATCCTTCACTGTGTAGATTCGTCCTGACTGACTAGAACTGTCCTGTTTTCATTTTCTTTATTTCTTTTATCATTAAAAATCCACTCCCATCTGTTGGCCCCTTCCCCCATAGTGTCTCTGCTCTTTTTGGACTTTTTTATTATTTCCTCTCAAGTCTCCTCTGCAAGCTTTGTCCACCTTGTGGGATTACACTGGTGTATGCAGGGATAAAGACAGTTTTATTGATGATGTTACTTCTTGTTAATAAAAGAAGACATCAGATAAATCTGTGCTTATCCTTGTTAGCAACTCAACCATGCTTACAAAGAGAAGAGCCTATCCCAGGATCCTCAAATAAGAACTGGTAGGTATAACAGTGCATTTTCAGCTAATAACATGATCTGAATTTAGCATTTGACTTATTATAATGTGTATAGGTTAATTTATGACTATATACAAATTAAAAATTTGATAGGTAATGTAGTTATATTGGCAGTTTTTGACATTTGCATGTTGCAGTATTACAACTGTGGATGTTCATATGTTCTGCATAATGTATATTGTTGATTTTTGGAGCAAAAAACATTTTGTTGCTTTGCCAGGCATATATTGACATGGATGATGTCCAGATTGCTTGAGATTTGTCTCCTGAATCTCTTCAAATACAGTGACTGTGCTCTGTTATGGCTAAAGCAATCCAAACAGCTGACATTGAATCAACAGAATACAATTAATACTGAATAGCCATGACAAGGGCATCAATAATCAAAATAATGATGTGCTTATGTTAATCATTATATACTAAATATGATTAAACTAATTATTTAAATTTAATTATTATTATTATTATTATTAATAATAATAATAATAATAATAATAATAATAATAATAATAATAATGGGTGGCACGGTGGCTTAGTGATTAGCACGTTCGCCTCTCAGCATTAGGGATACCTGGTTCGAATCCCCATCTGGGTGGAGTTTCCATGTTCTCCCTGTGTCTGCGTGGGTTTCCTCCGGGATTTCCGGTTTCCTCCCACAGTCCAAAAACATGGATCAAGTCAATTGAGTTCTCCAAATTGCCCCATATAGAGTGTGTTTGGGTGCGTGTCTGTGTGTGTGAGTGTGTGCCCAGCGATAGATTGGTGCCCTGTCCTGGGTGTATCTGCCCAGCACCCGAAATGTTCTCCCCTGGATGGGCATGGGAAACCCCCCCGTGACCCTAATATAGGATAAAGCGGAAGATAATGAATGAATGAATAATAATAATAATAATAATAATAATAATAATAATAATAATAATATAATATTGAAATGAAAGAGACAAATTTACAACCTTTATGAAGCTTATAAAAGACTAAAATATGAATCTGATTCTGATTAAATAAATCTGATTCTGATTCTGATTATGTTGTAGCAAAATAATAAAGTCTATAAAAATTTACATTATAGGCCAATCTTCAAATGTGTAAATCAATCTGTTTTTCCATGCGTATATATGTAAATGTAAATATACTCTGTATGTATATCATTTTCTTATTGCCTTTCACATGTTTTTACTATAATTCTGTTTAGTTAAAAAGTGGCTGGATTGAATTTTGAATGTTTATTGTAAATGTCTGCTTTTTTGCTTTACTACTTATTCTTACTGAACAAACCTAAACATTAGGTGGTAGTATTAGTTATTGGATGTGCCGAATTTTGACCCCAGAAAGAATCAAACCCTTTTGTTGATGTATCTGCATCATACAGGCACTGTTCCTTCTTTAAATATTTTTACTGGGATGTACATAAAGTTTCTGCTTACTTAAGTATTCTTGATTTTTTCCCCAACCCAAAAATTTGTGTGTGAATGTATGTGTGACCAACTGCTGTGATCTAACTGAAAGAAATGGCTTACAAAATGATGTTTTGAATGCATTAAATCTAAGCTATATGGCAACAGTTATTTGGATTCAAATAATTATGAGCCTTTCTGTATATATGCAAAGCACATGGTTACAAAAGAATCCAATATTTGAGCAGTGGATTAATAACAAATCATTTTCTATAAAATATTTCTCACACCAGGCTAACGGGTCTTATGCACACAGGTGGGTGCTGGCAGCAGTATTATTAAAACGGACTGTGGGTAAAATCCAGGTAAACAATCTAAATGTCAAAGTAGAGATTGGTAGACAGAGTTGAGTTGGAGTAAACAAAGCATGGACAAAAACAAAAAGACACAAAGATAAAGGAAACATTAAGCATTAATAAACATTAATTGATCACATACTGGTAAACAGAGTTAGAAAATAATCCTATAGATTAACAACAGTCATGGTTATATGTAGAACCAGTGTACCCGCCAATAAAAGAACTTAGCTAGCTACAGGTGAATGTAATTCTAAGAGTCTGTAATTGAGAATTTTATTAAGTGAGGAAAGCAGGAAAGATAGTATGAGAGGTGAGCTGTGGCCTAATAATATTATTGACAATATTACAACAGTCTGAATGCTTTGTGACAGTTGGCTTCTTTTTCCAATGCCTCATCTCGTGTTTCTAGTAGCAGACTAGCAACTGCTAAACCAGACCACATTGTAATGATGTTTATCCAGCTTGTTGTTAGTCTTCTGCATATTTGGACTCCTCCTTCAGTTGTGCCACAACACTTCCCTTAATGTTCTAATGTGGGAGCTTCATAAGATGACCAAAGTTACCAAACTTGCGGGTTTTAATGTGGTTCAGTAACTACATTCCTGTCATGGCTATCTTATAAACTTTCTCATTGGATATCATCATCCATGAGATATTTAGCTTTCTGATACACTTGTTCTCAAAAGCTTAGATTCATCATTCCTACACTTTCTTCATTGTCTATGCTATACATCCATCAAGTCGGGACTGGCCAAAACAAAGCTTTCATAATGCATAGTTTGGTGATGGTGATCTTGACAATTACCACCATACCTGGGTGACCAGGTGTGAGGTCAACCCATCTCCAGCATGGTTATCCCCAGTTGGACATGCTGTACCTTGTCGAATTGCTTTGTAAAATCAATGAAACAAATATATTGGACATCAGCAATGTGATGTTTATAAATATACCCACTAATATGTAGGATAAACCTCTTTCAAATATTTAGTTAAATCTTATTCACCTGCTTTTTTACTTAAAAGAAACACCATGTGGTCAGAGTGGGTTGAATAACTAAGTGCATAAAACATGTGCAGTAATTGTATTGTTTTACAATTCCAATTATAATAATGAAGTACACTTTTAAGCATGACTGTGAACCCCCCAAGTATTAAAACGTTTATGGTACAAACACACAATTCAAAATAAAATATAGTGTTGCCGTAGAAAACAGCAGCTGAATTAGTAATCGTTATGTACATGCATACGAAAATTTTATTTTATTCTGACAGGTGTACCTCACTGACAGTGAGAACTCCAAATTGGATTGCTCTAAATTTTTCATTTTGACTACTCTCAAACACAGGTACTGACAGGTGTACCTCACTGACAGTGGGAACTCCAAATTGGATTGCTGTAAATTTTTCATTTTGACTACTCTCAAACACCACAATAATAATGAATAATCGAATTTAAAAAATGGTCTATGCACACTTTGGCCAAAGCTTTTTTGTTTTGAAATAAAAAATAAAACAAGCACAGTTTCTAAAGTCAGCATCATGTCATTTACATTTAATAATTTTTTAAAGACCCCAACCTGTTCACTGCACTCTAGTGATGATTGGTGCCTTAACATAATCATAGGACCTATTCTCACACCATATGGTCCACAAATGCTAAACTCTACCAACTCTGTCCATAATGCGGAAACATCAGACTGGATAATGATTGATAATACTGCAGTTCGGCTGGTTCCACCTTAACTTATTGACTTGTGTTGCTCTATCACTTGTACATCACTTTGGGGAAAAAAAAACATCTGCTAAATGACTAAATGTAAATGCTATGAAAATGGGCTTTATTTTCAATTGAAAAGGCTTTGGCCAGAATGTTCACAAAACCTGGACCTCACAGATGTTCTAAATATTTATGCTTGTTTAGTGTCATATTCATAGTTTGAATAAATTCTGTATAGCATAAGGTGCTATCTGAATATGTGAGGTATATATCATTTCAAATGTACTATACAATATAATTCACAATACAAATTTACACATTTCTCTGTGTAATTGAAAATGTTTGCGTGACAGCAGAAGTCTTGGGTTTGAAAGCTTTATGCTACCTGTTCAAAGGATGTTTGGTAAACATTACTTAAGACAAATTAAAATGTTCTCTTTCTTTTCTGTTTTGACTGAAACAAGAAAAGTCAGCATTCACTGTATGACTTTTCAGTAATCATTGCCAGAGCTGTTGCTCCAGTTTAAATTGAACATTGTGGTTTGGACACTTACAGGGTGTTATGCTGCTAACATATTGTCAGGTGTTATCCCACAAGTTGTTGTCTTACAAGTATCCCGAGTTGGTTGGTGTAAGAACACAGTGTTGATACAGTACCCCTAAAATTATGAGGGTTAAGGGCATTAATAACTTCAGTGGACCTGGGATTTGAACCCATGGTTGTCAGATTGATAGCCCAACACCACTGAGCTACCACACCCTTTTAATTTAAAAGAAAGCATAAGTTATTGATATAATCATAACTTGGACCATTTTGATTAACCAAATAAATTTTGTCATAAAAAGAATAACATTTTTTTCTATAGATTACCTGCTTAGAGGTTATAAAAATATGTATTTGCTTTTGTAGGAAATCAATAAGTAAATCAGTGCATAGTGTATAAAACAAGTATAGGCAGTCTACTATACTATGACTGAAGATCAGATTTATGTATTACAAACCTCTTAACTGTATTTAAATTTTCTATTCTATGGTTATATCAACCAATATCTTGTTTTTTGTTCATAAGTTAAAAGCCTAGTTTTTTTTTTACTTTTTTTTATACTTTTTTTACTCAAGTATAAATAATGTAGAAGTACTTGATGCCACAATGCCACAATGGTATATACTCTTTTCTGATGACAAAAATGTTTTAGGTCATTTTGAAGGTAGAGCAGACCATTCTGTGTGGAGTTTGCTCTTGCATCTTTCTGTGCCTGTGAGAGATTTCTCTAGAAGCTTTAGTTTTAATTCGTGATGCTTAATTTGCATGCTCGTTATTGGTGAGGTTAAGCTGCCATTAAATGTAAATGTGTGCATAAATGTGTTAGCGTGTCTGCTTGGAAATGTGTGCAGGGTGTCTGCCTTTTACCCTATGTGCCATGCGGAAATGAAGAAGGCACTGACAGGTGCAAGCAACTGACAGATTTAATCAGAGTAGAGTAGATTATGAGCAAAACACTGTTAATCTGCAAAATAATAAATACATATATAGAATCACTGTGCAACAGATAAGAGTTCATTGAGGACACTGTGCTTTAAAGGGTAGCTGATTCTGAAGAGTAGGTGGGACGTAGAGACCTTGTAAACTATACCAGAAGAATGGAATTGATGCTAAAAGGAAATCTAGCAAAGAGCTGCACATAGAGAGGACTCTAAACCAACACAAGGCTGAAATGGTAAGATAGAAATAAATAGTCATAGAAGGGGTGGGGTGCTGAGGTAGAGAAAGAAAAGGTGTATGTTTCATAATAATACAAGGCACTGAAGTTCAAGTTTCACCCACATAAGCTTAAAAATATGTGAATGAATATATAATTCAGGAAAACATAATTATTTACTTAATACATGCAGATGTGTTAAAGAAAGTAAGAGATGGGTTAATTATTTTCTGTTCATGGGTTTCACAGAATCTACTATCATTTTTTGTATGTCATAATAATAGTAATAATAATAATAATAATAATAATAATAATAATAATGATATTGTAAATCACAATTAGATAATAAACAAGAATGTGACAAATAAAATAATAAAATAGTTTAGCTTGTCACTAAATTCACTTTATTTGACAGAATCTGGAAATGGGTTTAATTAAAAAGAGAATTACGGTCTCACATTGCAGATCTGCTCCCACAAGACATTTTTCAGATATTGTATTCACAAGAATAAGATAGATGTGAAGTGACTTTGAACATTAAATTTTAATCAGTTAAACTTTGACATTTGTGGACATTTATGCAAAATTGAAAGAAATTCCCCCTAGGCATGCTTTATGGATGGAATTGAAGTAACAGTGAGGTCAAAAAGAGGATAAAGTAATATTTTACACTAAATAATAATACATTGATACTTCAGTTTAAGTAGTTATGCCATTACATATGGCACAAACCTCTACTTGAAAATTAAGTATCAATAAAACCAAGAATCCATCCTGGTTTTATTTAAATATATTGAGCATAAAGTTGTTTGGATGGGAGATATTTGGTCCTAGGCCAGTTTGTCCAACCTCAGTGTCTAAATTCACAAATTTTCCTTTAGATTAGATGGTAGTTAGATAGATACACCACAGAGTCTGGAAGTGTGGAAGCTGGAACACTTATAAAACAATGGAACTTGAACAGGATTTCATAAAAACTAGTAAGTGCAATTTGTACTGCTAAAACTGTTGTCCATATTGTGTGTCTATATTCACATAACAACCAAATTATGCACACCCTCCTATGTCAATTTTAGTGGAATTACTGTATATCAAATCATGTCCTGTTTTTGTCACATCACATTACACAGGTGTGAAGGTGAATTAAAAAACTTACAGTCCCTACAGTAATTTATCAGGTTTATTCCAAATAAAAACATTTACAAAATTTTAATTCATAAACTAAAAATAAATGAGAAAGAATACTATGATGTTTTAATAGTCTTTATTTAAATTTTCAAGTGCCAGTGTTTACAGTATAATTAAGGTTATTTATAGATTTGGCTTGTCCGTTGATTACTCAAGAATCAGAATTTTTATTTCTGATAATTGCTTTACGTCTGTGTGGCATGGAGTCAATACGTGAGCAGAAATTCCAGCTAACTGGACTACATTCCTCCATTCTTCTGGATTCTTAGGTTTTGCTTCAAAAACAGCATTTTTGATGTCACTTCATAAATTCTCAACCATACTGAGGTTTGGAGATTGCACTGGACATTTAATAACACTGATCTTGTTGGTCTGAAACCAGAATGTTGCCACTTTTGGGTGTGTTTAGGGTGGTTGACCTGTTGAAATATCAATTTTAACGGCATTTCTTTTTTTTAGCACAAAATGACCTCTTCCAGTAATTTGATATATCCAAACTGGTTCAGTGTGATATGGTGTCCTAAAATGAGTCCAAGTCTAAAGTATTAGAAACATCATGCTTGCACCTACATTTACGTCTTTACAGTTTACTGCGGCTTTAATTCAGTGTTTATGGGTCGTCTAACTGTCTGTGGCCTTTAGACCCCATAAGAACAATCTTGCTTCCATCTGTCCATAGAATGCTGGGTGACTGCTCTTTAGACTAGTCAGTGGGTTTTTTGGCAAAATGTCACATTTTTAACATGTCGTTTTTCTGCAATGGTACTTTTATGAGTGTTTTTTGCATATAGGTTTCTTTTGAATGTTGCACTACTCACAGGTAAATGAATCCTGGGTGCTGATCATTGGATGCTTCTTTGCCATTCTTGTAATCTACATGGATGGCATTTGTTTTATCCTACCATGTGTTTCAGGTTTAGTTGGCTTTGTAAAAAGCATTTTAGATCATTTTAGCTGTGTAGCCAATTATATATTCTTCATGTCTTTATATGTTTTCTTTATAAGTTTTTTCTTCTTTGGTACATTGAATGAACCATTTTACTCACTGAGCAAGAAGGAAAACCAGCAGGTACAACATTTCTTGCTCTCCTTCTTTAAATAACATCCATAATGACACCTGTTTATTAATAGAATACTTCATGTCACTAATTTAACCCTACACTGCTATTAACTTAAACACACTGACTTTATTAAATGAGCCATTTAAACACAAATAGCATTGTGTATATAAACTTTGTTGAATGTGTCGCCCATCTCTCAATGTTACAATCAGCCGAGACCAAAAACTGTTCAGCGATAATCTTTAATGAAGAAGACAATAGGTGAAAAACAGCTGTAGCATGCGACACGAAATGACCATAACATAAAACCATGTTCCAACACCGAACACTGGGAAATTCAGGGTTTTCAAACATATAGAGGGTAGTCACATGACGGGGAAACACAGCTGAACCAGATTAAATGGATTTACCAGGAAAAGAGAATAAAACAACAATAAAAACACAGAGCTGCACCAGATCTACACTAATGACAAGCAATAATATAGGGGCCCAATAGGGGCGCTGATGTCCAGTTTGGCAGTGCTAGTAATACTACCAGTGCCTACGATATGACGCACGGCATCATCTAATCGTTTTTTTTTTCAACTTTTTTGAAAAAACTCAGTAATTAAATACATGTTAGTTTTCTATCATTTTGCATACATCTGTATATAATATATGCAGTTCCCTTATGAATTTTACCAGATTAATGCATAAAATACCATTATAAATATAATATGTAATACACTCCATAAAATAAAGATATTTTAAAACTTTATGTTTGTTATTTAAACCAAGCCATTTGGAATTTGAGGTTACACAGTAACATTACCAGGGTTATGTAACCTTGTTTAGGCTAAGTGAAATGAAATAAAGCACTAATGACTACACATATAATTTGCTACAAGCGTTTGCTCTCATGTTTGCTGTCTCACTTTGCAAATCTTCCCATGCGTATATTTCCGCATGCTGGATTCTGGGTCAGTGTTTTTCATATTATCAAATGTTCATGATATTGCTAAATGAGCCAGTAGAGTGCTGTGTATGCTGACCTGAAGAGATGAGTTATGTAGTCACTCAAAGAGCCTGTCAACATAAATTTGTCAATAGGGTACTTTATACTTTTTAGAAAACAATTATTACTATAGTTAGAATAATTTTAAAAATGATTTTATAGCTCATTGTTACAGACTGAATGATAAAATAGAAAGAACATGATGCACATACTATTTGTATTGATATTTTTAATGTTTATTTTCATATAATAATGAAATACCTGCCACACAGTTATGACATCAAAAACTTTGCTATTTAATGTTAACAGTGCATGTGAATAGCTAAATGCCAACACCCACCGGCTCCTCAGCAACTATATTCATCAGACAAAGGGCCATGCTCTCTGCATTTACGCATGACCACTGAGTACAGTGCCTGTGTTTTACCTGGCTCTGATGCACGATAAAAAAAATCACTGCTGATAATTAAATAAAAATGTATTGATATTATTGTGTAAATCTAGATATCAACTGTTCTTTAAATTATGAATGAAGTCATGATGATTTTAATTAGACATGCTGTAGGAGTGGAAAGTTTGCTAAATACAGATCTATCAAGAAGGGGTTTGGTGTGTTGTGTTTGCTCCCAAACAAGGATGGCCAGGCCTGGGGGTGACGATAGGGAACATAACACTGTAGGCTACACAGCTGTTCATGCAAATGCTCTTTTATGTCCTTGTTTATTTGCTTCTGCTCAAACAGTTTTGACCCAGCTTGACATTAAGAAATACTGTTTTATGAAAATACATACATTTATTGTATCATTATTTTCTAATCCTGTCAAAGGTTAAAATAAATTGTTGTTTCTGGAGCTTTTGGAGGTCGTAGCCTATGAAAATACAAACAGTTTCTGGTTGGCGCTGTGTATCTGTGCAACAATGTAGGACTGAAGAGACCTTGGAAGTATGAATGTATTGTAAAAGTTATTAAAAAAAACATTAGGATAATTGGCTTTAAAAATATTTGTGCATTAATACAGCCTAAATATACACATGCGTCTTATAATGCCAGTCCAGTTTTTCTTAGCGAATATTTTGAACAGAAATGTCACCCTACTGAATCACCAGTGTACCATCTGGATATTATTATGCACACTGGCAGAAGTGTTGGTGTTGGGTATTAGGTGTAAAGCAGGAATATGTGATATTTGAAGATTCATTTGCAAGTGGGTGATGGGATCAGTGAATAATGCTCCAAATATGGTTTTGTTTGAAGAGGCCAACCCTATCAATATAATTACTGTTGTATGATTTACAAAATGGACCTCATTGAAAAGGAACCAATGCAGCTTAACCATTATGGTCGAAATGAATTTGTTCCAATGTGATGTGTGATTCTACTCATTAACAATGAATGGACTGTTTTACTACTAAGCTATGCCTTTCTATATTCCCCAAATTGAAATAACCTTTAATCTAAGCAAAATCCAGTGACCAACCTTTGGTGTTTTAAATTATTATTAATAATCTTGCATTCCCTCTTGTCAAGCCACAAATTGACTGCTTATCCCATGATGGTTGAATGACTTCCAGCTTGGCTTTTCGGTGTACCTGAAAAGAGGGTAATTGGTCTCCAGATTAAAGCAACAGCACTGTGAGTGGATTGTGTGTCGTAATAATTAGTCTTCACCACAACCCTGACTTCTTATCCACCGCTGTCTCTACGATACGCTTCATCTAAGACATGGCATATTGGATATTGTAGTGATTACTTAAAAAGTCCTTTCGTGCACTCTTTTAATTAATGGATCTTGTGGAGCAAAACTTTCTTAGTATTTAAATAGAGGATTTGTAATGACAATAACAAACCTCCAGCACCTAAAATATCTTAAAGCATTCTTACAAAGCATACCTAAAAAGGCAGTATCTAAAATTAGCAGCAGTTAAAATGTGTGTGTGTGTGTGTGTGTGTGTGTGTGTGTGTGTGTGTGTGTGTGTGTGTGTGTGTGTGTGTGTGTGTGTGTGTGTGTGTGTATGTATGTATATATATGTAGGACTAGGGTTAGGGTATAGTGTGATATTATGTGACTGCAACCCGATATATATATATATATATATTTTTTTTTTTTTTTTTTTTTTGACTAAATTAATAAAAGGTGCAATGAAAATTATGAAAATAAGCAGATCAGAGTGCTCAGTGAATGATTTTACAAAATATTATTGACTTGCTTTGATTTGAAATTCTGTTTTAATAAAAAATAATTGAAAGGAATTTATTATTTTTATTATTATTATTATTATTGTTGTTGTTGTTATTATTATTATTGTTGTTGTTTTTGTTGTTGTTGTTGTTGTTATTACTATTATTGCTATTATTATTGTTGTTGTTGTTGTTGTTGTTGTTATTACTACTACTACTACTCCATTCTTTTATAGAATTTAATGGCTAATTTCAGCTTACATAAAAAATAAATACTACTACTATTGGAAACACTCATGTATCTTCATTCTAACCCCCCCCCCCCACAACTCCTTGAAAGCTCTTTAGAGAATTGGTTTGTCCAAAATGATGGCTACCTTTAATTATTTTAGGTCACAGGCTGAAGGACATGTGGGCAAAGAATTAAGGAGGCATCCATTAGAGGATTGTACTTATTTATTAAAGTATTCCACATATTTATCACAGAATTTTGCCAGGTTGTTGTTAACATATGTCATGGCACACATCACAGTAAAATGCTTTGTCTGCAGAATGTCCGCAGACAAACATGCATCTTGAATAGTGCCTTAGTTAAACCTTTGCTGTTTGAGAACTTATTAAATTTTCTGTTTTAGCTGTGCTTTTCATAACCTGACATATTACCTCTGTCATGTAGAATGTAAATCTCTTTTATCACTCTGTGCGATTAACAGTGCACTCACACATTTTCATAAGCATCACTGCTTGCTGCTAGTCCTTTACTCATGTTGTTTGTCTTCTAAAACATTCTGCTTCCATTTGACCTTTTATGTTTACATTTTTTCCACTAATAGATCATTTCTGCTATCATTGCATTCATTTTTTGGATAAAAACCCCTTCTTAATCATGGTTTGATTTATTGATTTCACCAGCAAATGTCACTACTTCTTCTGCAGGCACCCACCAACACAACCACAACCATGTTGGTCTCAGTAGCCCAACTCGAACACCTAAAAATGGTAAGAATTATTCTCCTCACATCTTAAGTCTGTTACTGAGGTATGTTTTTCATTGCTTTGACTTCCTATATGCATTATTGCATTTCAGGACATGCATTACAATGCAAAAAAGTGGTTTATGGGTAAGCATAAATCCCATTTTCCAAATATAAAATAAAAAAATCAGTTCATCAAGCTACAACAAATGCTAACGGGTCTAGCAATGTACATTATCAAGTGATAATTTGGTTTGCAAGCGTTTTAAATTAAGTACTGGGCGTGGTAGCTCAATTAGGTTGTTGGGACATTAATCTGAAGGTTGTGGGTTCAAATCCCAGGTACACTGAATTGCCACTATGGGTCCTTAAGCAAGGCCTTTAACCCTAACTGCACATGGTTTACAGGGTTTGTAAGTCACTTTGGATAACAGCGTCTGCTAAATGACCAAATGTATGTATTGTGTCAAATTAATATGAGATAATAAAATAAACACATTGAACACAATACTGAAAATGAATATGATATACATTATTAAATACTTTTTTTTACTATGATTGTAACCAATATATTTGTATTCCTAATTTTGAGAAAATATGATATAATGATATAATATAATGATATAATATATATGATGTAATAGATATAATAAATATGTTGTAATATTGTAGGGCAGCAAGCTAACATCCTTTAGACTAATTTGTTAGAATACTTAACTCATTTTGTTTACACTGAAGATGCATATTAAGCAACAAAAGAGATTATATTTACAGGCACAAAAAAAATGATACATCAAATTGCAAACGTGTTAATGCATGACCAATGCAATACCAATCCCTAATGAGTTTGAGACTGAGAAAAAACTGAGAACACTTATTTATTTATGTTCTTCAGTCTGAGATTAGACTCAGTTAGTACAACAAAAGTGTAAAATTTAAAAAAAAAATTTTTTTAAAAAGTGTAAAATTTTTTAAAAATTAAACACATTACTTAATTATGTGTATAAAATAAAATGCTGTTACAAAATTAAATTTAATAAAACATGCTTTTATTTATTTATATATATATATATATATATATATATATATATATATATATATATATATATATATATATATATATATATATATATATATATAAGTCAAGTCAAGTCAAGTCAAGTAATTTATTTATATAGCGCTTTTGTTTGATGTTAATAAATAAATAAAAATAAATAAATATATATATATATATATATATATATATATATATATATATATATATATATATATATATATATATATATATATATATATTTAAATATATTTTTTTTCTCAATAGCTTTTGTTTGATGTTAATAAATATAATAATAATATTATTATATATATATATATATATATATATATATATATATATATATATATATATATATATATATATATATATATATTTTATTAACATCAAACAAAAGCTATTGAGAAAAAATATATTTAAAGCTAGTATATAAAATAGAAGTTGAATGTAATGCTCAATGTTACTGTGATGCCTTTATTAGATCATACAGGTCTGATTAGGATGTTAATAAACTCAAATTAAAATGCTTTACCAAGCTTTTTTCATCCTTAAGTAATCCTAGATAATTCTTGAAAAACTGCCTCTACTGCACCCATTACACGGATCTGGGAGGATAATAAATGACTGAAATTTATCCTGTGATCAAACTCTGAATCTGCGTATGACAGATCTGTGAACATACCAATGACATTGTCACCAGCGTGAGGACACACTTCCCATTGATTTAAGTTAATGTTCCCTAGAGGACACAGTTCACTTTGCCTTATAATGAGTTCTGCTGAGAATATCAGATGCTTAGCTTGGACAATCCTGCCATTTTCAAGCACATTTTTCAGTGTATGTAGAAAACTGCATATCTACTAAATCCAGAAGGCTTTCGTTTCATAGCGTTATTGATGGTGTATTGGTAAAATTACTGACTTCAGAGCAAGGATGTGTACAAAATCTATATCCAGATGTGTAAATCTTGGTATTGACACTTCAAATATAAAAGTCAAGCTTTCTCATTATTGCCTTATAGCATCAAAGCATATATTTGGACTTCCATTAAAACCATCAACGCCTTCCTCAAAAGCAATTTATCAGTTGCCTTCATAATTTCATTCCTTTTTACAGGCTTGCATGGTTATTGTACCCGACCATTCCACTAACCCCTGCCACAGCACACATTCTGTACACTAACTATAAAAAATCGATTCAAACAGATGAAAAAGTAGTGCAGGAATGATATCTATTAAATCAAGCTGACAAGTAGTATTTTTATTTTACCAAAGCCTTTTCACCTAATGAACATATACTGATCAAAAGATGAAGAGAGAGCTTGAAAGATGCGAGTGCAATGTACGCTTTGGATAAAGAGCTCTTGACTGGTGCCCTTAAAATGCAGAGGCTAGAAATACTCACAGCAGCAAGAAGCAGGGGCTCATCTTGTTACTGAAAAGATTAAATCACTGCCTTTTGGTGAGCTGCTTTAATTCCACCATGGTGGGGGCGGGTTGGCTGAGTAGATGTATAGCACTCGCTAACAAGCACCAAAGATTTTCTTTCAGTTGATTGGATGTTTTAAAAGAAAGCTTCTCACTCAGTGAAGTTTATTCTGTTTATGGCACAAAAAAGTTTTCTCCTAATAACACTGCAGAGCATCTTCCCATTTTGCTGTGTTAGCATTTCATTTAAATGCTTTTATTACTGTTTTGTTTTTGCTCTGATGCTCTCATTTAATTACAAAGTTGAAATACAATAGACATGGCTTTTTAATTAACAATGAATTTAACACTGACAATGGAGATGCAGTATTTTGAGAAAAATCTACTTAGGAGTCGGAATTTATTGTACATTTTCGTTGTGCATGTACATCATTCTGTTTGGCATTCCAGTTTAACTACAACAGAATTCCAGATGATACCTCGCACAGCCACCTTTCACAGCTAGCAAAGCAGCATCTTCCCTTTCTCGTAAATAAAGATGAATGCCTCACTGTGCAGTCTCAACTCTATCGAGTGAGAGAAGTGGAAGTCACATTATGCGCCAAGTGTAAATGGAGTGAGCTGTGTTGGGTAAACACTGTATTCCTCTCCCACTGTACCCCTTTAGGCTCCCTGGGGGTGTCATGTTTGTTTCAGGCCTGCACTGTGAAAGCAGACTCTGCTCTATTTTTAACCAAGGCATGATCTCTGCCTGTCCAAACCTATATAGGGTATTTAAACACGGTCCATTTACTATGCAGTCTATTAAATAGCCATATTGCTCCACCTTGTAGATGTAAATTTAGAGATAGTAGATTTTTTGTTGCATAATTTATGACAGCCATCCTGTATTCCTGCTGGTGGGCTGTTTTGGCTAATGAATTATTCTCTCTAGAAGTTCCACTGAGGTGTTTAAAAATTCCAGCAGCACTGCTGCTTCTGGTCTGCACATGCCATCGCCACACACACCATCACACCGGTACTATATTAACATTGCACTATATTAACATTGTTGAGAATCATCCACTGTACAGAAATCTTTGGTTTGTGGTGTTTTTGCAGGTATTCTGACCTTCAAAGTGTGGAATAAGAAGGCTTAACAATATATTCCAAAAAACACATTAAACTAATGTCTGCAATTGTAAAGTTTTATTTTCTTATGTAATGCTGATTAGCTGATTCTGAAATGGAGCAGCATGCTGGCTTAATGATAAAAACATTTGCCTCTCAGCACTGGGGATCCAGGTTTGAATCCCGATCTGTGTGGAGTTTCCATGTTCTCCCAGTGTCCGCGTGGGATTCCTCCGGGAATGCCTGTGGGTGTGGCCCATATTATCCAGGAGTGCATATGATATTATGCTACACCCATACAACACTGACATAAATAGATAAAAACATTTATGTTTTCCTGCCTTTTGTCCATCTGCAGCTCTATGTCATGTAAGAAATTGCAGTGTGAATCTCTTCAGCAGAATTATAAAAAATTTGTATATTGGTTAATTTTTTAACTAATGTCATCTTGACCTGTTTTTGTTGATGCGCTCTGTATAGAATATGTGGTCACAACTTTTAATGAGCCCAAATCTGTCATTATTGCTCTGTGATTTTAGGATTATAATCAATAAGACACAGTTTATACAAATTACTGAAAAACATTTTTCTCATGCCTGTTGTATTTAAATTTAGATGATTTATGTTTTGATTTTACATAGGGCAACCCGATGCAAATAACTGTGTGGTTACACTGGATTATATTTTATACAAACAGAAGGAATTATTATGCTATGCTATAAAAAAAAACCTGTTTGGTTATGTTACACATAAATTAATATTTTAGAAATTTGATTTTAAATGATTATTTTTGCAAAAACTTCAACTTTTTGAAAACGTAATTATTTGTTTAAATGACTTTTTTGTTTTGTTTAAAGGGATTTGTTTGTTTCGTTTAAAGGGATTCAGATTGAACCTTAAATTTTTGATTTGTAGACATTAACTAATTTCATATGTTGCTCTCATTTGGCTGCAGATAGGGAAATCAGTGTCCCAACTCTCGTTGGGAAAATTTTACATAGATATAATAAAATAATTTCAGGTTCCTTCAACATTGTACGGGAAAGTACACCTCAGTCAGTTATTAGGAATTTATACTGCATTTCTACAGTAACTTGTTTCCACTTATAATAGATACATACATACTTGCATATACTTGGAGTAATAATATAATTAATATAGGTAGTCATGACATTGCCGTGATTATGGTCCCATAGTCCCACAGATTTATTTCATTGATTGTAGTGTATCTTCAGTGTGGCCCTTTCCTGGCAGGAAAGTGTAAGTATTTAAAAGTTCAGTTTGTTACTTTGTCACTTTGTTTTGATATATCTTTGGTTTGCTATGTTGTCCTCCCCCAGAGAGCACCCGCATGAACAGCATCCTCACTTCGCAGACGGAGCCATATGATCTGTCCTTCTCCCGTTCCTTCCAGAGCCTCTCGCACCTGCCTCCATCCTACGAATCTGCCATGAAGGCTGACCTCAACAAGTACTCCTCGCTTAAAAGACTGAGTCAGAACTGCTTTTTCATTCTATTCTGTACACAGCTTGTTATTTTATTAAGGCTGTAATCAATGTTCTATTAATTCATTCTTGTCAGTTTTTCATAGCCGAATCAGCTCATAAATGAAATCTACTAACAATATAATTGAAAGGCAATTGAAAGAGTGCAACAATTGACATCAATCCTAAATTTATACTAAAGCTCTGATGGCCTTTTTGATTGGCAACCAATCCTAGGGTCAGTCTGTAATAGGTTCATTTTATAGGCCCTTTGTCAACTACCAGTGCTGATCCTGCTTATCAAGCCTTTGTGAAACAAGCATTGTTAAAATAGAATTTCAATTATATTCTTTATGTGAATAAATCCAGGAATGGGGTTTACTGCCTTTAGAAAAGAGTGCACTATTTTGCACAGGGGACTATTTTAGGTACCTGACAACCCAAGTCCTATTAAAGCTCTCAGGTCATTTAAAAGCAGTACATTCAGATCCATTGCAAGTGATTTAGCTTCAAACACAGCAGCCTACCTGTAAACTAGCTCTGTTGGTCTATTTATCTTTTAATGGTATATTATATATTGTGTAATACGATTTTATCTTATCATGTGCTATAAGTAAAGTAAACAAATCTAATGGCTTGTGTAATTTTATATAGATTTGCCCTGAATACTCAACCTTTTTATTAAGCATGAAACTGACTAAGCTCTTCTTTTTTTCCATCACTGTCCATATCTACAGATGACAAATATAGTGAGTGAAAATGTCAATTTACTGCCACCATTCTTAGTGGTTCATTGTTATATTCAGCTTCTTTAATACGTACTTTTAACACAAAAAAATGCATGGAGCATTTGTTAAGTTTAACACAACAATTATATTACATACTGTTGGTTTTTAAGGAGCAATACCATGACACAGTAATTAGAGTAACAGGAGACAAGTTTCTTTTTGTAAAAGATTTCATGTTCTCCCCATGTCTCTGTAGGTTTCCTCAATCTAATTTCCTCCCTTAACCCTAAAACATGCTCCTAATGGAATTATGCATATTCAATTATGTTTGTGTTTGTGTGTGTGAATGTGTTTGGCTTCATGTCTACACTGTGATAGACTGGCAATGATTCTAGGAGTTGGAGTGCTGGAATAGTACCTGCAGCAAACTTAATTAGGATAAGCGGCTTAGAAAATGCATGAATGATTCAAATGTGTCAATTGCAGACCTCTATACATAACATATTGCTCTGCATGTAACACATTTAAAGAGGATATATTCTTGAACAAAATTTGTCTATTTATTTCGATTAAATTTATATAAAATGTATTATACCTAGTTTTACAAAATATTGTTACCATTTTGAAACCACAATCTTTATAAATAATTGACAAAATATCTGAGAATTAAAGTACATGATGCCCAGCAGGAATTAGAATGTTTTTGGGTAAAGAACTTAAATTAAAGGAATCACTTTTGTGTTGATAAGTGAACAATTCAAAATATAACTGGTGATAACTTGCAGCAAAATTAGCTGGTTCAAGGTGTCATGATGCAATCTTCTACCATTAATTCAAATATAATTTTCATTCCTTTTGAAGTATACTATAAAACATTTTAAATTTATTTGGAGAAGCACTTAAATTGATGGGATAGGATGGTATTTGTAACAGTATCATTACAAAATGTACTTATATAACAGCTGGACCTGAGAACATGACTAGTTACATGTAAGTTACATGTAAATAGTAAATATTAATTAATTTAATTAATATTAATTTATTCATTAATTCTCTTCCGCTTAATCCTCTTCTAAGGTTGCGGAGGGGTTCCCCATGCCCATCCAGGGTAGAACATTTTGAGCACACTCACTTAGACAGGTACACACTATATGGGAAACCGAAAATCCCAGAGGAAACCCACTCGGACACAGGGAGAACATGGACACTACACCCAGATTGGGATTCGAACCTGAAATCCATAGTGCTGAGAGGTGAACATGCTAACCACTAAGCCACCATGCCACGCACATGTAAATATTAAGTTGGTAAAGTTAAAGAGAGATTTAAAGAGATTTAAATTCTAGGGCTCAGTTTTACACCCTGTATCACGATGTTCTTTGCAGTCTTGCACCCTGACAAGTCTATTTTCGCACCTTTCGCACCTGTTTAAATAGCAACAATAACATTTAAGACTATATGTACATCAATGTGCATGGTGGCCTTGAAATAAGGTGTGCACAGGTCAATTTCTGGTGTTTTGCATTCTTGTCAATGGAGAACACAGGTATGCCACTGACTGAAAACAACCAGTTTGCCAGTGAACATTCAGCATAGAAATGTGCATTGGCATCTATGCAAACTTACACAATAAACAGAATAAACAGAAACAAAATAACACAACATTATTCTACATCAACGCAATACTGCGCCATTCCACACTGCGCCATTGAAAAAGCAACCCACCAAAGTTAAACATCACCTGGCTCTTAAAGGGAATGGCGAGTGACACGCTGATTGGTTTATTGCACATTAAACCCAAACACACCCATGGATGATTAAAGATATCAAAGAATTTCCCTCAGGATAGCAAAGACACACTGACATGCCCTAAATCAAGCTGCACGGTGCACGGTTGACGACTCACTAAAGATAAAATTTACAGACACATTTACACCTGATCTCTCTCTGTCTGTCTTTCGCTTTCTCTCACAAAACTTCTCTTGTGACGACAATGATGAGCAGATCATCATCCATTCATTATCTTCCGCTTTATCCTCTAATAGGGTCACTGGGGGTTCCCCATTCCCATCCATTGGAGAACTTTTCAGGCGCTGGACAGCCTGAACAGGGTGACAATCTATCACTGGGCGAACTCACTCATATAGACACACACACAAACACACTAAATATGGGGCAATTTGGAGACTCCAATTGACCTTGATTCATGTTTTTGGACTATGGGAGGAAACCAGAGAACCCGGAGGAAACCCATGTGGACACATGGAAACTCCACCCAGATTGAGATTTGAACTGGGAATCCCTAGCGCTGTGAGGCGAACGAGCTAACCATTAAGCCACTATGCTGCCCTGACTATGATCAGTCTACAAAAATGTGTTTTACTCTACATAAGTTTTTTATTAGCATTTAAGTGAAAAACTAGTTCTAATACTGGAAGTCAAATATATTACTTGCAACTTTGCTTAGTTTCTCATAGTTACCATTAACTGCGGGTGATAAATTTCGAATGACTGCAATCCATTGCACAGATTGAGATCTTGGGTGTACTACAAACAAAGCATTTGTTTGATTTGAGGTTTTAATTTTTGTTGAAGAATAGTTTTCTGTTCCCAAAAGTTGTGTACTTACTCAGGCAAATTGTTTCAGTTTGGATGTACAGAGAGAGAGAAAGAGAGAATATATTTTGTTTAAAAGTACTCGGGGTAATCAGTATGTCCTAATTTTTTGAAAAGATGTTAATTTAATTGGCTTTTTGTCCCATAGTTATTGATACGTTACTCACTTTTAGTGCACTTGTGTGCACTGAGATTTAACTTCAGACTTGGCAAGCCGTTGAAAGATTTGGATTGATTGTAATTTGCATTTTGTCTAACCAATGCATATGAAGAACACTGTATAGACAAAAGCAGTGAGATACCTACAGGGTACATCTGCAGGAGCTTTTATGACATCTGATTCTAAGTAAGTTCCCCTCCAGCAATAACAGCTTTCTCTCCTCTCATTTGATCCAACATTTTGAAGTGCATAATGCATCGGTTTCCTGTGAGCTAATCAAGTTCTTCCATCTGAAATTCATCAAACAATGCATTAATAGATCTTAATTTGTGCACTGATGCTAGAATAGATAAGTTCCTTTCTTCTTTACAGTAGCAAGAAAGCTAAATAAAGCATATATTTAATAATCAAGAGGAGTGTCTATATACTTTTGTCCATAAAGTGTATGTTTTATATAAACTGAAGATCTGGTGGCCCGTGTGTCTTTTGTATGTTCTCTTTGGGCTTCACCTATAAGATTTTATATTCCAAAAAGAAGGGGCAGCCTAAGTTGGTTCAATGTAATTTTACTTTTTATTGAGTGAAAACTCAGACAGACTAAATAACCCATGATACTAAGTGGGATAAGTGGCTTAGAATATAAGAATATATAGTATATCTTTTACTGCACAAAACACACAATACATTTAAAAATGCTATGTGGATATGAACTGATGTAAATTTTCATTGGATACTGCTTCATTTTGTGTGTGTTTATGTTGTGTGCGGGGGGTTTGCAAACTTCATTTTTTACTTAAAAGAAAGATGGACATGGCATTTTAGTTACAATGAGTTGCATCATTTACAGTTCAAAGAGGTTCCTGCATATGTATATATACTGCCTGCTATCCCTTCAGTGCACAAAAATAAATTATTCATAAATTCAATAATACTGTCTGTGCAAATACATTTAAGTGCCTTTTTGATATATTCTATTATTTTCGAATTATTGTAATACCTGTTTTTGGGTCTTTTATTTTGATCAAAGGATTTGCATTTATAATGTATATAATGTAATATAATGTAAATAATTAACAATATAATGACTTTAAAACTTATATTATCCCACACCATTTTTACAGATTTTTTTAATAAACACATGTTTTATAGTAGGCTGGGTGGGTGAGAGTTTTCAAAGTTTAAATAAACAAATATATTAAAATATTGTAACAATAGTTCCTCTTTCTCTTCAATCAAGTTATTCTATATACTGACAAGCCAAACAAGTCCAACAGACTAATGTCTTTCTGGAACACATTTATATTTGATTATGGTATGCATTTGACAATCCTATGCTACATCACAACATTTGTTGTCCTGTAGGCCAGATTCAGTGGAATCACTGGATCTGCCCCCTCTTACCTTCAATCTATATTTCCAAAATACACTCCAATGATGAATGTGGATTTAATCTCACTGTGGTGCTAATTCTCACTGCATATCGTTCACCACTGCTAAGTGGTGGAACAATTTTCCAACTCTGTAAGGTGGAGTCACTTAGAATCTGTATGAAATGTCTCAGAACACATCTCTTCCACAAGCACTTGATATGATGAAAAAAAAGCACCAGATCAGATAATGATCAGGTTTGATTATACTACAATGTAGCTGTTTTTCCCTTATCTACTGATTTGTGGTGTTCTCTCATTCGTAATTCACTTTGGATAAAAGCGTCTGCTAGTGACTAAATGTAAATGTATTGCTATCCAAAATCTTTAAGGCTTTTATTGATATGAGGCAAATTGTGGAATTGTCATCCTGGTACATACCATCAGAGAAGAAAAAAATATAAATAAATAATCCTTGTTATTCAGTACTCAGTTGACTTAATTTGATTGTAACATAATGTTGCTCAGCCCATAATTTTAGCTACATCATTTTTGGATAGATAAAGTTTGTGATTTTCAGTATGATTTTAATTCCTGACTATAATATTTAAACTCTTCTCTTTTACAGGTGATAAGGATGTAGATGACTACTATAGCCGGAAGAGGCACCTTCCTGATCTGGCAGCACGAGGGACCCTCCCGCTGCATATGATCAAAATGAGCCAGGACACTCAGAGTAGTCAGCAGGCCCAGCATCAGCAGCAACAATCGTCACGCCAGCGTCCTCGCCGTGTCCAAAGAGCCATGTCCCAAGATCGTGTCTTGTCACCTGAGCGTAGCTATGCTCAGGACTATGTCGCATCTCCCTACCCTGCAGCCCCTTATTCAGAGCGCATTCTGTCTGATGAACAGTTGCTCTCAGCGGAACGTCTACGCTCCCATGAGCGACTGATTTCCCAAGATCGGCTACACTCACAGGACCGCCATTATTCTCAGGAGCGCATTCACTCACATGAGCGTCTGCATTCACAAGAACGCCTGCACTCTCAGGAGCGCCTCTACTCCCAGGACAGGTTGCGCTCTCAGGACCCGCTTCTTTCCCCTGACAAAACAATGTCAGCCAAACGTGCCAGTTTCCATGGTGACAAGTCCATGTCCAGAGCCATATCGCATACGGACGTATTTATGCCCACGACGCCGCTCCTGGACCGCTATAAGATGACCAAAATGCACTCCCATCCCAGTGCCTCAAACAGCAGTGGCACAGCTGCAGTACATAACACATTGTCCAAGAGCCAGACAGCCTCCAAGAGGCAAGCGTTTGCTTCCCGCCGCACTCAAACTGTTGAGCAGCTGCATTACGTCCCACCAGCTGCCCAGCAACAGCATCATCATCACTACCGCACAGGCAGCAAAACCGAAGTCACTGTTTAACTGTTGAAATCAGACCTTAGCCATCCACAATAAACTCAAGTGACACAAAGTGGTATGAAGTGTCTTTGTCCACCATTTCACATTGTAGTGTGCTACTCAGTTCTGCATATACTATATACTCAGACAAAACTAAATGTGCATACCCATATTTTTGTGAGATTGTAGATCACTGTTTAATTATGAACTACTAGATGATTTTGCCATTTGTCCTTATAGAGATCCCCTGTCCAGCTCTGCAATTTATAAGGGCTTTGTGTAGAAAGTGCTGGCGGAGATTGATGGTAGAATAAGGAAGGGGTCAAATTTGCTAGCTGGTATAGATGTGTAATGTGGATTGTATAAGTTTATAAATATGAATACACCTACTGTTTGTACTTTAAAAAACTTAGTCATAGCTTTAGAGGATCTTAAACTTACCCAGTATTAGCACTATTACTGGTGCCTCTACAAAAATGTTTCATTTCATCAGCGAAGTGGTTTTGTGGGTTTAAAAGCACAATTAATTAATATTCTCTCCAAAAAATCTGTTGGTTTTATTTATTTACTTCATTTATTGTTCAGTATTTTGTTTCTTTGCAAACCTGATTGTAAATAAGCTTTTTAGGTGTATAAATGGAAAATCTGTTATGGTTGGCATTTATGACATTTCACATTAGAACGTCAAGAATTCTAGGTGACCCATTAACCCAGGATTTAAGCATTTTAAATAAAGACAATGTTAGTGTTTGCGGGATAAAACCTGAAGAAAATATTACATCAGCACTGTTGATATCTGGCTGTAGACTGTGCTCTTTTGAGTGACTCACAAGAAAAATATATTATGCTTGTTGTAGTTGCTTCAAATAAACCATTCTTATTTTTCTAAACATAAACTCACCTGCAAAAAATCTCTTGTGTGCCTCATACTATGCCCTTTCTGAAGTATTACAGCTCACTCTTTTGATTAAATTGATTGAGTGGTTTAATGGATGCACTGCTGACTACTATGTCATTTTTAAGTGGATCCAGGAAACTAATCGTGATGTGTTAATAGCTCAAAGGTTAATTTGAAATGTTAATCACATTCACTGGTGCTGGTTCAATAAGTGAGTAACATAGCAAGTTTAATTTAATAATTTAAAAAAATAATTCTTGCAAACAGTCTTTTAAAATTCATTGTCAAATAATGAACCAAAGACCTCTGACATTTGTTTTGGCATGTAATAACAGTAGGGACCACCATCATAAATGGATAAGAGGTTTGGATAAATGAGAAATGTATTTAAGCAACATATTTGTACAACCTTCCGGTCTTGTACCCCTAAACATTATTCACCAAAAAATTGTAATATATATAAATTTTTTCTACAGAATTTTAAATATACTATTCTAATGCAATATATTTATTTGACGGCTGATAATGGCATCAAATTCTGTATCAATAAAGGAGAAAATAACTGCATTAGGTCATATAAAAAGCTGCAGATGTAAATCCTTCTGTGTAAATGTCTGAACAACGTAGCATTATCATGATCTAAAACTCAGGGAGAAATAACTCAGTCAAACCTTTGAACACATCTCCTTCTTGCTCCATTGTCTATTTTTTCTACGTAACATGTAGATGGATCAGTGACACTGATGTAGTGAGGGGTTTTAGTGAAGCAGTGCTGCTGTAGTTTTATTTGAACACCTCAATGACACTGCTGGGAAAGGAAGAATGCACCAACCAAATAATACCTGCTCTGTGGTGCTACTATTGTGGTCTGGCGTGTTAGAGATTAGAGTAAAGGGGATGTAAGCAGTATATAAAAAGATGGACTACTAATTGTAGAACTATAAAATGTACCTTTACGGTAAGTGGAACTGATAAAGTGGACAATAATTGGAGCAAAAAGGAGGTATCTGATTGTAAAGTATTTAAAACAGCTTTATTTTGTTTTACCTGTTGCACTGCATACACTTTTTAAATGCAAAATTAACATAATTTAAAATATTCCTCTGCTTTGAGATGCCATTAAAAATGACTGCTGACTGACTGATTTAAACTCATTATGCCATATTAATATAATAGGTCTTTAATGATAGCGTATTAAGGATTGACTCGCTTGAGCATACCTTTAAGTAAGTTGAACACAAAGAGAAAATAAGAAAATACTTCTAACTTTTTAATTGGACTAAGTTTTTTTTGCTTTGTAAGACTTTGCTTACTTGCATATATGCACAACCAATTTGACTACCTTGGAGCTAGCTTTTTATGTCAATTGACTTCTATGCAAAGGAAATTAATTTCTTGATTCACCTACATCCTACAAATATACTGAAATTAGGCATTATACATGTGCACATACTATTTAAAACAATGCAAGTATTACATTTGTAGGTAACAACAACCCTTAAACTACACAGTGAGTTTAATGCAGTTTAAACAAGAACACCATATATTACCAATTAGCCAAATCCGACTTTTCTTGTTACATAGTAAAGGACGTCTGCTAAGCTCTTAATAAAACTAAAGATTGATTTCCATCAGTACATGTTCACATAGTCCCAGAAGCCAAATTGGTGTTGTTTATACCTCTTTGATTACTGCTGAGGATTGTCTAGGCTGTGAACATCCGCTTTGTTTTTTTTTTCAAACAATAAAAAACATAACCTAGTATATTGGCTTCACAACCTTCAAACAAGCTCTTAGGAGTTTTGTGAGTACATACAACATATGCAGAATGAGGATGTAAAAATATCTAGAGACCCAAATGACATGTGACATTAATAACTGCCACTAGCATAGTCAACAGCAAAGCCTTATTTATATGCATTGAACAGCTGGAATGAATGCAGTTCTCAAACAAAACAAAACTTTTATATTTGCATTCCCTTCATTCACACATTCAGACTTGAGGAACAAGATACATTTTAGCTTTTTGTTTGCCTTTTCTTCCCAGTAGATGAAACTAAGACACTTATTTGAAAGCATGGCTGAGAAGAAGTGTATTTGTAACAGAACGGAAAGGTCATCCCTGATTTTTTTTGAATCTGCAAATGGCTGCTGACTAAGAGTCTACATATAAAATAGTGAAAAGCTTTTAGTGGTACAGCCATGAGAAAAGCTTAGTCATGTTCAACTATAGTACAACCTTTTTGCATTTTAAATTTTAATTCTTAAGACTTAACATGCTAGGATAGTAAAGTGCTTAAACTGAACTATAGACGTGTGTCAATTTCACATAAGGGGTATGAGAATGCCTGAATGCATAAGGAAAACTTTAAATATATTGGCCATACAGTGTTATTTACTGTATATCAGACCAATTCCAAATAAAGTGTATTGGGTGCAAATGTAGTGCTAAAGTGCTTATGTCCACTCATTGTGACTGCAAGAAAATCAGCATTTTAATGATGACAAAACAGACAAACACACAACAAGAAAAAGTGAGAGTAGGATAGAGACTGCTATCAAGACTAATATATAAAAGAGTGTAATACTATAAGACAGACTAAGTCAGTATTGTTACTTTACTAGTTAACACCACTCTGACAAAGTATTCCTGGTTCATGAAAACAAATCACCGTGTATAAATGTAACATTGCAGAAAACTTTTCTTTTAAAAATGTTTCATTTTTAATTAGATTTAGAAAAACCTTATTTGTGCCTTGTGCAATGGCAACAAAAACCATCATACTTTATTATAATTTTACCCATTGTTTATTACTGGAGGGAGCAACATGGTGGCCTTTGAGGGCCAACCATGGTTAAAGCAAACCCCCACCACACACACACACACACACACACACACACACACACACACACACACACACACACACACACATCCTTATTTGGCCCTTCAGCAAAAGCTTGGGAGCCCCTTATTGTAGCAGCAGCTCAAAATAAATGTATTAACATTAGAATTAAGTAAATATGACTGCAGGCCATTAAAAAAAAAGTAAGAGACATGATTTAAGCAGGCATTGCATGAAAATGTATGTCACTGATAAGCTTATTTTAATTAGGGATATCTCACTGAAGAAGAAGAGTGCATCAGTGGTAGAATTTTGAGGCATTGCACAGTGACGATTTAATGAAACTCTGTCGGAGAAGAATAATGCATTTATTTAGTTAATAATAATTAAACCATTATTTTTTAATGCAATTTTATAGTATTGTGTTGAAATATGGCATGTCAAAGTGAATCTGGTGATAGCTCATATACTAATACTAAACTAAACCAAATAATATGAAGCAGTCAGTACTGCTCAGAGTATGAGGGGAAAAAAGACTGAAAAATCAAATTCAGGACTTTATCCAATGAAAATGATGATTCAATGAAAATGATGAAACTTCTTTAACTTCTTTGGTTGAACAGAAATTAAACCATGTTTCATTGCTGAATTCTATAGCCTTGCTGCTCCTTTAAACATGTAAATCAAGTTGTGGCCATGCTTCAGCTGTATTGACTGTTAGAAAACTATGCATTAGTTAAGCATTCTAGTTAAAAAGGCAATACACTGCAGCACAGCCACAATTACATATAGTGTGCTCACTGACTTTTGCATTAGCAATTTCTCAGGTCCTACCTGTAACCTAGCAACTACCATTTCCATCTGAAAATGATTAAAGGCACCTTCACTTTCTGAACCACAGGCCCTGGGAGCTTTCTTTACAACCACTGATACTTTTTCCCACAGCATGTTCCCTGCAGCACAAACATGCCCCATTAAATATAAAAAATTAATTGTTAGCTATGTATACATGACTTTTTAGAGGACTTAAACTGCAGTGACGGGTTGTAAAAGAACTGTAGTTGAATGAGAAGAAAGTATGAACTACAGTGCAGAAAAATTCATTAAAGCTAGTGGAAAAGTTCCATTCGAAAACTTTGGCTACTGCTGAAGGCAGTGGAATGGCATGCTAGAGAAAGTGGTGTGCATTGTGCACTTAAAAATAAATCTAATAATTAACATTTAAAACATATTTAATTGTATTCTACTGTATTATTATTAAGCATGTTTATTAAGTAGCCAAAGGAAGCTGTAATCACTTTTATCATAATTATATTTATCACAAGAACTGCAATTACATGAACATGTGGGGCAATTTAGTATTATTTCTGCAATTATTGCAGCTGTGTTTCTTGAAGCTCCAACTGCA
Source organism: Corydoras sp. C115 (assembly GCA_019802505.1). Taxonomy (NCBI): domain Eukaryota; kingdom Metazoa; phylum Chordata; class Actinopteri; order Siluriformes; family Callichthyidae; genus Corydoras; species Corydoras sp. C115. The sequence goes on along the minus strand of JAFMOC010000022.1, from coordinate 2,577,334 downwards.
TCTCAGTTTCTTCTCGCTCTTTTTTAATTTTATCTCATTTTATCTTGCTTTTCTGTCTGTTTTCCTGTCACTTTCTATTTCCTTCTTTACAACTTGCCAACTTAAAACTTTTTGTTTATTTTTATTTATCTCTATTTTCTCCCTCACCTTTTTTCAACCAATTCTTCCTAGTATATTGCTCTAGATTGTCCCTCTCATTTCTTTATTTCTTGGTTAAGCATTCCGTTTTCATATTTTTCTGCCTTTTCACCATTAGTTAGTTTTCCCCATTTTAAAACATAATATTGATTACTGATATTGAAATATTGATATTCATCTATTTTCTTCCCCCCAGCTCCATTGTTTTATTATACAGATCATCTATTGTTGTTTTAATTGTTACATTAAAACATCAAAGTAACTAGACACAGCTTAGTCTAGTATGGTATCATATTTAATTAACAGCTTAAGGAGCTGAGCAGAATTTTTCAGGGTTCAGTCATGTATACCATTTCCATAATACAATAAGTGCTTAAAAACTCACCCTGATTTAGGTGTACAATTTTCTGACTACATGATATATTCACTACCATGGTACATGATCACAAATTAACTACAAGCCATGAGTTAAATTAGGGCATTGAATACTTCAAGCAGAAAGCCTGTGCTTTGTATTCTTATTTTTTATTGTGTTTTTGTCTGTACTATAAAGGCAGTACTATCATGTACCTGATGTTTTTAAAAGGTCCAGGTTTTAAAGGTTTTAATGACTGATGGCAGGACAACAATTCCAAGAATCTTTGTGTGAAGTGGCATAATGACACAGTGGTTAGTACTGTAATCGCACAGCAGAAACCTTCTGGCTTTGATTCCCTGAAAAGCCCCAAAAATATTTCTTCTGTGCTGAGTATATTGTAGTGTATGTTCTCCTTCATGACTGTGATGGTCTCCTTCTGATGCTTTAGATTTCTACCATATTATTAAAACATGCTGCCCAGCGATAGATTGGCGCCCTGTCCTGGGTGTATCTTCCCAGTGCCCGAAACATTCTCCCCTGGATGGGCATGGGGAACCCCCCCGCAGCCCTAATATATATATAAGAAAGACTAGATATATTTTAATTTCTATAGATCCAATATTTTAAATATAATATCTAATATCTATTTAATATTAGAGATTTCCCATTTAATGCAAATTTTTGTTCTTTAACTGCAATGTAAAGATTAGTGATGTCACTATAGAGTTGCTTGTGGTAAAATTTGTAAAATCTAGTTTTGTATGCACCTGTTTAGTATCCTTATTGGTCATAGTAATGTTTTGTTTTTTGTATTGTTTTGTTTTTTACAATGGTGACAAAAGTCTAAGGATGAGCACTATAAAAACAACTTTTCCAAACATTAACTACCATTCAGAAGACAGGAAGCTGCTAAAATGATTGGTTTTGCCAGAATTTGCTTTGCCTGCCAGAAGACTGTATAAGAAGTCTGAAATGCCAGTGTACCCCAACCTTAGACATGTGATTCTGCAATGCGTTGACCAAGCTGTGAAGAAACGACACTTCCATTGCTGCTGCATCCTGATATGCAATGAGTTGACTGTCCTTGTTTGAAGAATGAAGGGCAGAGGTTTCGTTTCACCAAGAAGAATGTTGGAGCTAGAGAAGTTGGTATTGGGAGCACTTGGTAACCCTGCTGGCCTAGGGTGTGTCCAGAGCCACAACCTGGCATCTGTGACTAAGACTTTCCAGCTGGCAGAGGAGCACCTGGTCAAAGATGCATAAACAGTGAAAATGTGGTGGTTAGTCCACACTTTGCCCATCTGTAAATTTCATGTTACATTCTCTGCAGGAAGACAGATCATTTTTCCACCTTGGAGAATTAGGCATAGCTATATATATATATATATATATATATATATATATATATATATATATATATATATATATATATAGGCACACATTTGACACATACACTCATGGGCACTCACAATAGAAGATTGCTCAGACAGAATTTATTAACAAAATTCTGCAGTAAAAGATTTGTACTTATGTTCAGAGTTGGCAAGATAAATGATGCTCCTAGAGATGAAAAATTTGGACTCACTTCAGAACAATTAGGACAAAAAAATGCTCCCTGAGAGGAAATATTCTGACTTGCTTTTGACTGTAAGAATGCTCTCAGAGCTGTAAAATTGAAAGCAAACATTGAGACTAATTTGTCAACTAAAGGATTTGGAGTTGTTATCTGATTAGAAGAATTCAGGTTGAAATACTGAGTCGACCGCAGAGCAGAATGTCCATATGTCCAACTTTGGTGGATAGAGACCTCACAACGGAACAATGCTAAAGGTGGTAAGAGCCTTATCCAGTCTGAGGGGAAGTTTTGGTATTGAGAAGCCTACTGTTGAAAACAACAGTTCTCAGCTGTGGCGGAACAACAGTCTTCGGCCCAGGGTAGGCCACGGATGTGTCAAACAGTCCTTGGCTTCAGCAGAAGAACAGCCCTCGGTTGCAGTAGAACAAAAGTCTTTGACTGTAGCAGAACAACAGTCCTCAGTTGGAGGAGAAGGTTATGGGCTTTAATAACTTTAATATCTTTTGTGGCTAGAAAACATCAGTGGCTAACAAGACTGTGTTGTGTAGTCACCAAAAAATAGCAAAACCCAAGAAAAAAAGAATTAATTTGTCTCATATCAAAGAGTGTCAGATATTTAATGATTAAATGTCAAGTAACAATTATAAAATGTGTAAATAAGCATATAGAACACAGTTAATAATGAACTACAATATTTTAACTTTCTGGTTTTCAACAAACAGCAGCAGCCTAAATGTTGCATGGAAGCAACTAAGGAACTGTATATAATTTGGGTGCCCAAAGGGCAAAATTAAGTCGTCTTTAAGCATGCTGGACAACAGTGGCTAGTGGGTAACCACTATGAAAACACAGTCAAAATAGCATCTGCAATATAACCAAAATTCTGATAGCTGGAGATATACAGTTGTGATCAAATTTATTCAACCCCCACTGAAATAAAGTGTTTTGGCCAGTTTGACATTGATTTGGATCATTTCAGTCATCTTATTTACAATTATATCAAAGAGGCACTTATAAATTAGACAAATATAACATAATATTTATGATGGAATAACCACAAATGTCTTTACTGTGCTCACATCATTATCAGTTTTATTCAACCCCCTAGTGACATTATTTTTTAGTACTTAGTACAACATCCTTTTCCAGTTATGACAGCTTTCAAGCGTGAAGCATAGCTTGACACAAGTGTCTTGCAGCGACCTATGGGTATCTTAGCCCATTCTTCATGGGCAAAAGCCTCTAGTTCAGTCACATTCTTAGGGTTGCGCACTGCAACTGCCTTCTTTAGGTCCCACCAGAGGTTCTCAATTGGATTTAAGTCTGGTGATTGCGATGGCCACTCTAGAATGTTCCAGCCTTTCATGTTCAACCATGCTCTAGTGGACTTGGATGTGTGCTTCGGATCATTGTCCTGTTGGAAGGTCCAACGTCTCCCAAGCCGCAGGTTTGTGACTGACTCCATCACATTTTCCTCCAAGATCTCCTGGTACTGAAGGGAATTCATGGTACCCTGCACACGTTGAAGCTTTCCTGTACCATTAGAAGCAAAACAGCCCCAAAGCATAATTGACCCCCCGCCATGCTTCACAGTAGGCAAGGTGTTCTTTTGTTCATAAGCCTGGTTCTTCCTCCTCCAAACATAGCGCTGGTCCATTGTCCCAAACAGTTCTAATTTAGTTTCATCTGACCACAGTACACTGTCCCAAAACCTTTGTGGCTTGTCCACATGACTTTTGGCATACTGCAGTCGACTTTTCTTGTTTCTTTGGAATCAGCAAGGGGGTGCGCCTGGGAGTTCTGGCATGGAGGTCTTCGTTATGCAGTGCGCGCCTTATTGTCTGAGCTGAAACTTCAGTGCCCACATCTGACAGGTCTTTTTTCAGTTCCTTAGCAGTCACGCGGGGATTTTTCTCCACATTACGCTTCAGGTAGCGCACAGCAGTCGCGGTCAGGATCTTCTTTCTGCCACGACCAGGTAACGTTTCCACTGTGCCCTTTAACTTGAACTTGCGAATGATACTTCCGATAGTGTCTCTTGAAATATTTAACAACTTCGCAATCTTTTTATATCCATTGCCATTCTTGTGAAGAGCAATAACCTCTTCTCTTGTCTTCTGGGACCATTCTCTTGCCTTCACCATGCTTGTAAACACACCAGTAGATGTCTAGAAGGAGCTGAGTATCACAGTCCTTTTAAATCTGCCTAATTGGTGCTTATCATGCTTGATTGCTGCTCGTTGACATCCACAGGTGTTTTCAATACCTGATTGAAAACACTGGAATGAACCTCTGTTCTTATGAGTGGTAGTTGTAAAGGGGTTGAATAATTGTGTCAATGAAGAAATCACAAAAAGGCCATTTAATACTTTATGACAAAAACAATTGATGCTATCTTAGTTGCATTTAGTTCTTTAACAAGTCCTTGTAAGATTTCATTATGAACACAATTACAAATGTGCACTGAATTCCATAAAACCCTTCGCAGCATTGGGGGTTGAATAAATTTGATCACAACTGTATGCCATCACAGGGATGCACAGTTCCACCAGAAGATAAATGTTTGATCTGGTAGCAGGGATGCAAATATAGCTGCATATGGCATATGTCTGTAGACCCAGAGGGAATAGTTTGCTGAATGTTAGATCAGAATAGCCAGGTTACCCCACCAAAAATAGGCAAAGTAATGACTACAAACTAATGAAATTTAAAATTTAATAAAAAAAAGACACAGAACATAGAATAACTCTGTGATCCAGTAATTCAAAAACATAAGCATTAAAGGACAAGCAAAAGAAATGGCAGGCAAGCAAGCATGAAGCGAATGTATCGCAGTCAGGAGGACAACCAACAGCCACTGACAAAACAGGGATGAAAACAAAACAAACCTTAAAGTTTTGTCTTGCTTTATATTAACCAGGTAAAGCATTTATTCTCTGAATAAATTTAAGTGTGTGATGTGTTTGGAAATCCCAAGTGATCAGCAATTGAACCAGATATATTTAAACAAGTTGCTTATAAAGATCAGGATCTTGTAGAAACTGGAGCCAATATTTATAAATCAAAAACAAACTTGATGTGCAATAATAACACACAAGTAGCCAATTATACAATTGCATTAACTGGTAGGTGCTGTGTATTTTAGAAAAGAACAGAGGCTGTGGGTGTGGTAGTTCAGTAGTTATAGTGGACTCTCAATCAGAAGGTTGTGGGTTCAAATCCCAAGTACACTAAACTTACCAATGTGGGTCCTTGAGCAAGACCCTTAACCCTCTTTGCGCCATTGTACCAACCTTGTGCTCTGAAGTTGGAATATTTGTTAGTCGCTAAATGACCAAATGTAAATGCTACAAGCTGGGATTAACTGTTTTATTTAATATTTTGTTGTTACTTGTGTCAAATCGATGGGCAACTTTTGATAATACATTAAAAAGTCACTGCTCTAAATAATGTAAATACAGTAATTTATTATCTCTGCATCTTAACAGTCAAACACTTTTTACCCTTGGTTTGACCATTCTTAATGCAAAATAACTGGAATTAATTATCTGATTAATTGGCTTAATTAAAGCATCAGCCATTTAATTATAGACAGTTGCCAGCAAGCCTGTGCCAAATAGTTGTGAAGGAGTTCATTTACAAAGCTTTAAATGACTCTGAATTGATTTATGATTGATGAATAATTCTACTAATTTGACTAAAAAATGTAAAGAAAAAAAAAAAATTTACATTCTTGTTATGACTTTGGATGTTAGTTTCATTACCTAAATGTTAACAACTGTGCGTCCTCAGCATTAAATAATAAAAGAAAAAAGATCCTTTTAAAAACAATTGGTTATCAGTGCGCCTTTAAATTGTTTATTATTTTTATAAATTAATTTTCCCAAAAATGCAGTTTTACTTGTATAATGTACTGGTATATATATGTGTATATTTATGACGCATTTACTCTATAAAACAATTTACACTGGTATTATATTATATTGGTATACAATTGTCCCCAATTGCCCCCCAATTGGGGCAATTTGGGGAACTCAATTGACTTGATCCATGTTTTTGGACTGTGGGAGGAAACCGGAGAAAACCCACGCGGACACGGGGAGAACATGGAAACTCCACCCAGATGGGGATTCGAACCAGGAATACCTAGCACTGAGAGGCGAACGTGCTAACCACTAAGCCACCGTGCCACCCTGAATTGTCTATATATGATAATAAAATTGATACATACAAGTCTAAAAATGCACATAAAAAGAAGCTATTTAAGAGGTAATTTAACATACACATTAGATCTTAATTAACAAATATTTACTTTTTTAAAAATTGCTAATTATGCCACAGTCAATGGAAACATCAATTATCAACTCATAGAGGGTAGGACTCAATATAAGGCCAAAAATTAAAATAAACATTAAAATTATAGGCTGGTCCACTGTTATTCTGTAGTGTGTAGGGCACACTGATACATAAGGTTCCAAATGTTCCTGGCTTTAATGCCATTTGCTTTAGTATTTTGAACTTAACTTTTTAAACTATCAAATATCACTGTGGTCTATGCGTAATTATCAGAAAATCAGACATACTGTAAGTACTACTAATCATGGCACTTAAACCTTATAGTATTATCAAACTTAATATAATAGTGTAATATTTACAGGTAACATTCATGTTTCCTATTTTACATTTTTTTCTTCTTTTAATAGCTACTCTACATTTGTATTCATTTATCTTTAGCAGTATAATATGCAAGCAATAGATGCCCATCAGATTATGCATCACAAGAAGATTTGTATATTAAATATTTGGACCATCGAAATACATATTTTGATAATATAATAATGCTTAGAATGTACCACACTTACCACATTTCGTTTCTGATTCCTTTGTGATATTTGTTTTGTTTGTCTTTTAAACCTGTTTGCCCATTTAAATGACGGTTAAATTTGGTTAGCGTGACCAAGGATCTTTGGTAGGAGACATTTCTGGTTAAATAAATGATAGACAAGACTGTAATAATTCTAATTATACAAATAATTATTATAGAAGAGCGGCATTGTGGCATAGTGTAGAGCATGCCCACCTCTGCCATACCTGCCAAGAGCCCGAAATGTTCTCCACTGGATGGGCATGAGGACCCTAGTACAGGATTAAGCAGGCAAGAAAATAAAATAAGGTAATTACATAAATCATTTTCTGTAATGTTCCTAAGAACACTATAAATATATTTTGAAATATTCTTTTTAACTTAATAATTATCATTGGAGTTATTGCCTTTTCCTTTTTCTCCTTCTATATCACGCCACAGAGCCTGAATATGTGCTGTTAGGTTTTCACAATCACAGATATAGGAGGCTTTGAAGACCCATTTCTTTGCAAGATGACGCACAGAAAGAATTGCTTAACAACCTTAGTTTCTTCTGAGAGGATTCTCTAGTTTCTTTTATTTTATCCATGGGCATGGTAGGATTTAAGGCAGTGGCTTTGTCAGAATGAAGAGGAGACGCATAACAGTGGGAAAGGTTAGATTGGGTTGGCTCGGTTTTTGCTCAGGGATTTCTGATATTGAAAGTCTAAGCAGACAGTCTCAGAGGATCAGGACTTAGGGTCAGAGAAAAGACTTTTAATTTCAAAGTGAAAAGTAGAGTTTTGGAGTGCAAATTCATCCAAAATAAAAAAAAGTGAAGACATGCTAAAGAATAACAAAACTAAAACCAGATAGTGGGTTTCAAAACAATTTGATATTACAAAGTGGCACGTCAAGATAAATTGCTATAAAGCTACAGTAAATCATTTTATATAAGAGACCATATTGTGAATGTAGGATTTATTTGTAATTTAAACTTAAACGCAAACTAAATGGTAAAATATTACCTACATTGTACAATGTAAGATAAGATTACCAGTGCATGTGCAAAGTTTTCATGCTACAGTATGATCCAGTATTCTCTTTATTAAATATTTTTATATCCAACATCAAGTAACATTTCAGATTGTCAGTGTGATTCGAGATTTATAAGCTATGCCATAAATCAACCAATTTTATTTGAAATTAGCTTTTAATTAAAAAATTATTTTGAAAAAAATCAAAAGCAAATCATAAGTATCAAACCTAAAAGTGCAATGTGTAAAATAGTTTTTGAGGTGGCTACTGGTTCGGTGTTCATGGCTACATATGGCTCTTTTAGAAAGATGAATGACATCCACACTTATTAAAACTCATTCTAACAAGAATCAGCTGGCATAATAACTGCTATGTCAGCTTGACATCAGGGTTGATGAATTCAGCCTGTGGGATAGCATACTTATAAAGATTTGTGCAGTTTTATGCACAGGCACATAAAAGACGCCATCAAATACACAGCGCCAAAATTACATGCTTATTCACGTCACAGTTTATGGTTTAGTAGTAGAACATATGCTTTATATCTGAAGAAGAAGCGCCACCCCTGCCAGTGTCCATTTGGAGGGATTGTCTTTAGTCTTCAGGTTAAAAGTCCACACATATGTTGGTCCACGATGTCTGGTTTTATAGACAGGACACTGGTAGATGTTACGTATCTCTTGCTTATCCACTGGAATGGCTTTAATGAATATGACTGGCATTGATGGGGTGAGCTCTTTTAAACGGGCATCCGTGATAACTCCAGACTGCAAGACATGACAACCACAGTGCAGTATTACTAAGATTGTATAATACCTGCAGGTTTATGTTATAACTGATATCAACACACAACAAAGTGTTTACCATATGACAGGATTAGCATCAATAATATTTGAAATAGTACACTCACAAATTCACTTAAGAAAAATGATTAAGATGACCAGGGGGAAAAAGCATACAGACCAAAATGGAGCCAACAGAAATACAGGCTGAGTAAGTATAATATGCATAAAGACTTTAACAGCGTTCAAACTGTAACAAAGGCATAAACAGCAAAAATAAGGGAACTGAGGCCTAAAGAGTTCATACTGGAGGCTGCTGTAGGAATTAAACTATGGTAGACACCACACCACAGGTTGTGGTAGCTCAGTGGTTAGTGCATTGGGCTATCAATCTGAAGGTTGTAAGTTCAAATCCCAGGTCTACTGACATTACCAATGTGGGTTCTTAAGCAAGACACTTAACCCTCATTGCTCCAGGGTGCTGCATCAACCCTGTGATCGACCCCATTCAAGTTGGGATACCTTTGAGTCGCTTTGTATAAAAGTGTCTGCAAAAAGACCAAAAAGAAAAGGACTAAAGCAACATACATCAAAGTTAAAGAGCAAGGGCTTAAAAAGTAAAAATAAAATATATATTCTGTTTTCAATAATTATATATTTTTTCAAAATTGTATGTCTCTTGTTAGTGTTTATATTAAGTAATTTTTTTAAATCTCTTTCTATCTTTTTATCTCATGTTTAATAAGGGTACTTATAATTCTGGACAGAGTTGACTATACCTTTCAGTAAACGCAAAATAAATAAAACATTATAGATTTTGTTACCACTGGCTTAGAACAAATCTTATTAACTTTATCTGTCACCTTCTTCAGTCCATGTTGCAGATTGCAGATTTTCAAAAGATTGTATTAGATAGATGCATATCTCTTTCATGGAACCTATATTAAACACACGAGGCTCAACGTAGATAAAATTCTCATAGTTGTTTAACTTCTTAATTCAACATGCATATTTAGATGTTAGATATGTTGTAATGTGAAAGGAAAGGAAAGCAACCTTTTACATGAAATAAACACCACCAGTTTCTTAATTACACATAACATTACCTAGACTGTATGGCAAAAAGTATATGGACATTTAACTGCCATCATATTGATTTCAATCCAAACCACTTATTTCTGTTTACAACATTTTACAGCTTCTCTTATTTACAGTGACTTAGAGCAGCTCCGAAAGAATTTAAGTAACTGGGTTAATGGCTTAACTAGAGGATCCAAAATGGCATCTGAGCAAAGCTGAGGTTTAAACCATCACATTATGGTTATATATTCATTTATTAGCTACTGAAACAGAACTGTCTCAAAATGAAAGTTTACGTTAATTACACATTTCACTAAAAAACAGTTAAATGCTAAAGATTTTAAGCTAAAATCCATGCTATATATTTGAATAAAAAAATTAATGTATAGTTTTATAAAAGTCCTTTATATAAAAATGTCCATTACAAATCTTTGTAATGGACCCCCCCCCCCACCCCGTCATGCTGCTGCAGAGGCATCTGTGCTTATTTATGCTTTCACAGCCGGATAAGCTGCAGAGTGCGTATTCCCCAAGGCACAGAGGCAAACCTGACTGTGTCTAAGTCGAATTAAGGTATAGGGAAAAACAGCAGAGCTCTGGTACCAATTAAAATGACTCTGCACACGGTCTTCACATGCTGTAATTAAAAAACTGCCTTTGGAGGCCTGAGAAAGAGTACATATATTATTTGCACCTGAAAAGTGACACAGTGCATCCAGAGTTCCAGTTATTATTTTTACTACATATATATGAATGTGTGCATGTGTAAATGTGTGTGTGACAGAGTGTATTTATACATACATATACACATATAAAATTTAAATTAAGTTACTAGCATTTAGTATCTAGCTGAGGTCATTAACATTATTAATTAAAAGTAAAAACATTAAAATTAGTGAACTAACTACAGTATGTATGCATTACTTGTTTACGTGTGTGCGTATGTGTGTGCATGTCTATTTGTGCTCAAGCGCACATATTGCAAAATTTGCCTTTGAGCACTTAACAGATGCTGCTATTTGTGAGAGCAAAAATGAAAATTTTTTACTCATATTAATCTTCCATAAGAAAAAAAAAAAGATTTGTGTCTATTTATCTTTTTTAACCCATTTACTCTCCTACATTGCTTAGCAGAATAAATTATGAGGTTTATATCACTTTACAATAAACTAACAAAAAACAAACTTTAAATCCTTTTTCTGTGTGACATTGCAGTGTCAACTGGTTTAGAGCAATCACATGTAACAAACAACCAGGTCAAATAACAAAAAGTAAGATTAAATGCTAAATAAACCATTATAGGTAATACTGAACATCAGAAGGCAAAAATACATAGATAATAATAAACTATAAAAGGTAAGATTGATTATTCAGCAGTAATGCTGAACAGTCAGGAGAAATGATAAATATTATTCATCTTTAGAAGTGACAATAAATATTCAGAAACAATAAAAAGTAAAGAATAACCCAAAGTAATAATTACCATTCAGAGATAAGAATAAACAGCCAAAGCTTATTTGAACAGTCAGAAGTAGTGCTGTATAATCGGAGGAAATTATGAAAAATCAGGGCTAATGATGAACATGCAGTAGTAGGGTGTGGTAGTTTAGTGGTTAAAGTGTTCAGCAGTTAGGCTATTGATCTGAAGGTGGGTTTAATAAAACTCTAAAGTTACCAATGTGGCCCTTAACCCTCATTGCTCCATAGGTGCGGTATTGTGGCCAACCCTGTGTTCTGACCATCAAGTTGGGATATTTTATCTCAATATGTCACATTAAAGAGTCAGTGAGTCAGAGGTTTTGCTTACCTGTGTATCCCAACGTGCTCCCTCCATGAAGAGGCCATGCACGTAGGCACCCTCACGTGGTGGAGAGCTGAACTCCTCACGGCACTTCTTAGTGACATCACATTGCAGACTCATTTTGTCGAGTGGCCACTCATTTCGACGGGCTGTAGACTGCATGATGGCTGTGAGGAAGGACTGTGGATTAAAGAAGCCAGCCAACCATACAGCAGATGGCAGGCTGAAGTCTGAAGTCCAGCTCTCGAGCTCACGGATGCGGCACAGCAGGTCAGTAAACCACAAAGAGAGGCTGCATGTGGAAGCATATGCTCGTTTACTCCACGACTCTGGAACCTGCTCTAGGTATATGGAATTCTGAAGGTTTTCCATGTTACTGGTCATTGTAAGCTCACCCTAAAGTGGAGATGCAAGTAAAGTATAATTAACAGGATGCAACTGAACATCTATAATAATTCGAACTTTCAAACAAAAATTTTATTCTCACTTTTATGTAATTGTTTATATATAGGGCGGCACGGTGACTTAGTAGTTAGCACGTTCGCCTCTCAGCACTAGGGATTCCCGGTTCGAATCTCCATCTGGGTGGATTTTCCATGTTCTCCCCGTATCCGCGTGGGTTTCCTCCGGGTTCTCCGGTTTCCTCCCACAGTCCAAAAACATGGATCAAGTCAATTGAATTCTCCAAAAGTGCCCCATATAGAGTGTGTCTGTGTGAGTGAGTGTGTGCCCAGTGATGGATTGGCGCCCTGTCCTGGGTCTATCTGCCCAGCGCCCGAGATGTTCTCCCCTGGATGGGCATGGGGAGCCCCACCGCGACCCTAATAGAGGATAAAGCGGGAGATAATGAATGAATATATATATATATATATATATATATATATATAATAAAATCCCGTAGGCACTATTAGGTCCCCTATGAAGTAGAAACAAAAAGAATAATAGGTTTGTTTCAGGTTTACAATGTCCAAAGCAGTTTATTTTCTGCTTTATGCATTTATTTAAAAATGTTGATCTATATCAGTAACAACTGGTAGCAATAAAGAGTTTAACCTTAAAAAATTAAGCTACTAATGAGGAATGTTACTATTACACTTGTGCTGGTAATGCATCTCATATTTTAGAAATACTAGTTTCATGTAAATCCTATTGCACTTTGCCAAGGTATGAATGATTCACACTTCTCCCAGTTGCATTTGGCAATATAATGTACTTAAAATAGCTGTAGAATGAGCAGGGCAATCGATTTGTTGCACCCCGCTGCCTAAATTTCATTTATCCTGAATGACTTGTAATGGAGCACTCAGAGCAAATATTTAGTGGCACAGAATCAGCTTAGCCAGGAGAGTCCTGATGCACCTACACTGTGAAAATTAACATTCATACACTGCATTTTATGGTGGTGTGCAAATCTGTAAATGCAGCAAATTAAGGTGTACCTTCAGGCCCAAATTTAGCTCTTTAAGTGAATGTTTGATCTCTTGCATGAGGAAGTTCATACGCTCGCACTCTTGCAGTGCCACCACTACATAAGGACTCCTCTCCTCCACCTTCCCCATAAGCTCGACCATGTTGAACCCATCTGGAAGCTTCTCCAGGAACTCATCCAGCACTGCTTTCACCTTAAACAGGTACATAAAAGAATATAAACATTATTTTATTAAATATATACCGCAAGCATTTATGTTTATTTGAAAGCTACATTCTAATCTGAATTTATTGTTTTTGTACTTAAGCTCCACTAAAAGAAATTATTAAGAAACAAAGAGAAACTATGAATTACATAAGCTACATAATAAATAGGATGACATATTTGTCATTGATGCAAATTAGTCATTGCCTGCAAATCCAAGTCTCTTAACCTAAAAAGGTCAGCTGTCATAATGCATCCTGACACTCTATAAGTACCCATATGTGATCTAATGAATGTCAGTGCTAACTAAACCAAGCCCACATTTAGAAAAGCAGCTTTATTTAACCCCTACAGACACAAGTCTCTTCAATGACCCACAGTCTTCTTTAATATGTCAGTGAGATAAAGCTGACCATTTTAGATTAAAATAAGCCTAGACAAAAAAAAACAGTATGAGATCATGTTCATATTTTATGTACTAACATATCTAACTGGCTATTATAGGGGTGATTTTTTTTTTTTATGCAGGTCAGTTACTTTTTCATCTCGTGAGGTGCCACTGCCCTCTCCAGAGCCTCCATCTCGAGGCTGCATCTCAAGAACGGTGCGGAAGAGCTTCTCTGATGTTTGAGTCAAAAAGTCGATTTCAGCATTTGGATGAAGGCCGTAAAGATACGGTGACTCCACAGGTAAAGCCTTATCAATGTACTGAAAAATATAATAATGGAAAAAATAGCAAATTGTAAAAGTAAGTGCTTTACTAAAAACTTTTCATTTTGTTTTTATGTATGCTGTATCATTTTGAAAGCAAACTTAACAACGTCTCAGTGATAACATAATGGACAGTATGTACACAAACTGGCATTATTAAATGGCCTCAGCTTTAGTTGCCCAAGGCTTTAAATTAATCATTACCTTGTATGGCTTTCAGATCAGCAAGTTTATATACATTATATATTTATATATATGTAATTGGTGGTCAGACTGTGTACTTGGGCAGAGGAAGAAAAATCAGAATGTTCACTTTAATTTATTTAAATTGTTGTGTTGCTAAATTTACATTACTCAATTCATTCTTGTAGTGTTACTTAATGTTACTTTGTTTTTAAGTGTCATAAATGGTACTTTTTCGTAAGGTGACTATAAAGAAATGTCCATGACAGCCCATTCTTTATCCTTTTATTTTTATTTTAATTGTTGCAAATCTGAAATGTATGTTTTAATATTGATTATACTTTATTTAAGCATTTTATTAGGAGCACCTGTACAAATACTCAGGCATGTCATCAACTTATCAGCCAATTAAGTGGTCATAGTGTAATTCATAAACTCATGCAGATCTGGTAATTAACCACATAAACTGTCAGAATAGGGTAAAACTCTTGACCTTGGAATGATTGCTGTTGCAACCATGCTGTAATGAGTATGTCTTTAACTAATTTATATGCACAACAGTCTGCAGACATTACAGAGAATGGTTCAATAAAGCAAAAGACATTCAGTAAGTAGCAGTCAGCTCTGTGGACAGAATGTCTTGTTGAGGAAACAGGTCAACACATAATGACCAAACAGGTGTGAGCTGACGGAAAGGCTCAGTTACCGACTCCAACTCTGTACTTCTGTAATAAATAATAATTTAATCATGTGTTTTTTCAACTATAGTAAATATTTAAATTAATCTTATCTATTAATTTAAGTAGTTAGATGGTTTTACATTTCACGGTAGAAAACTTTGGTAAAGAAAGAAATTTAGGGTTATTTCAATAACTAGATTGATCAGATCACTTGGCTGTGAAAAAAACCCACATCATGATGGGTCAAACAGTGCTTGACAGGTATTATGAGATTATGCTGATACGCCAATGTTTGTTTACCAATGTTTACAATGTTGCATTGGAGATTAGTTGCATACCAATTTGACTTCAAAAGTTCATTTATTTAAATAAATTCATCTTATAGTATTTCTATCAGAGTAGGCATAAACACAGTAACTAACTCAGTCTTTATCCCTAACAGTCATAAATATTTGAGGGATTTAAGGTCAGGAAAGTTTCAAGGAAAATTCACTGGACGTCAGCATTTCTTGCATTTTTTTTGGTCTTTAAATAGCTCTTGTTAAGTCCCGACATTTTAGTCATCATTATGTACAGTATAAAACCTCCTCCACAAAGTTTACACCAGAGAGAATATCATGTCTCTGAGGCATGTGGTCTGGAGTGGAAAGTTTTTTTTTGCTTTTGTTTTTTGTCTTAAAATGTAATTTAATGAACTAAAAAACTATTTATTTTCAAACAACTTTGGGCCGATTTTGCACCAGTGCTTTGGATAAAACTGACCTAGTTTTGACAAAGTGATTTAAAGTGGCATGCTTTCTAAAGATTTATATTCTAGCTATTATTTAGTCCTTAAAAAGGCTCTTTAACTGAAATTGAAAATTTTACATAACTTCTTTCACACAGTCTTTTGCTCTGATTCAGTATTTTCCACTGCCATAAGACTACTTAAAATGTATGAAATTGTTAAACATGAGGCATGCACTAGGTGAACAATGGCTAAAGGTAAATTAAATCTCCTGATTAAATAAAGTTTCCTGAGTGTTTTCTTAATATGTGCATCAAGAAAAAAAAAGTTTTCAATGTTCAAAATGTACAAACTTATGAATACTCTCCAGAATTAGTCTTTTCTTGTGTAGAAAACTTCTGACAATTGATGTTTTATATGAGCTTGTACTAAAGATATTTTAATTTTTGTTAATAAACATGAAATTAAGAACCAATTAACATATGTTATATAGAGATATATAAATATAATTTGACAGAAAGCTCCTTTATTATTGAATAACACTTTTATTTAGTTTTATTTTTATAAGTTTATTTAAAAGTTTTTTTTGGTATAATAATCAACCAGTCTCTTTATGTTAGACTTTATATTTTATTTTCCTGCTTAAAAGTCCCTACATTTTGTTTCACAATTAAATTTCTAAAGAAATTGGAACTCAATATTATATTTTTTGTATTGATTATAGTAAATCTTCCCAGAACACAATTTTCCTTTCTCTGTGAATCAATTCTCCTCCCACATGCTGTTACAATAACCCGCTCTGCTTCTTTTTTCCCTAAAGTAATTTTTTGGCTGATTATCTGACTTCAGTTATGTATCCCTTCAGGATTCTGTTACTATCCTTCCATTTCTCTTGATTTGAAAGCATGGTGACAGTAGGGCATATATTCACCTGGTGGTAGCCATTATAATCCATGTTCCCAGGTAGAGGGAAGCCTGGGGCCAAATACAGCTCTCCCTCCATCATCTCTGGCTTGATAAACTCCTCCAGGTAGGTGCGGCACAGTCTGCGGTCCCAGTCATCTGTGATGTGCCCACCATACATTATCTCTCCAAAAAGGTAGCGCAAGTCATCATATGGTACCTAAAAAAAAAATCATTATTTTATATGCATACCATTAAGTCATTTATCATGAGAGTAATGCTATACTACATAAAACACAGACAAAAATATGTGTAAAGACAGTGAGATGTACAGTTGTGATCAAATTTATTCAACCCCCACTGAAATAAAGTGTTTTGGCCAGTTTGACATTGATTTGGATCATTTCAGTCATCTTATTTACAATTATATCAAAGAGGCACTTATAAATTAGACAAATATAACATAATATTTATGATGGAATAACCACAAATGTCTTTACTGTGCTCACATCATTATCAGTTTTATTCAACCCCCTAGTGACATTTTTCAGTACTTAGTACAACATCCTTTTCCAGTTATGACAGCTTTCAAGCGTGAAGCATAGCTTGACACAAGTGTCTTGCAGCGACCTATGGGTATCTTAGCCCATTCTTCATGGGCAAAAGCCTCCAGTTCAGTCACATTCTTAGGCTTGCGCACTGCAACTGCCTTCTTTAGGTCCCACCAGAGGTTCTCAATTGGATTTAAGTCTGGTGATTGCGATGGCCACTCTAGAATGTTCCAGCCTTTCATGTTCAACCATGCTCTAGTGGACTTGGATGTGTGCTTCGGATCATTGTCCTGTTGGAAGGTCCAACGTCTCCCAAGCCGCAGGTTTGTGACTGACTCCATCACATTTTCCTCCAAGATCTCCTGGTACTGAAGGGAATTCATGGTACCCTGCACACGTTGAAGCTTTCCTGTACCATTAGAAGCAAAACAGCCCCAAAGCATAATTGACCCCCCGCCATGCTTCACAGTAGGCAAGGTGTTCTTTTGTTCATAAGCCTGGTTCTTCCTCCTCCAAACATAGCGCTGGTCCATTGTCCCAAACAGTTCTAATTTAGTTTCATCTGACCACAGTACACTGTCCCAAAACCTTTGTGGCTTGTCCACATGACTTTTGGCATACTGCAGTCGACTTTTCTTGTTCTTTGGAGTCAGCAAGGGGGTGCGCCTGGGAGTTCTGGCATGGAGGTCTTCGTTATGCAGTGCGCGCCTTATTGTCTGAGCTGAAACTTCAGTGTCCACATCTGACAGGTCTTTTTTCAGTTCCTTAGCAGTCACGCGGGGATTTTTCTCCACATTACGCTTCAGGTAGCGCACAGCAGTCGCGGTCAGGATCTTCTTTCTGCCACGACCAGGTAACGTTTCCACTGTGCCCTTTAACTTGAACTTGCGAATGATACTTCCGATAGTGTCTCTTGGAATATTTAACAACTTCGCAATCTTTTTATATCCATTGCCATTCTTGTGAAGAGCAATAACCTCTTCTCTTGTCTTCTGGGACCATTCTCTTGCCTTCACCATGCTTGTAAACATACCAGTAGATGTCTAGAAGGAGCTGAGTATCACAGTCCTTTTAAATCTGCCTAATTGGTGCTCATCATGCTTGATTGCTGCTCGTTGACATCCACAGGTGTTTTCAATACCTGATTGAAAACACTGGAATGAACCTCTGTTCTTATGAGTGGTAGTTGTAAAGGGGTTGAATAATTGTGTCAATGAAGAAATCACAAAAAGGCCATTTAATACTTTATGACAAAAACAATTGATGCTATCTTAGTTGCATTTAGTTCTTTAACAAGTCCTTGTAAGATTTCATTATGAACACAATTACAAATGTGCACTGAATTCCATAAAACCCTTCGCAGCATTGGGGGTTGAATAAATTTGATCACAACTGTAAGAGGAATTACTGATTTTGAAAAAAATGTAAAAGGTTGGAGACACCTCAAGGACTTTTCCTATAAATTTCATCACCATCATCACTATTGGCTTAACGCAGTGTAGTCTCAGTTGGCAAAACAGATATTTGCTAATAACTTAAAAAAAAATTGTAAATGGTTTAATGAACATATTTGAAATGTAAAATCTCTACTTACTGTATTTGTGTTGTTGTAATTATTCTTATAGTAGTTAATAATATTAACAAATAAATGCCTACTGGTTAAATAAGCAGAATTTTAAAGATTTTAATATTTTTATATGTGACTGAAAAACTTTTAATAACACCTTATTAAGATTTCCTGACACTTTTTGGTTTGTAAATATTTTATGAGTTTAAATAATAAAATAATTTGTTTGGTTAATGGTCAGCAAATTAACATTAGCATTAATTCATTATCTTAAATAATGAATTCAAGATCGGGGGGAGGGTTCCCCACGCCCATCCAGGGGAGAACGTTTTGGGGGCTGGACAGATACACCCAGACAAGGCGCCAAAATATCCTCGGTCACACACACACATGCACACACTATATGGGGCAATTTAGAGCATTCAAATTACCTTGAATGCATCGTTTTGGACTGTGGAGGGGAGGAAACCCATGCGGACACGGGGAGAACATGGAAACTCCACCCAGATTGGGATTCGGACCTGTATCCACCTAGATTGGGTTTCGGATCTGTAAGGTGAACACCTTAACTAAATGCCTTAACTACGCATTTTATTTATTAAATTAAATTTATTTGTGCAACCTTGAAATCTAGGTCAAACATGACAGGAGAAAACCACATAAACAGTTACTACACTTATAAAAATGCATTATTTCATAGACTCTAATAAACATATATTAAAATAAAAAAAATAAACAGAAATAAGGACGCTTGAAATAGGGTGTGCTTGAATACCTTTGCAGGACAATGAATAATGACACAGCAAAATCAACACAAAAATGGTTCACTGATCACAGAAGTGTTTTCACATCACCATTCCAGTTCTCTACCAATACCCCACTAAAAGATAAGCTAAAGTCCACAATATTACAGTTCAAATTTCAGAAAGCTTAGATTGGAAATGTGATCTTCAACCATTTGAATGTGTATTATAGTTTAAAACAGAATTTTGTAGGCAATTGTTATTTTTTCACTTTCAACCATTGGGTATTTGTTTATTCCAGTGCAATTAAAATTTCTGGGAAGGATTAATGAATAAGTTAATAAAAAGATTTAAATACAGCTAAATGTGCAAACCTTGTAAAATGCATTAACTGTATGCAGGCTTGTTTTCAGAAGCAGGTGTTTAAGTCTCTACCCTATACACACACACTCCTAAGCATGTCAAAACTGTTTGTCTTGCAGCAACTAATCTCTTTGCAGCTTTTCTGCAGTAGCCAAACGCAATGTAATTAATCTAATACGTGCCGGCGGCACACAGCCAATAAATAAAGTGCCTTCCCAGGTGAGAGGTGCAAACCATGAGCTGTGTGATTGCGCAAGATAAAATAGTTAGGAAATACTGAAACTGCATGTCAAACTTTAAGATATCTGAATAAAGAGGTGTAATACTACACATCAAACAATTCTTTGATTGATTGCAGACAGACATGCCAATGATTTTACGAAGGCACACACATTACATTCAAATTTGTTAGCTCATTTTCTTCTCTCTAATGGGTGGTTTGTGAAAACCCTATTGTTTTTACTGCACAAGCATTATCTGACACATGAAATGGTTTTGTGTAGTAAAGGGCAAAGCCATTCGATTTAGAGTGGGTTGGTGCGTAGGAAGAGAAGGGTAATTTCACTGGCTTCTGCAAAAGCCTTACTCGATTTTCTGCAGGCAGTGCATATGTCAACAAGCCTAGCTTTTACCCTTTCTATCGCCTCCATTTTCCGTTTTTCATTCTCTCGTTTTTAACTGCATATTTGTTTATTGTAGGTCTGACAACAGCATCCGGGTCTCACCTTACTATTAGCTTCCAGATAGTTGTAGAGAACGTTTACTGAGATGGTCAAGTCGCCAGTGTTGAAGGGGTAGCTCCTGTTCCAGCCCTGAGGTCCAAATTTTCGCCTCTCGGCCACCACAGCATGGAAGTAGCACAGGGCAAACAAGATGCCTTTGAACTCATTTTCTCGTGCACACATCTCTAGCGTGTCCTATCAAGACAGCACATTTTTGTGGTTAAAGAAAAATAAGTAAAGCCCCTAAATCAATTCTTCTTGACATTTTGTATTTACTCTTTACTGACAAAAGCCTAGACCAAGGTTCATTATATACTGTGGCCTTGTTAATCGTTAGAGCTCACCAGAGTGCTTAACAACCCTTCTTCCCTCAGCTCATTATTAGAAATGACTTAAATAAGAGAGGGGCCAAAAAATAATAAATGGCAACCAGTCCCACAGGAGTGTTGCTTAAACAGGAAGGCCAGCAACAATGTAAAACTGCATTGAAGATACCCTAAGTTTATGCAGCAAAGGCTGTAGATGTCTACGTGTAAGTATGTCGGACATGAGTGCTCGGACGTGTAAAGCCTCAGATTCAGGCATGAACTGCATTAGCATTCCAAGCACAACTGCACTCGGCTGAATAGAACTGAAAGCACCACATTCCTCCTTTACCCCAAAGCTGAAACACTCAAGAAAAACAAGTGCCAGTGCATGATGCTGAACAGGATGCTTTAAAAATGCAAATTAATGTTGAATAAAAACCCAGTGTCTTTATGAAATAGGGTGTCTATAGAAATTCAGCATCTCACAGGTACATTTAGCATTAAGGCAAAAAAGTAGAAGGAATGGGTCAAGATCATATTCAAATAAATCTATAGATCATTTGTCATTATTAACCATGAGTCTTATAAATGGAGTGAGGTACATATTTACCATTGTTTTGTAGATGTTTTTATTTTTTGTTGGAATAATGGATAGCTTACACTCATTTTAGACATCTTCTGTGTATAAATTGAGTGGTATTTGACACATTTATCTTATCTTTCTAAATAGGCATCATATGTTGATAGTGCCTTATATTAGAACTAATACATAAAATATCGCCACTTATCATGATTAGCATTAAGTAGTTTGGTTTTGTGAATAAAGTTATATACCTTGCAGATAAAATTACACTGCCTTGTTTACCATTGCAAATGCAAAATCAACTTTGCTCTTAATGTTTAAGTTTCTGAAACTGGTCTACTAATCTACTAAAAATGCTATATATATAAATTTTATGATGTTTTCAGTCTATTACAGGACATACCCACAAATACATATTTATAGTTAGGTTTAATTTACTGTCTCTAATTTACTTGACTTTTAAGCAATTGAAAAAACAGTGGGAATCTGTGAGAGGGGTCCAGATACATAAAGATGGTGAAAACAATCAAATATCACACCCTCGGCCCTATGTCACACTTTACTTATTTATATTGTTCTGTCATAACTTCTATTATTTTACCAGAGGAATCATGTCATTGATGATCTTGTCACTTTTGTGATCCATTTTACAAAAACATTGCTTTGTAGTAGTGATAAGGCTGTAAAAATTAAGCGGCACAAAGTGACACATAGTGAAATAATGTTCCAAAATAATAGTAAGTAATCAATGCAGGGCAAAATCATTGTTGCTATTTTGAATTTTGTAAAATACCAGTGTGTGATTGGTTTAGTTAAAGTAGAGTGTGATCACCTACAAATATTTGTGCGTCACACCTTTGTCATAAAAGGTGTCATAACAGCACCAAAACTGAGCACGGAGTGAAAATCTAAAATTTACAAACATTTTTAGTGTGATATGTGACTAGCAAACACAGAATAATTTAAAATATATTAACAGTTTTATAAAACAGTATTATTTGCTCAAAAATATAATGGAGTGGAGCAGTGAGAAAAAAATTAGTTTGCACCTAGATGACCTCAGGACAAAACCTGAACAGCTCTTCTCTGCTTTGCACATATTTTGGGTAAGCCATTTACAGGTTACTATTGTATAATATTTAAAGAGCACTATGTTTTAAGTCCCTCTGATTGATAAGAATCAAGCGTAATTTTCTTTGTAATTCAAAAATGAGCTTGGAGCACTGGTACAATATCATAAGACAGTTCTGATTAATTAACATCAATTTCTTGTCATCATTAGCCACAGCAGCCTCCAATAACCATTGTCCTAAATGTGATTACAATGGCCATTAAGCAGAATGAATCTAAGAAATAAAAAAAAATAAAATCTTTAACGAGGCTTATATTTGATTTTCTGAGATATGAAAAAAGATGCTTAAATTGTATTACCACTAAAACTTTTGTTTACCTGGTTAAAATTGTCCAGAGCTTTATGCAGGTTTGCGTGCATGCCCAGCGGTGGTTCGTTAGTAATTTTAATAGAGTTCTCGAGAATGCCCTGTGGAATGATATGACCCTCGGGCGATGAAGAAGGCTCAGCACTGATGAACACACGGAAGTCTTGGTGGCTGCCCTCTCCATGCTGCTCTAGCTTCTTCTCCAAAGTGCCCAGCCATTTGGACACTAAGTGGATGTTCTGTTATTAATAAAGATACAAATACGCCACACACAATTAAGAAGACAAGAAATCCTAAAGCCTGAAATAAGTGATTTCGGTTTCAGTCTTCTACAGAATAATTGTAAATTGGGGAAATTGATTCACAAACATGCAAATTTTATCTATAAAGCTTTGATCTGACAAGCAGACATTTTGTTTATAGACTTTTCTTTCATGCAGAGAACAAGCACTTGCAAAATTAAATCAGAAACAGTTCTGTTTTACTGCTGAACCCAAACTGTTAAGCTTAAAAGAAACTGTGTCAGGGCTTAGCATAGAGATGTGAGATGCATATTGATCTTAAAACAGAAGAATTAATGTCTACATTAGCCTGTTTTTAGTAAAACCATGTTACATTACAACACACTAACTGATAAAATAAAATCAGTGTTTAATATACACTAAATCCAGCAAATTTAAATAACAAGGCCCAGATCCGTAATGTATAAGCTACTGCAAAACAAAATTAGGATGTTGTTCAATAGAGGTTATATTAAATTAGTATAGTATTAGCATAGCTTGTGTACCATTCTTTATAATAGTCAAATTAAGTAAAATAAGCAAATTGATGTTGCTTTGTCTTATGCAAGTAAATACTGAATGGTGTACAATTGTACGCACATATTTTCTACAATAAAGTAAGGCATAAAGTGCAATGGGCAAGTCTTTATTAAGAAATAAACTCAAATGGGGTGATGCAGGACTATGTCATGAAGGTACTTCTTAAATAAATTATTATTTTACAATTAAATATCTACATACAACTCATTTTATTTTTTCCACATTAGAAAAGCAGACGATTAGTGTCAATTATTTATAGAAACCATCTTTTTTTTGATGACAGCAATGATCAGTGGTAAGTATTATGGAAATAAATAATTGCTATAATTATCCAAATCAATTACACAATAAAGCCAATTGAAAACGATGCACAGTGCACATGTATATTTCCAATTTTTAAGTGCACCCCAGTGTGCCCATGACATTGATTTAACTACAACAAATTAAATTAAAGACAAAATTATACAAAAACTTCAAGTTTGAAAAAAAACAACTAAATTTGTAAATAATGTAGCTATAGACAGACAAACCTGTTGCGATGGTTAACGTGGAAGATTAAGATAATTTAATGTCATCAAGCTGTTTTAAATATAAATTGGGAAAAAAATGTAACTGTGATGTAGTAATCTGTTCTGTCACATCAAAATGATTCTGGGTTTCATTTCCATACAGGCAGTCTGGGTTTTTTTTGTGAGGTGTTTGCATGTTCTTCCCTTGATATACAGTATTATCATAATGGGTTTACTCTAGTTCTTTGTTTATTTCTTCAGGTAAATGTATGGCACTATTCAGCCCCTTTGTGCCATTTTTTCCTGCGTCATTTTAGCACAAGCACCCATAGAGTCTTAATATAGGATTAAGTCAGAATCTAAGTGTGAATGAAATATGTGAATGAAAGGTAACAGGACGTGTTTAAGACACGCTGTACATTTGCAAGACAATTTTAGGGTCTAGAGTTATGAATTTAAATAAAATAAAAAAGGTCCTTGAGTTACGAAACCATACAAAAAAAAAGCAAAAAGTAAAATAATTCACCCAGGGTAGAATTGTACAGGTAATTGAATGCATTCAGTACTTTTCAGCAAAGTTTGAAACACATTTCATTATGCAACAAAACATTCTGAATAAAACCCTGGTTACATTGGTTCAACTGCTAAAAATAGACCATGGTGGCCATTTAAAAAGAGAATTAATATAAAAACAAGGTGATGGATAAACTGGTTGATCACTGGTCGACCACTTCCCATAACAGCCTGCACACTATATTCCATTACAATGTTGGTTAATCTAGGGAGAATATGGTATGGTTTTAGAACCACACTACACATAAAAATTAGTAACAGTATTTATTTTGTTTTAAATTTATTAAGACTTAATTACATGTATAATAATATAATAATAAATAATTATTATTATAAAGTAAATCCATTGACAATATTACTTGGTTAGCTTGAACATTTGAAATAAAATAAATGAATTAATAAATCTTAAATATTTAAGTGCTTCGCTAGATTTATCTCCTTTTTATTATAAGACGTAAAACCATATATATATAAATCTTACAATGCAACCATAAATGAGGTTGTATGAATGCTTAGCACTTAATTAGCAGAAATAAACCTTTATTAACAGACACAAAAAGGCACCTTATTAGGGGCTTACAGAGCCTGGAGGTCAAATATTTCCATAGAGACATAAATGAGAGCAGCTAGAGCATGAACAGAGACTTGCCAAGTATTGTAAAAAGGATTGTGACTTAGAAAACAATGACTCTGTTAAAGCCGGTCTCTTGAGTAATGGTATTTTAGAAAGTAATAGAGGATTCTCATTCACTGTGACGTAAAATGATCAAAATCGTTAGAAAGCAATGGACAAAATAAGACATGTTTTAAAAACCCAACTCCTTGGTTGAAAAGAAAGGATGTATATATTTAAAATTTATGAATTCATTCCTGATTTAGTTTCCAAAATTTCCCACTCAGATGTCCATTATTTTGTAATGGCTATCAGATGGGATGGGGAGCTACCCCTGGGTCGTGTAATGTCAGTTGTTACTACTGCTCATAAAACACTGCACTTGGAAGAAGATATTCCCACCTTTTCCAGTGTACATTGGCTATAGCCAACATACCTTTCCTCCTTAAGAGCATTTTCTCTCCTTTCTTGGGCAGGCTGTGTAATTATCAGGATGCGTTTCAGTGATTTTTATGCAAGAAACTACCAAGCGTTCTTAGCTCTGACAAAGTCTCTTTATTATGTAACAGGTTTCAATTGTTGTTGACAATGCATACTTGTTCTAATTAGGCTGTTTAAATATGTCCCTCTCCTGGCTAAACATCCTGACTTATTAAACACTCTTTTAGCAGGACAACACATTTGAGTTGTGTAGTGTATGCATTCTTGGAAGAGAAGATGCAATAAAGTTTGCAATCAACAGCTTTTACAGCTAAAAAATAAGTGATTATACAATTACTGGGTCTGATTCATTAGGCAGAGCCAATTAGAGATGTAATTAAGTAATCAGACAAAAATACTTTCAAAACAGAATGTGAGTTTTGAAGAAAAATGACAGATAGCATTAATGGCTAAATTCTTTCTCACTTTGCTGTCGGGTCTTTGACATACATTTCGTGGGCACAGAGGCTTAAGAATGAGATCTGCTGCTGATAGGGAACTGTGGAGTGGAGTGTAGTTCTTTTCTTGAAAACTCATTAAAAGTTGAATGCTGCTGTGGTAGCCTTTTCTCAATAACAGCACTCACCCTGAGGTTTCTCACCTTGTTCCTTTTTTGATGCTCTTCTATTGACTGCTCATTGCAGGCCTTTAAGAGAACATTTCATGACAGGAGGAAAGGAAGAAACAAGAGAGTTAGGGGAAGGGGGCAGGCAGTTTAGGCCACTTGATTCCCAGGACTGTGGAATTTCTCTCCCAATTTCAGCAATTGATTGCCTCTCCACAGCAAGTGAATTTCTGCATTTCGGTCTACTAGACCCCGTATGCTGCAATATAATTAACCTTCAGCGAAGGGGAACTTTCTATTGACCCAGTGGACTATGCTGATTTTTTGTGAAACGGACGGACGGTGAAATGGACAGTTACCACAGGCCTGGAAAGATGCAGCAAAAGAAAGTGTGCTGGACGGCAGCTGATCCAAACGAATCGATCCACATTTGTATGCAAACAGTAATTGAACAACCACTGGTCTGTTTGACTCCGAGCTCCAAGGGACAAAGTCTGCTTAAGGAGGAGAGTGGGATTTAAAGAAGGGGAAAGTTCGCATCTAGCAGTGCTATTTCCAGCCGCCAATGGAATGTATTAGGATTCTGTATGTGTGCCTTTACAGAAAGTAAAAAGCAGTCCTGTTGTGAAGAGATATGGTGCTGTAATTCATCTGCATGGGTACCATTTATTGCCATTTTGTTACTGCAAGAATTGATCCCAACTCAGCAAATGAACTTTAATCCGAACAACATTCTCTTTGCATATTGATCTTTTGTCTATATAAGCCAAACCATATGCATTTGGCAAATATGTCATTTTGCATAGCTGCTGGAGGGGTTCCAAACTAATACCCATAATGAGCAGCTGGAACTGGAGCAGAGCATGTTTTTGCCTGACATTTGGATGGAGTGCAAGCAACCTAATGGACTCATTAGTAGAGAGTGTCTCTCCCCGGGGTGGGCCATCATGCCGACTGGGAGTAAGGACACATTGCTCTCCCATCTCTGGCCGACCAAACGGATCATTAATCACCAGAGAGGAAGCCTGGGTGAAACACACAGTGCTGCCCAATCCATTAGCATACTTCTGGCTCACAATAGAATTCCCACAGTGAGGTCAGTAGTGATAAGCTAAACAGAGGTTAACTGGTATTAAAAGGATGTTTTAACAAGGGTGATGCAGTCCACTATGATTAGGTAGTACAATACACATTCGGAACACAACTGCTTGAGTTTTAAGTTTTGAGTTTTAAGTTTTAAGAAGTATAATTCTATGCAACTTTACCTGCAATATTACCCAATGACCCTCACGAGCTGCTTGATCCAAGGCCTGCTCTGCCACCACCTCTTGGCCCTGGCCCAGGGACACGTTGTGGAAGTTTCGATTGTCAAACGTGTAGCCCAGTTTTCGACCTGTACAAAGCAATTAGCTTACACTGACAGCCACTATTCAAATGTCGACACAGATAGCCAGTAAAATTACAGTCATCAGCAGTGCAAGTCAGTTCACTTTTCATGTTCATCCAGCCTCTACGAGAGGATTACTCTCTATGCCTGCCTTTACTAATTGATTGCTGTGCACTTTGGATATGATTTGATTAGTCACACTTGCATGCTCAGCCATGCCTAATCGATCTCCATGCTTCTCCAATAGCTTTATTAGGTACACTCTTTTATGATGTATAAATGGCCAGCATTGGCCTATAATTTGCCAGGTACTTTCTAGTTAACAAATTCAAATCATAAATACACTGCTAAAGAAAAGGCCAATAAAATATTGTCAAAACTGTCAAGGAGAACACAGAACACAAAAAATATCTTAAGGAAAATTTAAAACCATAGTACCGTGCTTCTCAACCTCCTTTAATGGATCAACTCCAGGGGAGAGGATAAAGAATATGGGTGTGGCCGCTCCTGATTCTTCAAAGGACACAGCAAAATCCACTGAGCGACCCATCACATATTTGCTGCCTAGTTTCTCTTCCACAAAGTCCCTGCACAGCGAAATATGGGAATTTCATTGAGAATGTATTTATAATAATATTTGTATAAAGATTAGGTTCTGATTAACTGATCACCAGCATTTATTTCAAATTCAATGTAAAGTAGGTAGTGTGACGCTTGAATAAAAATGGCCACACAAAATATTGACACTTTGGGTACAATTTGACCATTTTCACTCACGGGTATACCCACTAATGGTGGTTAATGTGAGGGGTACACTGTCTGGGTCTGTGAGATACTGTACCTATACACTTATCGGCCACTTAATTAACTACACCAGTTCAAATGCATGCCAAAACAAATAGCTAATCAGCCAATCACATGGCTGCAAATCAATGCATTTAGGCATGTGGAGGTGGTCAAGAAAACTTGCAAGGCAAACATTGTGGATGATTTCGTAATATATACACATATATATTTGCAAAACCCATTTGCAAAACCCATAGTGAATTAACAAAACTTAGCAAGTTTTGTTGCAACTGGTGCAATAAAATCAAGGATATAAAAATGTGCTAGAATGTGATTTGCTATATTACACATGTTTTTTGCATTGCTTTGTTTTGAAATAGTAAATTGTCTGACCTAATAGCATAAGTCATTCGATCAGGACGCAGAGCTCGCATCATGCATAGTCTCTGCAGGGAGGTCTTGTTCTTCCATTCTTGAGGAAACTTTTCTTTCTCTGGACACTCTGATTCCACAAACTTCTTCCAGCGCTTTGCTGATCCTTCAATGTCTCGGTCTAGGTTCTGAAATTCTTTCATACTGCACAGGGCCTGAGATAAAACATTATGATTATCATTTCTGATTGAAGGTTTAGCAATACATTCTTGATATATTGAAAGTTTACATTACACACACACACACACACACACACACACACACACACACACACACAAAGACAAGCAAAAGCTAAATAAGTCTGTTAAGATTGAAAAAAGAATCATTGACAATTACAAAGCAGTAGAAATATATGCAAAGTTATCACAGTGTTTCCAAGTGTCAAAAACTGAAGTGAGAATTCTTATCCAAAAAATCAAAGAACACCACACAATACAAAACAAGCCTGGCAGAACTGGGAAGTGCAAGATTTCAAAGAACCTGGAAAGAAAACTAGTGAGAGAAGTGTCTAAACACCACAGAATAACTGCCAGGACACTAGTAAATGACTCAGCCAAGACAGGAATTGTTGTCTTAAAAATGACTATCACTAGAGCCATGCACAGGAATGAACCAGGTTGCAGACCAAGAAAAAACACCTTTAAGCCAGTCTGAATTATGTAAAAGACAACTTGGAAAAATAATATGCATACTGGAAGCATGTCCTTTGGTCAGAAACAAAACTAGCTTTTCGCTTTTGGATTAATACTACATGTTTTAAATGAGGGCAGCACGGTGGCTTAGTGGTTAGCACGTTCGCCTCTCAGCACTAGGGATTCCCGGTTCGCGGGTTTCCTCCGGGTTCTCCGGTTTCCTCCCACGGTCCAAAGACATGGGTCAAGTCAATTGGGTTCTCCAAATTGCCCCATATAAAGTCTGTTTGTGTGTGTGTCTGTGTACGTAAGTGTGTGCCCGGCGATGGATTGGCACCCTGTACTGGGTGTCTGCCCGGCGCCTGAGGCGAACCCCCCGCGACCCTAATATAGGATAAAGCGGAACATAATGAATGAATAATGAATGTTTTAGATGTACTTTGTTATATTATTTAAAATCTATATTTAATCACCTGTTATTATCTGTTTCTGTAAAAGCACTTATGGTTTTCCGTTTATAAAGACTTATCAGTAGGGCTGCACAATTTCTCAGTTGCATTTCATTACTATTATTTTTAATCTTATTTTTAAATCAAAGCATTTACCTTTAAATTACCAGGTTTTTTTCTCCCCATCCAGGGAAGAACGTTTTGGGCACTGGGCAGATACACCCAGGACAGGGCGCCAAGCCATGCCTGGGCAATCCTTCACTCACACACTACATAGGGGCAATTTATAGCAGCCAATTCACCTCAACTCTATGTTTTTAGACTGGAGAAAACCCATGTAGACATAATAAGAACATGACAACTCCTCCCAAGCTGAGATTCAAACCTGGACACCTGCAACATATGCCAGCAACATTTCTTGTTTTCCAGCAACTACAACAGGACCATGCTGCATACATACTGATGCTGTATTAATTATATAATAGCAAATTAAAATATATATAATATAATATAAAATATCAGATTTTTATCTTTCGCTTCTTCCCATCCAGGGGAGAAAATTTCGGGCGCAGGGTAGATACACCTAGGACAGAATGCAATTATTGCTGGGCACACTCACTTTCACAGACACAAAAACTAGATGGGACACAAAAACTAGATGGGGTAGTTTAGAATCCATATTTTTGGACTGTGGGGGGAAACTGGAGAACCCGGAGGAAATCAACGCGGACATGGGGAGAACAAGTAAAGTCCACCTAGACTGGGATTCGAACATGTAATCTCCAGCACTGAGATGCAAACATGCTAACTACTAAGCAACCATGCCGCCCTTTTTGGATATATTTATGTATTTAATTTTTTATGTTGAACCTTTACCCAAAATGCAGTATATTTATAGTGTTGTATTGGGACATTATATGTATTTTTAAATAAAAGAATAAAATAAATTTTACAGAATATGCTTTATTATTCACATGCTTTGGTGTGCTTTAGAAGCACTGGTAGTGTTACTAAACTTGCTCAATGAGCCATGTCTTATTTAACCATGCCTCATCAAAAAAGTCCAGCTGCAAAGGAAGTCTTAGTTCAGTGAAGATTTGAATGTGGGTGTTTGTAAGAGAATTTGATACAATGGTAAAGCAAATTGTCTTTAGGCATGTTAAAATGCTGAGTAAACATTAGAGTTTCTTCATAATGAAAAGCTGAAAAGTGCTGAGGCAGCTTTATCATGGTTTCGCATTGTAAAACTCTTAAATCGATTCATCTCACAGCAATGTAATGACATCACCTTTTCCTTTTATTTAAGCGTTCTTATATTAGGTACTGTGTTTAATGACTCGAATTACAATATACAAACTGCTTCATGTTTGAATAAAAGGTTTTTAATTAATATGGCATTTAGTTTATTTGAGTACTGAGTACAACCTGGGTATAAGTCCTGCCAAAAATGGAATCATCACTCTTAAGACATGCTACAAAACTATCACAATAGTTTATTAAAAAAAAAATATTAATTCATTCTGCAGTACCAATTATGGATTAATGAAAAACACACCGCCCTATAACTTGTTGCACCATTTTTGACTTACTTATTTTTGACTTTTGATAACAGCTTGAAATTTCTGAGACATTAATTAAACTAAAGACAAAGAGTAGTCTTCATCAATCTGACTTCAGTTATCTTTTATTGCTTTTGCCATGTAAGCTTTTGCATTTTGAAGCTTTGTTATTCACCATGTTCAGATTTTTAACTAGAATGAGATCCAGACAATTTCAGGGCTATGGCATTAACATGACGGTGGATAAGATCCATCTATCCATTATCTTCTGATTTATCCTCTACTAGGGTCGCATGGGGTTCCCCATGCCCATCCACGGGAGAACGTCTCGGGCACTGGGCAGATACACCCAGGACACTCACTCACACAAACATACAATATATGGGGTAATTTGGAGAATTCAATTGAACTTGATCCATGTTTTTGGACTGTGGGAGGAAACCAGAGAACCCAAACAAATATTCTGGGCACAGTGGGTTAGTGCTTAGCACTTTCGGCTATCAGCGCTGGGAATTCCAGGTTCGAATCCCAGTCTGGGTGAAGCTTCAATGTTTTCCTCTGTCTGCGTGGGTTTCCTCTGGGTTCTTAGGCTCCCCCCCCCCCACAGTCCAAAAACATGTATTCAAGGCAAATTGAATGCTTTAAATTGCCCCATATAGTGTCTGTGTGTGTGACTGAGTGCTCCCAGTGATAGATTGGTGCCCTGTACTGGGTGTGTCCTGGGATCTGCCCAGCGCCCGAAACTTTCAACGAAAACATTGAATGAATGAAATCTGATGAACTGCAAATTACAGAGTTTTGAGAGATTCTAGATATTTTCCAACATAATCTATAAAATGACTGACAACAACAATTATGTTTCTTTCTTTCTTTTAAATTGGTTCTTGACGCCAGAAGGTTGGAATTTTGGGCGGAACTAATTAGATTTTTTTTTAAATTAAACAATTGCATGAACATCTTCTAAGAGTGGTGATTCCAAACTTTTTGACAGAGGTTGTACTAATCTTATTATGTATTAAGTTACAATTATAAAAGCAAACCCATGTGACACATTTGAGGCTTAATGAAATCTTTGATCAGACAAAGTAAAACATTTTATACCAAGTTGAGTTGTTGCACTTTCCTTACTGAGCCATTCAACTAAATTAATCTGCTAGACAATGTTACACCAGACAAAGCTAATTAACATTTTAATTGGATGGTGTTAGTAAACCATGGGATGTCTGAGTTAAAACTTTTTTCGTTGTTTTATTGTAGTTCTTTCATGACTAGAATTAGATTGTGTTGCACAATAAAGGTAAAGGTTTTGTGCATGCCATTGTGCATTTTCACCACAGCTAGAACATACTGTTTGCAAACAATTTTTTTAAGGCATTAGGCAATTTATGGCAAATTAATAATTTAACAAAACAACAATCTACAATGAAAACTAGTGTAATTGTTGTAATAAAAAATTCTAGTAAGGTAAACTTTCCTTTTACTACTTTTTATAGACAGTTACTTGAAAATATCTGGAAAAAATTGGTCACATCATGCATTAAGAATTAAGGATTTTTTTTTCCAGTAGTACAAGTTTCCTTGGAACCTAGGAGTTTGATGATGAAAGGATGATGAAAGTCATCTACTCAGGTGAAAATATACATATTTCATGAGGCTTCATTTTTTATGTACATGAGATTATTTAGAGGTGAGTGCAATTCCAGTGCATATATCTAATGACTTTTGACACTGTCTCACCTTGATCCCACCCCAGGAGTGATGAGACAGAAAGTCCACGGGTGAAACTACACCAGGTTGCACAGGATACCTCAGCAAAAACTCCAGCTCATTAGTGTTAATCTCTTTATTCACCATTAGAATCTGTAGTGAGCAGATAAGAGAAGAAACAGAAAGTCGAAGGTGGAGAAGGATAGAGAGAAGGAAAATGGTAAACATGTTTTCATTAAGCAGGACATGTTCCTGGACATAGACCTTTTTATAGTTCCTGTAATAACATTTCCTTTCTTCACTCTGTGCCATTAAATGTTATCACTGTGACCATTATTCCCTTTACACTATTACACCATGAGGGCAAAGTAGCAATGGTGTAATGTTGGATTTTAATTCATATATAAAACTGAAAACTAACTATTAAAATGTACTTTATCAGTGGCTGGATTTAAAGCAAAGTACAGCTTTTACATTAAAACTACTATTACTAAATGTTAACTTTTATACCATCATATGTTTAAATATTTTTTCAATTTTAATAACCAAATTGAATGTTGTTCATGTACTCAAATTACCAATATGATTGCCTTTTAACTTTGCGATATGCTCTGATGCCTTTATCAAAGTTTAAAAAGTGTTTAGACATTTCTATTTAACTTACACAGTTTGCTGATTTTGAAATTGTTCAAATGTTAATTTTTCTTAGATACAGTGGGTTGCAAAAGTATTCATACCCCTTGAACTTTTCCATATTTTGTCACATTACAACCACAAACAAATATATTTCACTGGAATTTAATGTGAAAGACCAACACAAAGTGGTATACAATTGTGAAGTGGAAGGAAAATTATACATGAATCAACATTTTTTTTACAAATAAAAAACTGAAAAGTGCGACATGCAAAAGTATTCAGCCCCCTTTTCCCTGAGTGCAACCAATTGCATTCAGAAGTTGCCTGATGAGTGCTAATGACTCAAAAGGGTCCTCCTGTGTGTAATCTAATCTCAGTACAAATACAGCTGCTCCGTGACGGCCTCAGATGTTGGTTAAGAGAATATTGGGGAGCAAACAGCATCATGAAGTCCAAAGAACACACCAGACAGGTTAGGAATATGGTTTTGGAGAAGTTTAAAGCAGGCTTAGGTTATAAAAAGATTTCCAAAGCTTTGAACATCTCACGGAGCACTGTTCAATCCATCATCCGGAAATGGAAAGAGTATGGCACCACAGTAAACCTGCCAAGACAAGGCCGTCCACCTAAACTTACAGGCCGAACAAGGAGATCACTGATCAGAGAGGCAGCCAAGAGGCCCATGGTGACTCTGGATGAAATGCAGAGAGCCACAGCTCAGGTGGGGGAAACTGTCCACAGGACAACAATTAGTCGTGCACTACACAAATGTGGTCTTTATGGAAGAGTGGCAAGGAGAAAGCCATTGTTAAAAGAAAACCATAAGAAGTCCCGTTTGCAGTTTGCCAGAAGCCATGTTGAGGACACAGCAAACATGTGGAAGAAGGTGCTTTGGTCAGACGAGACCAAAATTGAACTTTTTGGCCACAATGCAAAACGCTATGTGTGGCGGAGAAATAACACTGCACATCACTCTGAAAACACCATCCCCACTGTCAAATATGGTGGTGGCAGCATCATGCTCTGGGGGTGCTTCTCTTCAGCAGGGAAGCAGGGAAGTTGGTCAAAGTTGATGGGAAGATGGATGGAGCCAAATACAGGGCAATCTTGGAAGAAAACCTGTTGGAGTCAGCAAAAGATTTGAGACTGGGGCGGAGGTTCACCTTCCAGCAGGACAACGACCCTAAACATAAAGCCAGAGCTACAATGGAGTGGTTTAAAAAAAAGAATATTCATGTGTTAGAATGGCCCAGTCAAAGTCCAGACCTAAACCCAATTGAGAATTTGTGGCAAGATCTCAAAACTGCTGTTCACAAACGCTCTCCATCCAATCTGACTGAGCTTGAGCTGTTTTGCAAGGAGGAATGGGCAAGAATTTCAGTCACTAGATGTGCAAAGCTGGTGGAGACATACCCTAAAAAACTTGCAGCTGTAATTGCAGCAAAAGGTGGCTCCACAAAATATTGACTCAGGGGGGCTGAATACTTTTGCACGTCGCACTTTTCAGTTTTTTATTTGTAAAAAAAATGTTGATTCATGTATAATTTTCCTTCCACTTCACAATTGTATACCACTTTGTGTTGGTCTTTCACATTAAATTCCAGTGAAATATATTTATGTTTGTGGTTGTAATGTGACAAAATATGGAAAAGTTCAAGGGGTATGAATACTTTTGCAACCCACTGTAGTAAATAATTGTCTGGTATTATTTATAATCACATATTTTTGTTGAAAAACCTATTCAAAACTTATATATTAACTATAACAAATACTCTTAAACTGGACACATTTTATTTAAGTTAAATAAATAAATTGTGACTCTGGCCCCTTAGGCAGTGCTTTTTTCGCTGGATTTATACACACCCGTTTACTTTTGATTCTTTTAATTTATATTGTCTGGGGTATGCATGCTCTCTGAGCTAAACATCTTGGCTCTATCACAATGATAAAAGTATTATGTGACAATATACTGTTAATACAGTATGTGCAGCTTGGATCCTGTCAGTCTGATTGCCTAATCAGCAGTCTTGGAGCACCACAGGGAACTGTGCTCTCACCCTTCTTCTTCATCCTGTGCACAACTTATTTTCAGTACAGGTCGGTCCTCTGCCACCTTTAGAATTTTTTTGATGACACTGCATTGGTTGAGTGCATTAGGGATGAACAAGTAGAAGAATACAGGGATCTTGTGAACAGCTTTGTTTAGTGGTGTTCCGCGAACCACCATCTCCTTAATCTGTCCAATACCAAAGAGATGGTGGTATACTTCAGGAAGAGGAGAACCAGAATCAGTCCAATTAGCATGATGGGTCATAATGTTGAGATGGTGGATACCTATAAATACCTAGCTGTTGCACACCAAACTGGACTGGAAAGCAAACACTGATGCTGTGTACAGGAAAAGAATGAATAGACTCTACTTCTGAAAGAGCTCAGGTACTTTAATGTGTGTGACAATCTTCTATCAGTCTGTTGGTGCCAATGCAATCTCCTTTGCTGCAGTCTGCTGGGAAAGCAGCATCGGGGGGGATGCAAAGAAGCTCAACAAACTGATCAAGGGGGTTGGCTTAGATATGGGCTGCTCATTGGATTGTTTTGAAGTGGTTGTGGAAAGCAGGGCACTCTATAAACTCATTGCCATTATGGACATTACATCCATGGCCTGCTTGTCAGACAACAGACTCATTCAGCTGTGCTGTAGTAAGGTGTGGTACAGGAGATGCCTTATCACTGTGCAGAGACATTACTGTTCGCAGATACTTATGCAATATTTGAGAACTCCATTGGACTATATAGCATCATGTCTTACCACTAATCTCATCTGATCAGTGATGATCAGTATGCACTGCCACCTGTGAATGTTTACATGCCATTGTATTCATTTATGTTCATTGCACATTTATTCTTATATTCCTTTTATGTATATATTATTATTCTTTTTTTAAGTTCAATGTATAATTTACATTATTTAATACTATACATATACTGTACAATGCTTTTTATTTTTTGCTTATTATCTATTATTTTTATTAGTTTCCTTTGCTTTGACTGCTTGAATACACAAATTTCCCTCTGGGACTAATGAAGTGATCAATAAATCTATCAATCTATCTATCAAGATCAATCTATCTATC
Organism: Corydoras sp. C115; assembly: GCA_019802505.1. NCBI lineage: Eukaryota > Metazoa > Chordata > Actinopteri > Siluriformes > Callichthyidae > Corydoras > Corydoras sp. C115. The sequence continues at coordinate 2,540,322 of JAFMOC010000022.1, read as the reverse complement.
TACCTATCGATCCATCCATCCATCCATCTATCTACCTAACACCACTGAAAAAGGACATACTCATTCCTTTTAATGGTATCTGCTACAGAAAACGTGTTTCAATGCAGTCATTCCCAATGCCTTATTGAAGATAATATTTAGCACTGACACACCACTTGATTTAAACATGAATGGCAACATTAAAAAACTTTTTAAACTTTTTTAAATAAGTGAAGTAAAATTAGTTTAAGCTATGTTTTTATTACATTGATCATGTTTTCCATTATTTAATTTTGTCATGCAGGGCACGGTGGCTTAGTGGTTAGAACGTTCGCCTCTCAGCACTAGAGATTCCCGGTTCGAATCCCCATCTGGGTGGAGTTTCCATGTTCTCCCCGTGTCCGTGTGGGTTTCCTCCAGGTTCTCCAGTTTCCTCCCACAGTCCAAAAACATGGATCAAGTCAATTGAGTTCTCCAAATTGCCCCATATAGAGTGTGTTTGTGTGAGTGAGTGTGTGACGATAGATTGGCAACCTGTCCTGGGTGCATCTGCCCAGCGCCCGAGACGTTCTCCCCGGATGGGCATGGGGAACCCCACCACGACCCTAATAGAGGATAAAGCGGAAGATAATGAATTAATGAATGAATAATTTTGTCATGATTTCTATTCCTAACTATTTCATCTTCACGTACCTGGAAAAATGTGTTGTACATCATACATGTACTACATCTTCTCTATAATCATGGCATAAAATGTTAAATAGTTACAGTTGTTACGGATGTTTTACACCCAGGAAGATATTTCAAGAATTGGCTGACAGGCCCACTCTGACAGATGTAATGACAGATGTAATGAGTAATCTTACCTGGAATGTGAGCTGTGCTGTATATATGAGTTTGTCGCACTCAAAAAGGCCACGAGTAGTGTACTGAAACACGGAGAATGTGATACTGTCAATGAGATTCACAACCCTTTGCTTCAAGGAATCATCAGGTGCTGCCTTCAGCACAGCATTCTGGAAGACCACACTAAAAGCCTGACAAAACACACACAGACATGGACCAACAAACAAACAAACAGACGGACAGGCAAGCAGACAGACAAGTGACAGGAATTAACATCTCCAAACAGTTTCAGTGCCAAGAAATTAATCACTATGCCAGTTTAGCTCAGAGTCAAATGAACCATTTTAAAAGTCAGGTTTTACAGAAATGTAAGCTCATTTATTTTGAATAAATTTGTATTGTAAATTAAACAATTATTTTAAAATAAGCAAAGAATGTCACAGATTTTGTCACAGCATGGTGACTGCTTAGAATTACGAGATCATCTCTGAGCAGATGACGAGCAATTTAATTATGTTTTTAATCTTTTGTACTGAACACAGTATCCTTCTTCAGAAAACTGACAAATTGTCTGTAGCTGACTAGCTCATGGATGTCTGGGGATGATGACAGTTTACTGTAAAAAACATCATACTTTAAATGACAGCAATTTAGGAATTCTGTTGCATAAAAGATTCACGAAACACAACTATTTGTACTGTATTACATCACACCAAGAGGAGCGTGAGAGGGTACATCTAAAATCAAGTTTCAGAAGTTACCTTTAGAGAGAACTGGTACATGGGGTGGATTTTATTGAGGTCATTCATAATAAAATAGAGAAGAGATGCACGTGCAGCCGCTGGGCGGTAGTGTTCTCTTGCGTCGTTGATTTTAGCTTCTGTCACTTTTGCTTCCTTTACCTGAAACAGCACATGATTTTATATATATATATATATATATATATATATATATATATATATATATATATATATATATATATATATATATATATATATATATACATACATACATGCATATGTATATGCATTAGGATAAAAAACATATCAGATTTTTATTTTACATGTTTACTTTCATGTTTTTTTTAGCTTGTTGCTTACCTTATCTTCAATTTCTGCAGCTGTGCGCTTCGTTATTTCTAGGTTTTCTACCAGTTCTGTATCTCCCAAGAAATTTCCAGAAGCAGAAGACAGTCGAGACAGGAGATTATCTTCCAAAGTTTTTAAGGTAATCTTAAATCCATTTTGCTGCTTGGTCAAATTTGACTAAAATAACATACAAAGAGTGACTAAACGACTGATCTGTGAAATATGGCTAAGTCATATGCACTAGCTGAAACAGCTAAAAAGCAAACGGCATCAAATATGACTGTACTCTTAAACACACATTTTGATTTTTTAACACACAAACAAGTTGTACTAAATGTTTTCTTGCATAATTTATAGCTAAAATTTCATTTTGCAAAAGCTATAAATGTACCACACAGGGAAAAGCATTTCCTTATGTTAATTACATGCTTTCCTTTCTATATCACATGCATCAGTAATTACTGTCAAATCTATTTCCAACAGTGCATTTCTCCAGACATTTTAAAATCAGTCAGCATGTTTAATTTGAATTAAAGTAAGTTAATGATATTCTAACTTCAGGAAGTTATTAAGTACTTGTCAATAAAAAAAGAAAGTGTCTTTATTTTAACCTTAAACCTAAATGCATAAAGACTTGAGACTAACATTTACACAGTTCACAAAGCTTTGCAGATATTAAGCACGGGCACATTTCTATTTATAGGCTTAATGATATACTCTCACGTTTAAGTCACTTTAAATAAAAGCATTTTCTAAATGACTAGATGTAAAAGTGTTAATGTAATGAGGACTGTTTTACTCCTTCATTATGTCTAATGTATGAGAAATGTACATCCTGTAGTTCTGTCACAAAGTATTTACTGTTTTTTTTGTTTTTTTTTTGTATTATACTACAAAGTGGACTTAACACTCTACTGCACGGTGTTGCTCTTTGGCAATAGAATGCTTTTAAACCATATGTAATTAATTGATAGATAGATGGATAGATGAATAAATAGATAAATATGGATAATTAGAATAGATTTTTTATAGGGAAATTCAGTAAATATATATTTATTTCTGTTGCTCCAAATTGCCCTATATAGAGTGTGTTTGTGTGTGTGTATGTGTGAGTGAGTGTGTGCCCAGCGATAGATTGGCTCCCTTTTTCTGGGTGTATCTGCCAAGTGTCCGAAACGTTCTCCCATGGATGGGCATGGGGAACTCCCTGCGACCATAGATTATGTGAAAGATAAGATAATGGATGGATGGATGGATTTCTGTTTTGGATGATTGTGGATGATGATTACATTATGACCAGTGACAGAAGTAAATAACACTGATTACATTTTTACTAAAGCAACTGGGGTATATTATGTGAAACTTCCTTAAATGTTAATGTGTTAGAAGAAAAAAAATAAAAAATATATAAGGAGTTGTATGAATATGACTAGGGCCAATGACTAGTTTACATGGTCTGCAATAATTGTATGTGGTATATGTCAATGTAACAGCCACAAAGATGGCAGAGCCCAAGGTTTTCCAACAGAACATTGTCCAAAGCAACACACGGTGTCATGTGTTCCCCAGGTAAGATGCACCCGACCATTCATGTGATGTGAAAGAAAGGTGACTGATCAGACCAGGCCACCACTGTTTTATGGTCCGGTTTTGATGCTCATATGCCCATGCTCGGCTTTCAGCAGGAAACATGAGTCAGCATGGGAAACCTGACTGGTCTGCAGTGATGTAGCTTCATACGCAACAAAATAAGCCATGGCCACACATTAACCTGTCATCATTTTACTACTGTTAATTTCTTGGACCACATTTCATTGATTTTGACCGCTGCAGACCAGGACATCCCATAAGTTTTGGAGACCCATAACAGCCATAACAGTTTTGCCCTCATTGAACAAATCCTCACTCTTGGCCAATTTTCTTGCCTATGACACATAGACTTTGCCTCATATATCCAACCCACTAACATTGCTGTGAGATAGATCAAGAGTTAATCAGTGTTATTTACATCAGTTAGTGTTAGTGTTATTCCTGGTCAGTATACACACAGTATACACATACACAGTATACACACACACACACACACACATATATATATATATATATATATATATATATATATATATATATATATATATATATATATATATATATATATATATAGGGTACTTTTAAAGCATGTTTTGATAAGAGGTGGTGTAACATGGATGTAAACATTCAACAGAACTGCAATGTTAACACTTCAGTGTTAATTATTTGGGCAGTGGATGATTCTTAGTACTATAGAGACATTGATGTGTTAAAGATATGTGAGTTGCTCTTGTAATTGTGGATCCGAAACATGCTAAAGTTTCAACACCTCACTGCCACAGCTCAAATGAGAATAATCCACTAATCATCTGAGCAACTGTTTATATTTTTTTACATTCACTAGATCAAGCATTAACCAAGTATACTACAGCAGCATTGCTGTGTCTGATCCTATTGAACCAGTTCAGTACACACGAATTATATGCAGTACACACAAACATATCAAGGCGATGCTGACAATCATCCACTACCCAAATAAGACCCCATCTGTGGTAAGATTACCGCACCTAAAAGCCTAAAATTTTCCCAGAAATCGGACGTGCGCCTTATAATCCAGTGCGCCTTATACGTGTACTGAGTTCCAAAATCTATAAAAGTATTGTTGTGCGACCGGGTGGTTTCGTGAAAAACCGAGTGAAGAAAATTTATTCGGAGCTTGCCGTCATTCTGGGAGGATTAAATAAAGAACTTCAACCGCTGGACATTGGCGTAAACAGGGCGTTTAAAGTAAAGTTGCGGGCGGCGTGGGAGCGATGGATGATAGATGGCGAACACACGTTTACTAAAACTCGGGAGGCAGCGGCGGGCGAGTTACGCCACCATCTGTGAATGGATTGTGGATGCCTGGGCTAAGGTTTCTGCTGTAACTGTTGTGCGAGCTTTCGTGAAAGCCGGCATCATTGCCGAACAGCCGCCAGGCGACGAGACTGACTCAGACATTGATGAGAGGGAACACCGGAGTGCTCGATAGTGAAAGTGCGCAGCTTTTTAATTCAGACACAGAAGATGAGGACTTTGATGGATTTGTGGGAGAAGAGTGATTAAAAATAATGTGTGTTTTGTCAATTAGTAGAATAAACCTCAATTATAAATCACCGTTTTGCATCCTTTACTTTTCTTGTAGATCGTATGTTTTAGCAAGTGCCTTATAATACGGTGCCGTACAGAATAAATACAGTACAAAAATAGAGTCCGTAATTGAGACTGCGCCTTATAGTACGGTGCGCCTTATACGTGGGTCAAATACAGAAATAGACCCCGTGAAGATGTGTCCAAGTTGCACCAAGACGTGTTTTAAAACTGTACATTTTCTATATATAACTTACCTTTTTCACGCATGGTTTTACACAAAAGTACATTTAATAAGATTTGAATATTAAAGATACATATTTAAATCTAATAGTTATGTTTTAATTTCAGCGGTCTTAAAATTCCATCCATTCATCTCCCGCTTTATCCTCTATAAGGGTCACGGGGGGGTTCCCCATTCCCATCCAGGGGAGAACGTCTCGGGCACTGGGCAGATACACCAAGGACAATGTGCCAATCTATCGATAGTCACACACTCACTCACACAGACACACACACTCTATATGGGGCAATATGGAGAATTCAATTGACTTGATCCATGTTTTTGGACTGTGGGAGGAAACCGGAGAATCCGGAGGAAACCCACGCAGACACAGGGAGAACATGGAAACTCCACGTAGATTGGGATTCGAACCGGGAATCCCTAGCGCTGAGAGGCGAACGTTCTAACCACTAAGTCACCGTGCCGCCTCTGTCTTAAATTTATTTCTCAAAATATTGTTTTTGTGCATTTTCTATATAGCCATTTGAACTATTATAATAACAAAAAGGTTGTATAAAAAAGCTGACACTTCTTTGCCTTTTCTTTCAGGCAAATCAAGTTTTTGTTAAGTCAGTTTGAAAGGTTAAATATTGCCCAAGATTACTAAAACACTCCATTATGGTTTTTACATTTGAACCACTGTCATGTTGCACTGGCAGTATGTTATAAATCTCTTACGTTTCTGTATAAATGGTGTAGCTTGGCACAGCATGGTCCAACAACTGTAAATTCACATTTCCATACTACGTATATACACTTCCTTTATAATTGTGTTTCTTTACGTGAACACAGTTTCACTCAGTTTAGTTATTTTGTTGAAAATATTAATGATTTTGTCTAACATTTATCACTTACTGTTAAAACATTGCCTCAGAACAACAGTTTGTTGGTTATCATGCTATCTTCACCAGCTTGCACAGTCTCTTAATTTTTTACTAAGTAACCAAGCACGGTCCTATTTTCCTGATTTGTTATAAATTTCAGAATACATGTAGACAGGCTCAGCTAAAGCTGAAGAAGACCAAGAGCAGCTAAAATGGCACTGCTAAATAATGAATAAGCCAGTCACAAAAGAGCTCAGCTCATGGAAAGGTCCAAAATGAGCATGGCAAAAGTCTTGGCATGGTGCAGCATAGTTTAATTCAACTTTTAATGAAAATGTTACTTCACTTAGCACTGCATATTCAAAATCTCTGATGTGCTTCAGTGTGGTGATGTTGTTAAGCTCTGTAATCTGCAGTGTTCTCTACTGCTTTACAACAAAGAACATGCAAAAAGCATTTTTTTGCACCACATCTACCAATTTCACATACATGTTTTTGATGTGACACTTTTAGATAAAGAGTTTTATTCACAGGCATTTACACTGGTGTATAAAATTCATCTAAAACAGCTGCATGATTCCAACTTCGTGGGAACAGTTTGGGGAAGGTCCTTTTATGTGCCCTAGCATGACTGTGCCCCATTTTTAAAAGTAAGGTCCATAAAGACAGGTTTCAGTTTCAGAGTTTATTGTGAGAGAATGTAACTGGTGGCTACTGGCCTTGACCTGGACCCCATCAAACACATTTAGAATGAAAGAGAGTGGAGATTGTTACCCAGGCCCTATTATTTAGTGGTGTCTGACTGTATTAATAATATTCTGGACAAATGGGCAGAATGTATAATCACACTCCAACATCTTGTAGAATATCTTCCTAGTGGAGTGAAAGCTGTTATAACTTCAATAGGGAAATCAACTTAGAGTTATGAGTTGAGCCCTTTTCCTTCTGTTTCTATACTCTATTTTATTTGTTCCACTTGTTAATGTAAAAATGTATTTATTATTACAACCAGAACAAAGTAATATTTGTTCTCTGTACATATAATTCTACTTGATTTCAATTCCAAGCTGTAACAATGCAATAAGTAAAATGTTTAAGGGGAATAAATATTTATGCAAGGCACTATAGTAAACATGAACAAAAATTAAATCCATAAAAAAAATCTCTGCGGTATGATGTAAGACTGTTTAATAATTTGCAGCAGGCAATTTAGCAGTACAACAATCAGTGAGCTTAATTTCCTACCACTTATTTTGTAAAGCAGAGGCATATGACCATTATCCATAAACAAATAAATAATATTTATGTAATGTGAATTTTCTTTTTTATTTTAAACACCTCCATAATTAATTTAAAGAACACCCCACTGAAAAGGCATGTACCTGAAATAAATCACTGCTGTTCTTTTGTTTTAATTACAAAACATTTGTCGGGTATCAGTAAAAACTTTTTTTTCTCCATGTTGAAATATTTATATTTATCTACATATAAAATGTAGCAGCATACCATGTAATTGTTTGTAAATTGTAATATATATGACTGCTCTCCAAATAACAGCTGCCATCATGCACTACCCACTACATGTTACAATAATTAACAATTAAAAAAAAGTGCATTAGTATAAATTTACTGAGCACTTCATTAGGACAAGCTCACTCATTCATACAATTATCTTGGGGCAGCAGTGCATGACAGCTGATTTGAAAGCAAAGTATGGAACTACCAAGTATATAAAAATGTTTATTAATTACGAGTGTGTGTAATGTGTAATATATAAGGCATAACTCTAAAAACAAATTTTGAATAAATACATAAAAAGTATTTCAAGTTACAAATAAAAGTGCACATTTGACCGATACAAATTGCTCCATATTATTGATTTAACAATTATCTAAAAATCATGCCATTTATTAGAGCTTGTGTCATTTTTGTTTTTATTATTTTGCTGGCTAAAAAAAAGAAACAAGACTTTCAGCGTCTCTGTAATTGAGATAGCTGGCCTGATTTGCAGTAGCTTCAATTTCATACGATTACATTCATTTACATCAAGGGTTTCACATAGTCTTTAGATTAGACTTGAAAAATGATTGCAACAGCATGGTAATTCTGAAGAGGCTTGTACTTCACAAACATAAAACAAGACAGGAAAATCATTTCAAGTAAGCTAGTTTAAAGACAGAACAATCTGCAATTGAAAAAGCTATTGTATCTGTTTTAATCAGCTATTCTGAATCAGCTAATGAATGTGGTTGGGATGAGTGCATAACGAAAACCAACTTGAGTAAATTGTTATCTGCACATATGTTATATTTGAAAAGAATGTTTTTCACCTTTCACTGACTTTTTTTTACTCAGTCATGTCAAATAAAACACCGTAATGGGGTCCTTCAAAATGGAACGTTCCAATTAAATAAAAAAATGTGCTTTACATGCTGCATTCTGTAATGTAACCAATTATCTTTGAGTTTTTCCCAGCAAAACATTAGAAACCAATGAATCCAATTAAGTTCAAATACGTCTCTCCAAAAATATTCCAATTAGCTGCCATTTACTTAAGAAGAGGAAAAGCCCAAATGAAAGAGTCAGCTGCCTTCTTTTAATCAAAGCCTCTGTAAAGAGCTTTGAGAAAAACAATGGCATGTGAAAGCATATTACACCATTACAGAAATGTGTCTGAGTACAAGAGCATTGAAGAATAATAGAATCCAGCAGTCCTTACCTTCAGCTCTTCCAGGTCAGGTCTCTCCATGCTAACTACAGCGGCTAGAAGTTGGTCCTCCAAACCATCCCGTGTTACTGTGAAATTGACCAGTGTGCACTGGGCCTGCAGCTCTGGTTGGTAATGTGGATTAGCTAGTTTGGTGTGAAGGATGAGCCGGAAGTTGGAGTTATACTCGCACTCCTTGTCACCAATTTTAATGTAGCTGTAGTACAAAGGCAGAAGGTATATGTTTTAATAAACTATTATATGGCTTTGCTGTATAGTCTTTACTTTAGGTCTTTTGTTTGATTTAAAACTTTCTGCTATGAACATTATATTTTTGCTATCTGCTTCACAGCTAGAAAAAAAAAATAGAATTGCAGATATTTAAATAACAAAACAAGCTCTGAAACTGCATTGAATCTAAAAAAAATATTAAACAAGAATTAAGAAAAATATTTATTCAATACAGAAAAGAACATTGACAAAAACATTGTTTTTGAAAGGCCTAAAGTGTCTGATAATATAAAATAAATAAAGCTGTTGAGTTACAGTGATGCAACTAAGTATTATGCCTCCCACCCACTCTACAACACACTGGTCAATCACAGGAGCACATTCAGTTTAAGACTCATTGCACCCAAATGCACCACAGAGTTACACAGGAAGTCATTTTTACCCATGGCCATCAAACTGTATAATCAAACTCTTTAACTCCTTACTCATTAATACAACTTTTTTGTGTAATATTGTAATCAGGATTGATTATGATTCAAATGTGCAATAATAACTCTACCTGACCCACAGTGCAACACATTTAAAAATCTTTAATATTACTTATTTACACTTGCCACTTTACTTTTAACTTCATTCTGTATTATTTTGTATTTTTAGTTTAATTTTATTTTTCTTAGTGTTAATCTTTAGTCTTCTTCTGTACATGGAGCATCTGTAAAAACGGCAAGTTCCCTCTGGGGATTAATAAAGTATTCTGATATTACTGAGCCCATGTGTCAACATTTATTACAAAGGCGCAGCGTTTTCTAATTCAGTGCTATCAAAGGGCTTGAATGTAACATAGTAGTTTTGCTCTACCCAGACTAAAGTTTCCACAGATTCTTAATTATTCTACAGATAAAAAATATTTTTGTAATTTTCCACTGAGAATGTCTATCTCATATGATTTGGCAGAAAAAATAAGCTTTTCATCAATGCATCTTTTATTGCCATATGAATGCAGACTGACCTTTTTCAGTTAATTAATTTAACAATCCACCGATCAATACATCCATCCATCCATCCCCACAATAACTCTCCCTCAGCTATCTATTTATTTATCTATATAGCCATCATTTATTCATACCAAAAAAAAAAAAAAAAAAAAAAAAAAAAAAAATATATATATATATATATATATATATATATATATATATATATATATATATATATATATATATATATATATATATATATATATATATATATATATATATTTTTTTTTTTTTTTTTTAAGTCAAATAAAAAGGTGTGACACATTGCTGTGTAAAGCACAAAATAAATGGCAAAATGATTAAATGGCCTTTAAGACCTATTTATGGTGAGCACAAAATTTTATGAATGCCTTCTCACTGACAGACCTGACAGGATAATGTGCCAGGAGGAAGAGTTGGTATTGAAAGCCTCAAAGGTTCTGAATAATAAGGTTCAATTCTTACCTTTAGTAACTGCGTTTGGGTTTTAAAATAACTGAATGAATAGATGGCGTCACACTGAGTTAAAAATAATCAAATTGCATTGTAACAGATTATTACTTAGAACATTTCATTTTGTCATTTTTCTGTAGAAAAAATATTTACTGCTTTCACTAAAATATTTTTCTAAAGTTAAGCTTTAGAAAAATAAAAATTTTAATTTAAAACTAAAGTTTTAATTAATGTATGTATATTAATGACATGTTTCTCAGCTATTGTATTAGTGTTTCATTAAACTACTCACTTTTGTTTTCTCTAAATAATTAACCAAAATTAATCTTCATTCTTAGGTTTGTATAATATCAGATTCACTAAACTTTAAGTTTTTAGCTCACTCTAATATTAGTTCTTGTTTAAGTATAGATTCAGATGTATAAGGAAGTAGTGGATATATACTGTATATTGTTTTACGATTTGTTACCATATAATACATATACCATACATACTATATACCATATAATTTAAAATAAACATTTATTAAGAACTATTTGGATCTTTGTTATGCAGAAATATACAGAAACTCATTTTAAATGCTGCAGAGATAAGGTTTAACCAAACTTAGAAAATAATGAACTTTATATAAAAATATATAATTATAAATATTTAAATAACTTACTGTCCTTTTTTAATAGTTTCTCGACCAAGTAGAGGTCCAAGCACAGGATCTACAGCTTCCTCCAGATTTTCAATAAGGACAACCTCACCTAGAGATAAGGCTCTTTCAATTGAGTCTAAACAGCTTTAAAGAAAATAAATAAATAAAATATATAAATATCAATACAAGAACAAAAAAAACATACAGAATACTGTAAACCAAACACCTCTCAAAATGTTACAATTATAACATAACAATTATTGGCACTAATACTAAAGATTAGTATCATATTGTACTAAATTTGTTTAATTTTACTCTAAAATACAATAAAAAACAATATACAATAATACATCCATCCATTATCTTCCGCTTTATCCTATATTAGGGTCACGGGGGGGTTCCCCATGCCCATTCAGGGGAGAACGTTTCGGGCTCTGGGCAGATACACCCAGGACAGGGCGCCAATCTATCAGTGGGTACACACTCACTCACACAGACACGCACACAAACACACTCTATATGGGGCAATTTGGAGACCTCAATTGACTTGATCCATGTTTTTGGACAGTAGGAGGAAACAGGAGAACCCGGAGGGAACCCACGTAGACACGGGGAGAACATGAAAACTCCACCCAGATGGGGATTCGAACCGGGAATCCCTAGTGCTGAGAGGTGAACGTGCTAACCACTAAGCCACCGTTGCTGCCCTACAATAATACAATAAAATAAAATAAAAAAATATATATTTACAAAAAAATACAATAAAATGTATCTTAATTACAATAAAGCCATAAATAAATAATGGGAAACAAAATTATATGTTCCATATTGCAACTGGGTGGCACAGTAGCTTAGTGGTTAGCACATTTGCCTCTCCATGCTGGGGATAAGAATTGGTTTGAATTCCAATCTGGGTGGAGTTTTCACGTTCTCCCAGTGTCCGTGTGGGTTTCCTCTGGGTTCCCCAGTTTCCACCCACCCCCACCTGTGACACTAGAAGAGGAAGATAATGAAGGCATGTAACAAAAGAAAATGTGAAACTTGGTCAGACCCTTCAAATAAATAATTGTTTTTATCTACAGATAGGGCAATAATCTTTAAAAAAAAAAATAAACAAAAAAGTAAATAAGAAACTGAAACTGCTTTTAAGTATATGGCCACTTCTCTCCTACTAGAGTGAGAAAGTCAACCAGACAAAAAAAATCAGTCCAAGAATAAAATAAGACTTTGTGGTCACAATAGCTTAATTTACATTGCCAAATCAAATATGACTTTTATAGTGTGATGCAGATTAGATTTTTTTCGAGACTGAACTGGCCACTATCAATATTTTAAACTTTCAGTGATATTACACAAGATACTAGATCAGATACATATCTAAATTGTGCAACATGTCAAAAGATAACATGTTTGGAATTCATGTAACTTTATTTTCTGTTATCAGCCATTCTTGGCAGTGCTAAAAAAAACTCTTGCACATACTTACAAGTCTTGGAGCAAAAGCTGCTGTCAGACTAACATTGGTAATTTCTTGACCTGATCATTTTTATCTAATGAACTATTTTCCATAATAATCCAGAATAACATTTTTGTGATGCATGCAGGAGATCTATGTAAATGTGAATAGGTTCATGCATTAAATTTCTAAAAACAGATGCAGATCTCTTGCTTATGTGAACTTATAACTGTCCAGACAAGCAAATATAAAAAAAACAGAAAACCAGAATTTAATATTAAAGCTTATGACATAGACCACATATATATCATAAATCATCAGACATCACATGCAAGATTATTTTTAAAAAATTGTCAAGAAAAAGATCTCTTCACACATTCAAACTTTTAATAGTGAAAAATTGTTTTACAGTGAAATTAATAAAAACTAAGTGTTTTTGCAATAAACATTCATAATAAATCATTGTTTTAATAATAAATACTGCAATGCAGCTGGCTCCTCCTTGTTTATTCTTGCTCCTCCTTCCTTACCAACTTGGTTTGCATGCAACAATAATTTAAAAATACCTTGTTTGCTAAGAAATGATTATTGTGTAGAAAAAGCAAAAGTCTTTACCCTTTCTGACCAATTCTGATGACTTGAAGGTTATCACCATATTTGTTTTTAATCCACTTAATTCCTTGAAGCTGAGGGTCCACCATGAGAGGCCACCTTTCACAACTGGTAAGGATAGTGGCATTTTCAGTGGACATCCGATCAGCTGGCAGTCCCTCGTTCTGCCAGGTAGCCACATCTGCATCATCCATCAGCATAGTGAGTGGGTCTAGACCTGGAGTGACTGGAATTGGGACCTGTGTAAAACACATACACATTGGGCATGATGTGTTTTAGAATGTGTTTACATCTTTAAAACCATAAAGTGTTAGATTTAGCAAAGAATCAATGTGCATATTGAAACAAGTATATAAATATAATCATATACACATACATTAAGCTGGCTAAGATATGGCCTCCAAGTGTTGTCCATTAAATCATGGCGGTAATTCTTAGTGAAATAACCCAGATAAGAAACAAAAGCAGTGATAAGAAGAACATCCCCACATAAAGTTCTCTCCTGATTTTTAAAGCTTGCCACTGCCTCAGCCCAACGCACATTCTCTGAAGCCAGGCCTCCAACCTGAAGACAAATAAAAGGGTTCAGTTTTTTGTAATCAAAATCTTTATTAAAAGTAGTTATTGGTCATTTGGGAAATATGAGACATAATTGAAAAAGTATCCACATAATGATGTGAAGCATCGACGATACTGTATTGTCCACACATCTGTTTGTTTGAAATGTATACACTTGTAATAAAAATTTCAGGGGCTTCCAGACGAGACCACACTGATGACGGCAGGCACTACATCCGCGTGTATTTGTGCGTAGCGGTTTCTCACCAGACGGTTGGCAAGGGAAATGGTGCGTGCCGTGGTTTCAGCCTCTTGTTGGCACTTTAGCTTGTCTGCTGTGGCTTTCTCAAACTTCCCTGTTAACTTTGCCAAGTTCTCATTAAGATGCTAGCAGGGAAGAAGGTGGAATAAAGGAGGTTTCAAAAGGGAGGCAGAAACAGAAAAACATTCACATAAGACAAATAAAGCAACAATAAGCAGAAGGACAAACAACTTAAAAATTATTTATGGAGTCTATTTAATATAAGAAACTTATGGACACTAGCTATAAGTAAAGCTATTACATAAAAAAATAATAATAACAAAAATGAAATATTAATAATAATAATAATAATAATAATAATAATAGTGATACCTACATTGATTTTTGCCTTAATGACTGAGAGTTTTTCTTGAGCAGAGGCTAGTTCTGCATTGGCCTTGGTTAGGGCTTTTCTCTTGGGCTCCACTTCACAGTACACCTCATAAAACTTTACAATGTTGATAACCCACGAGCAGAGGCCTGCAGCTGCATAGGATTTAGAAGCAACCAGTTCAGGTTTGAACTCTGTATCTTGCAGGTAGGGCTGGATGGCTTTTAGGCAGTTTTCATGGATGTTTTCTTTGTTAAAATTGACCAGTGAGTCCAAAAAATTATCAACTTTAGCCATCATCACTTTGGCCGCTTTCCAGCTGCGGTCCTTTGGCACTCGGCCGTCGGGAGCCATCAGGACCATGACAGCAGCGGTCACATTGGTAACGGCAGCCACTGGAGAGCCAAATGATTTCAGCTCTGTCAGGTTGTTCTAACAAACAAAACAAAATAACTAAATTTAGTCACCTGACACATAACATATCACCAAATGTAAACTACAGGGAACAAATGCTTACTAAATGATATATTTCTTATATATGTATCTTGCAAAGTTAAACCCTACCGCTGACTAATCCATACCTTTGTTTTTTTTTGTATGAAATGATCTTCTATTTGGTTTGTGTTGGCTTGCAATGATGCCCCCCACCCCCATTCACACTCTCAAACAAACAAACACACACACACACACCCTCATAGGAGCAATTACTAAAAAATTATAGGCTTCCTCAGCATATATTTCTATCTCCACACAGCTGAAGATGCTGCTGAAGACTAATGACCCTATTTTGTATACATGAGCTTATAGACAACTGCGGTAAGCATTATTTGAATGACTTAGTGAAAAAAGTTATCTCAAAGAGCAAGACCACAATGTGCACAGGTGGATACTTGAACATTTTTACTACTAATGATTTCTGATAATAATATAAATATAAGTTATGTTTGTGTGGATAGCTGACCTTGTTGAGGGTGTTCAGAGCCTCCTGGGCAGCTAAGAGTGCAGGCTCAGCCTTGGCCAAATCCTCTTCGCAATCTTTCTGCTTCCTGCTCACAACTTTAGCAATGTTTGCCACCTTCTGCTCTTCCTCATCTGCCACAGCCTTTTCTCGGCTTACCTTCTCTGTCTCCACCCCCACCACCTGGATCAGTTTGTCTGCATCTTCGTTCTTTTGCTTGAGGTCCACCTCCTGAGCTGCAAGCTTTGCCTTTAGGTCATCCACCTACGCAAACATGAAACATTTAAAAAAGAGGTTATGATAAATGCAGCATGCAATGCTGAATTTTACTTTGAATGCTGTATTATGCTTCTTTCTCTCTGTTGTACGAAGACTTTAAATTATATCGGTCAATGTTTGTAGCTCCCATGACCCAATCTTGTTTTATATTGTGCTTTTTTCATTTATTTATTTACCAGGTACCAGTTTATTGCAAGGCAGACATATTCAAAGACACATGGTTTTCCCTTTGTGAGGCAAAATTTCTATACACCTACGATGCACTGTGATATTTACATCATACATATCATGCATTAGGTCAAATTGCAACCGTTTTTTATCCCGCGATAAAAAAACTCGATACCTGGGATTTGGGTATAAGGTCTGCCATGATGAAACGCCTCTGGAGCAATAAGGTTTACGGGCCTTGCTCAAGGACCTATCCTAGGTATTTTGGTATGAACCCTCAATATTCATATTGATAGACCAACACTTTTACCCACTAAGCTACCACACCCATTCTTTCAAACATATTTTGGTTGTTCTACATATTGAAATATTAAAATTTTATTTCTGTTCCTTTATAATCATTCAGACATGCATATTTAACAAAAGTTTCTGTTTAATTTTATCTACACATTTTCACTCCTCATATGTTTGTTTGGATGATAAGAAAAAAGATAATGATCAAGAAAAAAGGCTTTAAAATATTATACATTTTATGCATTTGTATTAGAAATCTACATTCTTAACACCCACAAACACTGTAATTATTCTATTTTTTAATCTTTCCCCAACTGTGTTTCTGAAAGCGTTCTCCTATTAAATCCCTTATATTCATTACAGTATCATTGGACGGCCACAATTAGATAGACCTGTCATTTCATGATTAGTGCTTCCATGTATGGAAATTAGATGTGACCTTGAGTGCAGCATAAAACCAAGACAGCACGTTTTCTGTGGATCAATTTCATTGAGAACATGCATTATAAATATAAAAGTGAATGATTTGAATGATTTTAAATAAGCCAAGGCCATGTTTTCAAAAATTACCTACCTTGTGATGTTTTTTTGTGTGTTAAGGTGAAGAGTATATCAGAAATAGCATGGTTGAAAAAACAAAACATTTGTAAAAAAGAATCCTGTAGATGTAAACAACATGTCTATGAAATGAGTTAGGGATTGAAAAAATCTCTCTGACAATAGTATTGTTGGTGCTCCATATGATCTACAATAGGAAGCCATTTTGTGTGTCATTGGTGTCTGTAGCAGGGGTGTTGCAGGATAAGGTACGAGAGGGTGTGGCATTATTGCGAATAAATCATGGAAAAGCGGTGTTATTAGGCACATCATATAGCGGAGTACAGTTACACCTCTTTCCCGTGACTTATTTGCAATAATGCACAAACTGCCTTATTGCTTTTATAAAACGGTTACAAACACACTGTATAAGAAAAACAAGGTTTGATTGCCAGGTTCACTGAAGTTGCCAACATAATCCTCATTGTAATCCTCGTTGGTCGCTTTAGATAAAAGCGTCTGCTAAATGACCAAATGTAAATGTAATGTTGATTCATAAATGTGTTTATTAAAAGCATAAATGTTAATAAACTATTTGTCTGTGACTAATCTAGTCCGTTTTTTTAAGTTAACGCTGATAACCGATTGACAGGTTTCCAGTTTCTCTAACGATCAAGTACTGCCATCTAGTGGTCAGATTATAGAAACACTTTATAAAAAAACAGGGGAAAATGTATTGTATATCACGCATTGTGTTTTTGAATGTGAAGCAGTCAGAGGTGTGGGTTATTGTTATTAATGTCAAGGCTGGACAAACAGTTCAGCTAATTAGATTTAAGGACCAGACCTTATTTTATAACATCAATTAACAATGACAAATCGGGGCTGAAACCCAAATGTTAATAAAGCAATAAGGTACGGGGGCGTGGCATTATTGTGAAAAAAAAAATCACGGAAAAGAGGTGTTAAGAGTGCAGTTACACCGCTTTCCTGTGATTTATTCACAATAACACACAACCTCGCGTGTAAACGCTTATTAAAAGTGTAAAAGTTATTAAAAGTTTTGTCCATGACTAATCTAGTCTGGTTGTGAACTGAAGGGGTGGCTACATTCTATGAGGGCGTGGTAGCTCAGTGGTTAGGGCGTTGGGCTATCAATCTGAAGGTTGGGGGTTCAAATCCCAGGTCCACTGAAGTTACCAATGTGGGTCCTTGAGTAAGACCCTTAAGCCTCATTGCTCCAGGGATGTTGTGATTAACCCTGTGCTCACCTTGAAAGTCGCTTTGGATAAAAGCATCTGCTAAATGACCAAATGTAAATGTAATGTACATTGTCTCATTGTGTCTCTTTGTGTCTGATTGTCCCCCAACATGTGACAGATCAGTGCTGAAACCCAGAACGTTGAGGACAATAAACCAAAGCACAAAAGTCATTCTATGAAAAAATGGTTAAAGACGTATAAACGTTTTGGAAAGCCTAATTCAAAGGACCAACCTTAATCAAAAATAAATGTGTACTGATCTGAGGCAGGCGGCACGGTGGCTTAGTGGTTAGCACGTTCGCCTCTCAGCGCTAGGGATTCCCGGTTTGAATCCCCATTTGGGTGGAGTTTCCATGTTCTCCCCGTGTCTGCGTGGGTTTCCTCCGGGTTCTCCGGTTTCCTCCCACAGTCCAAAAACATGGATCAAGTCAATTGAATTCTCAAAAAATTGCCCCATATAGAGTGTGTATGTGTGAGTGAGTGTGTGCCCAGCGATGGATTGGCGCTCTGTCCTGGGTCTATCTGCCCAGCGCCCGAAACGTTCTCCCCTGGATGGGCATGGGGAACCCCACCGCGACCCTAATAGAGGATAAAGCGGGAGATAATGAATGAATGAATGAATGAATGATCTGAGGCAAAGCAGTTCATAATACTGCCAAAGCAAAGATTGTCAAAAGTGTGCTATGTCCAATGAACTGTCAAAACGTGGTTCCCCTGCTTGTTCTAAACTTTAATTTTGACACCTTCCCTATTGTGTTATATTTTACTCTTTATAATTCTCAGATGTTTTCAGTTAATTAACTTTTCTGTATTTAACAATCATTCTGTTTTCTTCTTCACTATAAAGTTCATTGTTTAGTGTTATATTAAGTCTTATGCTCTTTTAGCTTCATCATTTAAGCCAATCAGTATATTTGCTTCTTGTAGCTTGCATGTTGTATGTATCTGCATCACAGCCCTTGTGCATTTTCCTGTTATTATTTGTTAGCTATTATTCTGTGCTTAGTCATGTGTTTCAGACTCTTGTTTATCCATTTGTTTTTAGTTATTATCTTGTTTTGTAGTATATCTCCTGAGTGTTTCTTTATTAAATATTCATATATTTACACTGGACATCCCTTATGTACTAGTTACTTATTTGTATCCAAGCTCTTCATAGGTGCCAGTGTTAGCCATGATTAGTATAAGGTTGATGGTATTCCTATGTACAATGTAATGTGTGCATTACTTCAAGAGATAATAGAGGTATTTGAATGTACATTTGTTTTGTTGTTTTTATTGTAACATTCACAAAATTTCCATGTCTTTTAAGCATCCATGATTAGAATTATTTGCCAATTATTGCTTTAATGGTTTAGAATTAAGCATTATTTAACAGCTTTTCTGGTTAATTATTTGTTCAGTATTACTACCTCTGTGTTAAATATTATAACCATTATTGTTATTCCTGTTTATTTCCTCCTCTGAGCAAAATGTTTGTGCCTTAGCTTAGTTTACAAATTGGTGTAGTCTACAAATGACAAATACACACACTATCTTCCCGTGTTTACTATTTGCTATATTACAGCTCAACAACTGCACTCACACCTGCATTCATTACCAAAAGTATATTACAGTTAGGGAATCATCTCAAGTGTCCACAAAGGCAAACAAATAATGTCTCTAACTTTCTTATTTAAATATGTTTCTTAATTATGTGTGGTTTCTGTTTCTTGCCATTATCCAGTGACAAATAATAGGGTAATATCAACTGAGAAATAAATTTATTTCGAAAAGGTTACCAGTGATTTATGATGACAATCCTGCAAACAGGACAAATTTAATTAATCAAGCCGGTATTAGCAACCTGTGAGTCTAAAATCCTGTTTCGACCTTAAAGATCGCTTTTTTTTTTATTTTTAGCAATAATACCTGTGAAGATGTCAAATTAATGTATGTATGCATGTGTTTTGCATTTCCAGTGTACACTGTGCATCTAATATTTAATTATTATAACCTCTATGTCAGGCGGCACGGTGTCCTAGTGATTAGCACATCCTAATCTTTGCGCTTTGGAGCCAGGTTTGAACCCGATCTGAGTGGAGTTTCCATGTTCTCTCTGTGTCAGCGTGGGTTTCCTCGGGGTTCTCCGGTTTCCTCACACAGTCCAAAAACATGGTTTCGAGGTAAATTTAATGCTCTAAACTGCCCCAAAGTGTGTATTTGTGTGAGTGTCTGTGTCATTGAGAGTGCCCAGTTATAGATTGGCACCCTCTCCTGGGTGCATCTTCCCAGCCCTTGAAACATTTTCTGGTGGTTGGGCATGGGGAACCCCCCCATTCACCCCTACCTTACCACCCCGCCACCCTAGTAGAGGATTAAGTAGAAGATAATAAATGAATAATCCTTTATGTGAAGCTATAAATTCTTTTCATACATCTTTTTAGCTTTTCTCTGTTGGAAAACTTGATAATAAAGTTTTAACCAGCTTACATTTCAGCTGTAATCAGTTCCTGGGCAAGTCATTTTTTACCCAAAACGATTTTTGGTTGAACCACCTTGGTCCAAATGTTAATGCAAACAGGTTTTGAACCTTGCCTAATAAATTGTGCCAGATGCAAACTAAAAAGTTTTGTCTGCAGCATGTTGTCATGTAAATTAAAAATGGAAATATGTGAATGTGCTGTTATCATCTAATTACATCTCAGCGGCTTAGAGATAAGAGATATTTATTTTGGAGGCAGGATTCAAATCTATTTCTGATTGTATCTAAATTGTATTATGCTCTTATTTTAATTGATTAATAAGAACCCATGAAGGAATTAAATGAAGGACTGCTATCGTAAATGTAAATGATGTGGTTTACTAGACAAAGTCTTTTTTGATTACAAAACCTTTGATGCAAACATTTTTGCTGTCTCTGAGAAAAAAGTCATTCAAAGGAGACGAAAGAATCTGAGAAAGACAATGAATGAGCAATTATCCCTACAACTGCTGCCAACAGCAGTTTAAAGCAGCATGACGCACTAAGCAAACCACACAAACTAAGACGAGTGAAGTACACAAAGTTTCTGTGCAATTCCAAATCTTTGTGAGGTACACAAGAAATCTGAAACACCTTTTCTATTCTAAATGAGCTGATAAATCATGAAAAATGAACTGTCTGGGACAAACCACCTTCCGGGTAGCAGACTGGCAAAACAAAAAACCCAAGTTGCCATCATGTGGGTAATTAAACTGATGAATAGGAAGTAGCGATGATGGAGTTCTAATTGCTCGCAAAGCACAGTGAGAAAGCACACTTAAATCCCACTTCATCTGAGTTTTCCCTATTTGCTCTTCAAACTACATGAAACAGTTATAATGATCCAAAAAGAGAAAGTACTTGGGGGGCTAGATGCAACTTCTGCTTAAAGACTGCTCCACATAAAGGCTGAAGTTCAAATCAAAGCAAATCCATTTAAAGTGACCTCTGTTAAATTCTTTATGCTCAAAGATACATGGAAAAATAACTGAACACCATGGATGTCTACATCTATATAAAATACAAAGCAGTGATAATTATTTTCCTGGAATAATAATAAGTTTCCTGGCAATGAATCAACAATATTTTTTCTTTGGGTGAAATGAAACCCAATACTGAAAGTTTTAGAAAGACTCAAAGTATATCTTAAGAAACAACCTGATGTTTCACAATTTAATAAAGGATCTAATAAATGGATCTAATAAAGAATAACCTGGCAAAAATCCATAAGTCTCCAGCATGTGAGCCTGGACTGCATCAATATCCACTAATTACATGTTACAGTGGTCCCACTTCAATAAAGCAGAGCGGAGCAGTACCAATAAACTTTCAGGCTCATTAACACCCACTTCTAATTCTGATAGCCAGCCATCTTTAGCACTCCTCCACTCACCCTGCTTCCCCCTCATCTTCGTCATCAGCTCCCGAGTCACTAATCTAAACAGGCTGCTCCAGTGGGCGTCAATTTCTCTCGCAACAACAGAACGTCTACTGTGAGAAGTTTCAAATCAGTTCTCCCTGCCTCTTAAAGTGTGATCTCTGTGTGCAAATGAGCTAACCAATTGCTTAGCCATCGAAAGCATGCAGGGCTCAGGATGCAGCCCTGAAGCTATTACCCATTCCCATTACCTGAGAATGAAAAGAGTATCAGCAGGTCTGTACCACTGGGATTCACACCCACATACATTGAACTTGAGAGAGGAAACTTTTGCATCAAAGCAAAAAGACATCGGGAGATATGGATTGTTCTCAGTATGCCATAACTACCTTTATTATACTTCTTTAAAGGCTTTGTTAAACATAAAATCTCATGCATAAGTACAGTTCTTACAGCAAAATCTAAAATCCAAATTATATAAACTTAATAAAGAGATAATGCTGGTCAGATTGCAGTGTTCACCGAAGATGAACCATTTAGTATTATTTACTTGTTTTGTTTAACTACAGTCTTAAGATGTCATCTTCATTATATATATATAAGTTGAAAGTCTTTGACATACTCAAAAAATTTGACATACTCTTCTGGAATCTGTGGTTTATATTATATTTATAACCACCAAGAAGCGGTTGAAGGGGCTTTATTTTAGCAATCTTCAGCAATCCGTCAACCTCGATTTAGGACGTGCCAGTGTTTCTTTGCTATTGAGACGTGATTCATAGCTGTGTAATAAACCATTCCCTTTAAGAGCTTGGTGTGGTCTGACTTTTTTGCAACCAATTACGTGTATAATAACGTATGCAGGAAAAATCATCACAAGTGGCCAAGTAGCTAGTTTATTAACATTAACATCTACTGTCACATATAACACAATCCTACTTACTTTTCATTTGCTTAAAATTAGCTTTGTTCTTGGTTTAGACTCTTTCTACAGAGTGCATTTATAGTGGAACATTGGCTTAAAGCTGCTTTGCAGAAATCCAATATCAATAACAATTAGGAAGCCTTGAGAGGATAAGGATTATGTAAGCTTAGGGGTGCATTTTATCATTTATGATTTGAATGATAAAAAGAGCCAAATATGATTTAAGAAATGTAAAGCTATGTGCATTCTAAACTATATTTTATTATTTTATCAAGTCATCTACATAATTCTATTGTAGGTTTGTACATTTGTCAAATTCAAATTCACTCACTAAATCCTTTTTTCAGCACTATAGGTTTGATGTTTTTTTGGGGGTACAGCTCCATTTAAAATTTTTTTTATTTCAACTAATATACAGAACCAAAAGTATTTTAAAACCTGCTGATCTTTAGAACATGTAGATTTTTAAACCAAGTAACCTTTAGAACTTACAGCTTTTTCCTGATGTACAGCATACTACACAATTTTATGTAATGGATTAATGAACATGTTCTGTGACTTAAATATAGAACTAAAATAACTGAAGTGTAGTAAATTTAAATGATAAGACTGCCAATTTCAGTAAGAAAAAAACCTGTTGTTAAGCATTATGCAAGTTTACTTAGGCACAATGGCTTTGTGTCTGCTTCATAGGAGGTCATGTAATGGTTATGATGTGACAGTGTACCAAGCAATTTTGAATAAACAATGACAAATAAATAAATAAATTAATTAATTAATAACATTAGAAAGTCAAGCCTTCATAACAGATCAACATACAAAAAAAACATAATTCCAAGTGCTATCAACTTATTCCACCCACAGTTGTACTGAGTGGATTATTAATTAGTTGCTGTTTTTTAGAAATGCCCCACAAGATTTTTTTACATTCAAAAACAATGCATATGAAGTGAAGAGCACTATGCAAATAACACAATATGTGACCTAGTCCCTCCTTAAACACAACAGTTGAAGTTAATGGCTTAACAGAATGAAAAGTCTAAATGGAGGAAAGCGAACCAATTAAAGCCCATTAAACTGTCTCTGGTTAAAGAGCTATCTATGAGAGCAGGCATCTAAAATAAAAGTGGATTCTGCCAGGAAAAGGCGTTTGATCTTTTGTGACAGCTCATTTTTGTAAATATGCATAATTAGCAGCTGAATAGGATGCTTACAGGAAGCCTTGCATGTAACCTCCTGAGAGTTTAAGTGAGATAAAATATCAAGCCACAAAGACACCTACTGGCAAAATAAAAGAACATATAAATCAAGAATAGCAAATATGTCCTTGGAGCTTTAATACCAATATTCACAAGGAAGGTAATAAAGTTCTAAATCATCCTCTTAAGTGGCTACTTGACCGCTGTATTTCTTTTCAAGATCAAGGCCATAATGATTTCAAAAGTCCTCATTAGTGTACCACAGTAATGCAGAGGTCCATATGTATAACTAAATAAAATGATCATTTTTACCTAAAAATGACAGCATTTAGCCATTTATTTATCTAGACAATTTTTTTTTGTTTTGCTGTCCACAATGCCTGCTGATTATTCTTGTTCTCAAAGACTCCCCAGGTTTGCAATTTTAAGATAGCAATATAAAACAGTGCATCTCTCTGTAAGTGAAAACTGATTATAATTTAACTTTTACATTTCCTTTAAAATGCGTTTTTTTTTTTTTCATTCCTCCAAGGTGCCTAGACACACAGACTGACAAAAAATAAGAGATGCCAAGACAAGCAAAATTAGGGCAATATTATTAATGTACACAAAGATGTACAGTATAGTTACGCATTGCTCAAGTTTTCTACTTACTGATTTTTACATTTATATTACAGTTAGTCATTTAGCAGACACTTTTATTCAAAGTGACTTACAAATGAGAGAATTATCAAACCTGATCATTATCCGATCCCGCCTTTTATTAACTATTTAATTTTTATTTAAATTTTTATAATTTTTTTTTATATTAGGTGTTTGTGGAAAAGATCTTGAGTTGTTTTTTAAACAGTGGTGAACTTTAAGGAGCAAGAATTACCACCACTGTGGCCCTTTTTCTTTAGCTCTGTAAAACACTTGGTCATGATGTGCGTTTACTGTGTGATTACTATTATATTAACCTTAATTTCTGCATTAAGTGCACTAAGTAGTCACAGTTTGGGGAAATTCATGTCGGTCAGATTATTTAACTTAAGTGCATATTTATGAAGGTAGGTGAAAACCAAGCTCACTGTACATTGGGACAGTTCAGTGTAGGAAGCCTATGAATGGAAGATGCTGAAAAACGCTGTTTTTGCAGCCTATGTAAAACAACAAGGCTGTAAAGCAAAAGTACGTGTGGTGTAAGTAGGCTGCAGAGGATTTGTAGCCACATCAACATCTAGGTTAATTAGGGAGATGGGAGTGTGAGGGAAGACCCACCACCAGGCAATCAAAGACCTCTCCAAAGGCATGGAAAGGGGGAGTCAGTAGATATGGACAAAAAGGAAGGATTCCATTTGGGCTATCAAATGAGTGATAGTATATAGGGAGTGAGCCTGGGATGCTAGGATTCACTGCTGAACCCTCTGGAGCTGTCGTGGGCCAATCAGCGAAACACCCAGGAAGGAGGGCACCCACTTGATAACCCAATGGACGCAATCACTCAATTGACTACTCCACTGCGTCTTATTGGCATTTCAACTATGTGTAACAAGGGATATTAACAAACTAATCCTATAGAGAAGAACAGATATTAGAAATGTGATCAAAGGCAAAAACAGACATTTTGAAAAATTGACATGTAATGTTGATTTTATTTCACAGAACAGCAGAATCTTTACTGAAACATTGCTAAGCCTGTACCCTTAACAACAGTACCACTAAACCTGCTGAATTAGGGAGTTGGGCCCATGTACAGTATAGACTTTCTTATGCCTGGCACACATCTAGTGTGATTACTAACCATGTCCTAGCACAGATCTTAAGCACAAATCAATGAAGGAACTGTTTTTATTTATTAATTATGTCGATTAATTTGAGGACATTTAGGTCAACAGCAGGTCTGCTTCCCATCTTAATGATGAAAGTAAAAAAGCAAGAAAAGTTAAAAAAGCAAGAAAAGCTGAAATTTCCTCTTTCTCTGTAAAATCACAGAAAAAAAAGTGTGATGACATAAGCGTGCTTCTGCCTAGAATGTTAAGCACAATGTGAGTGTAGAGCAGCGAGAGAGGTGGGGAGATGAAGTATATCTGTGCTTAGGCCCAGTACAAGGCAACCATTTCCGGTGTAAGTACATTTTTAGACATATAAGCTTTTCAAAAACTACTTATAGAAGCTTATAGAGGCCTCTTCCCTTGCACTTTATTTCTGTTTTGTACATATTTCTGAAGTAGCACTTAATGGTTTACTATTGTGCCTAAAATATTCCATTAGTGGTTATATTTCTATAGTTATTCTCTATAGTTCATATCCATCTGTGCCATTTATTCCCGTTTTTTTTTTTTTTGTTTTTTTTTTGTTAAAGCCCTTTTAGCCCTCTGCTTAACACTAGCCTTTTCACTAAAGCTTCTGTTTCTCCTTGCTAGCCTTCTCCATGTCTTTCCAGTGTGCTAGCCATTCTAGCCATGCTAGATTTCCATTCTTACTATTTGAATACACGGCGTGCATAATTATTAGGCAAGTTGTATTTGAGAGGATTATTTTTATTACTGAACAACTATGTTCTCAATTAACCCAAAAGACTCATAAATATCAAAGCTTAATATTTTTGGAAGTTGGAGTGGGTTTTTTTTTTGATTTGGCTATTTTAGGAGGATATGTGTTTGTGCAGGTAACTATTACTGTGCAGAATTATTAGGCAACTTAATAAAAGCCAAATATATACCAATCTCTCTTGTTTATTTTCATTAGGTAATCCAATATAACAACAGAAAATTTAGAAATAAACATTTCTGACATTCAAAAACAAAACAAAAAAAAAAAAATCAGTGACCAATATAGCCACCTTTCCTTACGATGACACTCAAAAGCCTTCCATTAATAGATTCTGTCAGTTGCTTGATCTGTTTATG
Organism: Corydoras sp. C115; assembly: GCA_019802505.1. Lineage (NCBI taxonomy): Eukaryota > Metazoa > Chordata > Actinopteri > Siluriformes > Callichthyidae > Corydoras > Corydoras sp. C115. The sequence continues at coordinate 2,513,444 of JAFMOC010000022.1, read as the reverse complement.
ATCAACATTGTGTGCAGCAGCCACCACAGCCTCCCAGACACTGTTCAGAGAGCTGTACTGTTTTCCCTTCCTGTAGAGCTTACATTTTATGAAGGACCACAGGTTCTCTATGGGGTTTAGATCAGGTGAACAAGGGGGCCATGTCATTATTTTTTCTTCGTTTAGACCTTTACTGGCCAGCCATGCTGTGGAGTATTTGGATGCATGTGATGGAGCATTGTCCTGCATGAAAATAATTTTTTTCTTAAATGATACAGACTTCTTCCTGTACCACTGCTTGAAGAAGGTGTCTTCCAGAAACTGGCAGTAGGTCTGGGAATAGAGCTTCACTCCCATCCTCAATCCGAAAAGGTCCCACAAGTTCATGGGTATCATCTTTGATGATACCAGCCCATACCAGTACCCCAACTCCACCTTGCTGGCGTCTGAGTCTGCCCTTTACTGATCCAGCCTTGGGCCCAACCATCTGGCCAATCAAGAGTCACTCTCATTTCATCAGTCCATAAAACTTTTGAAAAATCAGTCTATATATTTATTATTATATATATATATATATAGTCTAAGATATTTCTTGGCCCGGTCTTGACGTTTTAGCATTTTTCAGCATTCCTTACTTTGGCCATGTCCCTGAGTATCGCACACCTTGTGCTTTTTGATACTCTAGTAACGTTGCAGCTCTGAAATATGGCTAAACTGGTGGCTAATGGTATCTTGGCAGCTTCACGCTTGATTTTCTTCAATTCATGGGCAGTTATTTTGCACCTTTTTTTTCCAACACGCTTCTTGCAACCCTGTTGGCTATTTGCCATGAAACACTTGATTGTTAACTGATCAAGCTTCAAATGTTTGGCAGTTTTAAGACTGCTGCATCTGCAAGACATCTCAAAATTTTGAACTTTTCAGAATCCGTCAAATCTCTCTTCTGACCCATATTGCCAAAGGAAAGGAAGTTGCCTAATAATTAAGCACAACTTATATAGGGTGTTGCTGTCATTAGACAAGACCCCTCCTTATTACAGAGATGTACATCACCAGATTTACTTAATTGGTAGTTGGCTTTCAAGCCTATACAGCTTGGACTAAGACAACATGTATAAAAAAGATGATGTGATCAAAATACCTAATAATTCTGCACACGGTGTATATATACACATACACACATATACATATATATGTATATACACAGTATATACACAGTGTATATATACACTCACCGGCCACTTTATTAGGTACACCATTCTAGTAACGGGTTGGACCCCCTTTTGCCTTCCGAACTGCTTCAATTCTTCGTGGCATAGATTCAACAAGGTGCTGGAAGCATTCCTCAGAGAGTTTGGTCCATATTGACATGATGGCATCACACAGTTGCCGCAGATTTGTCGGCTGCACATCCATGATGCGAATCCCCTGTTCCATCACATCCCAAAGATGCTCTATTGGATTGAGATCTGGTGACTGTGGAGGCCATTTGAGTACAGTGAACTCATTGTCATGTTCAAGAAACCAGTCTGAGATGATTCCAGCTTTATGACATGGCGCATTATCCTGCTGAAAGTAGCCATCAGATGTTGGGTACATTGTGGTCATAAAGGGATGGACATGGTCAGCAACAATACTCAGGTAGGCTGTGGCGTTGCAACGATGCTCAATTGGTACCAAGGGGCCCAAAGAGTGCCAAGAAAATATTCCCCACACCATGACACCACCACCACCAGCCTGAACCGTTGATACAAGGCAGGATGGATCCATGCTTTCATGTTGTTGACGCCAAATTCTGACCCTACCATCCGAATGTCGCAGCAGAAATCGAGACTCATCAGACCAGGCAACGTTTTTCCAATCTTCTATTGTCCAATTTCGATGAGCTTGTGCAAATTGTAGCCTCAGTTTCCTGTTCTTAGCTGAAAGGAGTGGCACCCGGTGTGGTCTTCTGCTGCTGTAGCCCATCTGCCTCAAAGTTCGACATACTGTGCGTTCAGAGATGCTCTTCTGCCTACCTTGGTTGTAACGGGTGGCTATTTGAGTCACTGTTGCCTTTCTATCAGCTCGAACCAGTCTGGCCATTCTCCTCTGACCTCTGGCATCAACAAGGCATTTCCACCCACAGAACTGCCGCTCACTGGATGTTTTTTCTTTTTCGGACCATTCTCTGTAAACCCTAGAGATGGTTGTGCGTGAAAATCCCAGTAGATCAGCAGTTTCTGAAATACTCAGACCAGCCCTTCTGGCACCAACAACCATGCCACGTTCAAAGGCACTCAAATCACCTTTCTTCCCCATACTGATGCTCGGTTTGAACTGCAGGAGATTGTCTTGACCATGTCTACATGCCTAAATGCGCTGAGTTGCCGCCATGTGATTGGCTGATTAGAAATTAAGTGTTAACGAGCAGTTGGACAGGTGTACCTTACCTAATAAAGTGGCCGGTGAGTGTATATATATATATATATATATATATATATATATATATATATATATATAATTATATTCCTAATTGTATCCTTTTTTTAAGGTTTTTTATTTATGTCTCTTTATTCAGGATTTAGTCATCATCTTCCAGGTTTATTACTCGTTCTTCACATTATTTTTTTTCAGCCCTGATTGCGTAAACTCGTACAATTAATAAATATATATTCCTTTGTTTTTTCACTCCCTTTACATTCCACAATGCTTCATTCAAAAAAACTCAAAACTTGTAGTGTAGATGCACTTCATTTATGGACCTATTAAACATAGAGTGCAGGGTCAGCTTCATGCATAAAGCCATTACCTTCTGGTATAGACTGTGCTTTATGCATGGAAATTAAAAATAGAGTGTAGACTTTACTTAAGTTCTTATAAAACATGCACATTTTAAGAATAGAAGCTACTGCAAGTTGTACTGCATTTACAGGATTATTCCTGCTGCCAGCTAAAACCACACATTTGTTCTAGCAAATAAATGTCATGTCTATATTTATTTAAACATAAAATATAAAACTGGGAATGCGAAGTCCAGAAACAAATGGTCTTTTGAGATTTTGAGCCAGGTATGATCACAAGTGGGGTGGCACGGTGACTTAGTGGTTAGCACATTCGCCTCTCAGCGCTAGGGATTCCCGGTTCGAATCCCCATCTGGGTGGAGTTTCCATGTTCTCCCCATGTCCGCGTGGGTTTCCTCCGGGTTCTCCGGTTTCCTCCCACAGTCCAAAAACACGGATCAAGTTAATTGAGATCTCCAAATTGCCGCATATAGAGTGTGTTTGAGTGAGTGAGTGTGTGCCCAGCGATGGATTGGCGCCCTGTCCTGGGTCTGTCTGCCCAGTGCCCAAGGCGTTCTCCCCTGGATGGGCATGGGGAACCCCACCGCGACCCTAATAGAGGATAAAGCGGGTGATAATGAATGAATAAATGAATGATCACAAGTACTTGAGCTGTCCTCTTGTGATCACTAAGCAGCTGACACCATGTGTGAATTCAGCATAAATGAAATATGAGAAAAAAAGTACTCCTCATGCCAAACAAAGATCTAAGAGCAACAACACAAAGTTTTTACTTCAATTACAGGAAATTTTTGTGAAAAAATATCAACTGAATTTATACATTAATTTAGACCATTTTTTTAAAAGAACAGTGCCTTTATGTGACTGTAACTACTACCTAGTACTAATACTAGTACTAATCAACAATTCAGTTCAAAACAATACATTTTTTTACTGTAATTGCTGCTCGTATTCAGTGGCACTGACTCTGGTCTACAGGACAATCTCTGAATATGCCTCCTCTTACCTTCACTTTATATTTCCATAATACACTCCAACTCATTCATTTCGCTCTTGTGATGAATGTCACCCAGTGATTCCACGTTACCGTGGTGCTAATTCACACTCTGTAGCATTCACAACTGCAAAACGGTAAAATCTTCCCAACCATTTCCGAAAGTGACTTAGCATCTTTAAGAAACAACTCAAAAAACATCTCTTCCATAAACACCAAATATATTTAAAAATAAATAAATCAACATGTTTGGTTCTACAGCGTAGCTGTTTATTCCATAACTGCTGACTTGTGTTTTTCTCTCATTTGTAAGTCACTTTGGACATTTAACGTCTGCTAAATGACTAAATGTAATGTAATGTAATGTACTGTAATAAACTGGAATAATGAAATGGCAAAACAGATGACACACCTGAGCAGACGTGCTGTTAAGCTTCTGCAGACCATTCTCAAGTCTCTCCATCTTAATGCTAAGATCCTTCCGTTTACGAGCAAGCAGGTTCCTGTATAGTTTTATTTGTTCCAGAAAGGATTTGGGTGTTGTGTAGTTGTAACGTCTTTCATTGGTGAGGTAGTCTTTGGAGGTTTTGTTCACACTGACATGCACATAAGCCATGAACTTGCTCACTGAATTCTTCACCTCTGGCTACATTTGGAGGGGAAAAAAAGATTTTTTTCTAGTACGTTTTCAGATATGAAAAAATAACATAAGACAATACTTGATGTCACACCATCTCGCAATAACTCGGTCTCAACTCATTTAATGTGCAAAACAATTTGAATTTAAACAAAATGCTGTTAACAGCTAAACATGGTTTTTCTTACATAGAACATAAAGAATCAGAATCCGAATCAAACTTTATTGGCCAAGTATGCTCACACATACAAGAAATTTGTATTTGGTCGCAATAGCTCACAGTGCACAATAAGTGACAGACACACCCAAACTAGCCGTCCTCCTACACACACACACACACACACACACACACACACACGCGACGCTAAACTATACAGCAAATGCAACACAACTTCACTACGGTGCTTTAAACTCAATACATTTAATACAAACGTGATTGAGGCAGAAAAATGTGCCTAATAGGCATTGGATTCCTCAATTACAATTTAAGGTCTTCTCACCTGGATGTATTCCACCTCCTGCAAGAACCTCAGGCTGACTGACTCCAGTGCCTCCTGTGGCCACTCATGGAACCAGTCAATGGCAGTGCAATTCACTAAAGCAGGGAACTTCCTGCTTCGTATCCTCAGTTTACTACCCACAGGTGAGAAACAAAGGGCCACCTGCTCAAAATAAGAGATTTAAAAAAGTCATATATTAAATCAGTATTTTCAGGGAAAGCGACCTTGAAAACACGTAGGCAGGACACAAGTCCATCGAATGCAAATGAAGATATTTACAAACACATTAAACGTGAAAACACTTCAAATCCAAAGCTCACATACTGGACTGTAACAGGAATTACACGGAAAGAACATGCAAACTCCACACAGAAACAACCTTCTCCTCCGAATTTAGGAGTAAAACCTACAACATTCTTGGTGTGAGCCATGAGAGCTAACCTACCTAGCTGTACAATTATGTCTTTCCTTTCTTAATATTATTTTGTCATACCAACACCAAGTAAAAATAAAAAGTAATATTAATAATAAAACCTAGAGTAATAAAAAAAAGGTTTCTTTATTCCCCACATTTGTTATTTTGTTAAATTATATAAGTCCTGCATACATTACCTAAATCAGACTTTATCACACACAAGAGGTACTGCAACTATCCTTTATATGGTGGGACCCTAGGAATAATTGGCTAATTAATAAAACAATAATTTAAGCTTTTCTTTGAAGCTCAACAAAGAAACCCACAATGACTAAAGAAGAGCATTGAAATGCCTCACAAAAAGGCCTGTTGCCTTTATTTTCATTCTTTGAAGTAAGAGTTAGAGTTCGCTGCCCTACCCAAACATTTAAAGTCACATTTTTGTATAATTATGTAATATTATTCTAACTTTTCAGTTGAAATGGTTTTACTAGTGTTCTTATAATTATATTTACATTCAGTCATTTAATGCATAATTTTATCCAAAGTGACTTAAAATGAGAAAACAACACAAGTCAGGAGTTAAAGAAAAAACAACTACACTGTAAAATTATGAAACCTGATCATTGTCCGATCGGGCTTTTATAATTAATTAATTTTTTTATAGCAAGTGTTTGTGAAAGAGAAGTATTTTGAGTTGTTTCTTAAAGATCCTAAATGACTGAAATGATGCTAAATAATCGAGCCGGGATAGGACGAGGGCTTAAATAAACAGCAGAGTAGTTTTAGTGACCTGATCAGATAGTTTAAGATGTGAGTCAATTATGAATCCAATGTTGTGGACCAAGTCGGTTTGAGGGATTGCCTTCAATTTGGAAGTTCAGTTCAAAATCTTGCCTATTTTAATTCCTTTACATTATGAGAAATAAGGAAAAATAGATATGGATTTGTCTCCAATGCAAATACAATCCACAATATTGTCCTGTGAGTTTTTCACTTTAAACTGTGAAACTGTGAAAGTGTACAACAGCAACCGCAGCCTTTTAGAGACAGCAAGGTGTTCAGTGTTTATTTACTGTAATTATTCCATTTAATAAGAGTCCAGGATTTAGGTCAGGTATGGGAGGGGGGCATGTCATTATTCTTTTATCTTTAAAGCATTTCCTGGCCCCAGAGTATTGTACTTTAATGCATGTGATGGATTATTGTCCTGCATAAAAAATCTTCTTCTTGAAAGATGTGAAGATTCCAGGACCACTGCTTCAATAAAGCTTCTTATGAAAACTCCAATTTTAGGTCCAACTAGCACATAATTAATCATACTATCTCATAGCTATTACTGTTTCAGCCACAAGCCCATCCATCTGGTCCATCAAGTGTCCTCTCAAGAGTCTATCAGTCCATAACATCTTTAAAAAAAAAACTTGTCTTTAGATATTTATTGGTCCAGTCTTGATGTTTCAAGACTTGTTTAGTCTTGTGTCTTGTTCAGTGGTGGTCAGGTTTCATCCTTTCATATCTTGTCACTGCTTACTTAACACTGCTTACATAACAATTTCAGGAACACCTTTTTACAATGTTTTACTTTTAAGAGTTAGTTGAAATCTTATTTTGGTTCATTTTGCCTGAGAAAAACAAGCTGCCTAAAAATAATGCACACTTTAACATAAGGTGTTAATTTCCTTGCATTTTAGGCCTTTTATTGCAATGCTGCACTGTGCTGGCCTAGTTCTACATTTTCCTGACTTCAAACCATCCTTCATTTTGCACATGGATGCATCAGACAGAGGACTGGGAGCCATTGTATTTCATTGCGTGAAGGAAGAGGAGCAACTGGTGCCATATATCAACTATGAGCAATCAATGTGTGAATAGCAGCAGTGACTGACAATCAAGTCAGTGGTTCTTACCCTTTGCTACTACCTACTGGGGAGAGCTTTCACTCTCTGCTAGCAGCATCACACCCCTCTCCAATGGCTCCATCACATTAAAAAAATCACAGATTAGTATCTGCCTGTCCAAACATTTAAATTCTAGGTGGTCCACAGGCTGGAGGCACAGATGGTTGAGACCAACCTGGGCAGGGGGGAATCACTCACAGACCTGATGGCGTCCAGGCTGAAACTAGCGGAGGAAAAATGTGGCACGAAGGTGTAATGGAATGACAGTTGTGAATGGGAGGCAAAGTCAGGAAATCAGATTAATTAATCTGATTAATTGTCTCTTTCTTCTGTTGGTAGTGAGCAGTGGAAATAATAAAGGAAAAAGAACTATGGTGAGGGAGAAAAACCAAGTGACTTCAATGCCTGTGTGTATATTAAGCTGAAAAGTTGACTTAATTATTGGACTGTGGTAATAAAGCCTTTCAGGTTCAATCCCTGCTGTAGATCTGTCACAAGTGCATGTACTAATAAGGTGATATATTGTCCAATTAGATGCTAATTCCAATCGCTAATAGTTTTGTAATGGAAATCTAGCTTCTTCGACCAGGAAACAGTACATTTTGCATACAGTTGTATTAGCAGATAATGTGTAAGATGCCAAAAGCAGTTACACTTTTTAAAAATTTATAATTGCATTGGCTTCACACACCTTAAGCTGGCGACGGACACGATCGATGAAAAACTTCCAGCAGTTGTCCCTGGTATCCAGGAGACCCAGGCCACGCACCTCATTCCTCACACTGTTAATGATATTCTCTACCTCATCATCAGGGAACAAGTCTGGAATTTCACCTGCATGTAGAATAGCAACAGAAATAGCCAAAGGGAGGTTATTGGAGTGCAGCTCGGTGACTCCGGTCTTTTGTATTAATATTCTGCTCTGGGCTGAGATAACATCACACAACATTATGCTGTTTTTGTTTTTCATGTACTTAAATCTGGTCAGAATAAATTGCATTAGTATTTTTTTACTAAACAGAACATAGTGTATTTATTGATTACATACTGAAAAAAATGCATAAACCCACTCTTTATAGCTGGCAGGGAGATAAAGATAAGTCTAATGCCAGCAGTGATTTAGTGCATGTCAGTGCTTACCTGATGCCAAAAGATCATTGACTAACACAAGGAACTTCTCATCTGCAACCTGAGCATCTGTCATGAGAAACACTGTGCCAACATTCTTCACCCCAGCTTTGATGTACAGTGCGGCCAAATCGTTCTACACACACACACACACACACACACACACACACACACACACACACACACGCTTCTGTCAGCTTGCCATTCTGCTGAGCTACAACACTGCATAACATTACAGGCTAGTGGAAAAAGGTCTGTTAATTATTAAAATACTGCATTCATGTCATATTTTATAAAAATTTAACGAACTGTCAATAAATGTGCAATAATGCTTCACATACAGTATATTGTTCCATAAATTAATATTCTTTGCCAATAGCTATTTAAATTTTGAATTAATGCTTATTATTCTTAAACAAACATTAAATTTATGCCAATAAATAATGAGAAGTCAAAAACATTATTATTATTTACATCTTTAATAAATAATTACTAACTTAAATATGATTTAAATATATATATATATATATATATATATACCCAGCAGATACACCCAGGACAGGGTGCCAATCTATCACTGGGAACACTCAAACAGACACACTATATAGGGCAATCTAGAGCATTCAATTTATTTCAATCCATGTTTTTGGACTGTGGGAAGAAACAGGAGAACCTAGAGGAAACACACACGAGGGATTCGAACCTGGAATCCTCAGACACACCTCCTTCTTGGTCCAATGTCAACCCGAGTCTTAATTATTATTTACATAAGCTTTAATTACTGTCAACTAAAAATATTAATAGGGTAATTAAATGAATTCATTTATTCATTATCTTCCGCTTTATCCTATATTAGGGATGGGGTTCCCCATGCCCATCCAGGGGAGAAAGTTTCAGGCGCTGGGCAGATACACCCAGGACAGGGCGCCAATCCATCGCTGCAAATTTTATTTCATTTATTTTAATCAAAAGCAAAAACCTTTTTTTTTTCAATCAAATGTGGAAAACTATGATATATAAAATGGGGGGGTTACTGTATGTGCAAGTCATAGAGAGCAGCACCTTAAGATCTGGAATGCCATATCCTTTCTTCAGTGTGATCTGAAAGACCTCAAGAGAGCTAATGAAGGCTGCCAGTCTTGTCAGACTCTGCTTCCCGCTGCCACCCACCCCAACCAGCAAGGCGTTTCCCCTGGGAGATTCCAGAATGCGGTTGATTCGACAGCTGAAAGAAAATGAGAAGAATTAAAAAAGCAAGAGAAAAGGAATCAGAGATTGTTTTTGAGGAATGTGTTACAGTCAGTTCATTATTAACACTATCCACATCAGCACAAGTGTTATGCTCCGCCTCCTCATCACCAAGAACATCATTGCAATCAGTCAGACTCTTTCATCTTAGACCTCATCCTCACTGGTGCTGAGCTATTGGCTATGATACTGCTACTCTAAAAACTGGCTTGGCAAAAGTGCAATTTGTACAAGCAATAAATCTTATCTTCCTTACATATGAGACATAGCATCTTCAAAGAGCACAAGGTTAAGTGTGGCGTTGACCTCATTGTACCCATCCAATGCTTCTAGCAGGGTTTTGTTAAGGCTTTCCCAGGACTGTACAGGCATATATTTGGGCTCGCCAATGCCCAAAGCAAAATGACAGTACATATTCATCACCTTGGCCTCCTCAAGGGCACCCTTCATGTCCTGATGGGCAGAAAAACTCATTTTAGCATGTCATCAAATATTAAAACTTGAATAACAACCCTAGAGTCTTAAGAAGGAAGCCATGCGGAAAAATAAGTAGTTTTTATTTTAATTTAAACTATTAGAATACGGGCGGCGTGGTGGCTTAGTGGTTAGCACGTTCGCCTCTCAGCACTAGGGATTCCCGGTTCGAATACCCATCTGGGTGGAGATTCCATGTTCTCCCCGTGTCTGCGTGGGTTTTCTCCGGGTTCTCTGATTTCCTCCCACAGTCCAAAAACATGGATCAAGTCAATTGAGTTCTCCAAAATTGCCCCATATAGAGTATGTATGTGTGTGTGTGTGTCTGTGTGAGTGAGTGTGTGCCCAGCGATAGATTGGCGCCCTGTCCTGGGCGTATCTGCCCAGCGCCCGAAACGTTCTCCCCTGGATGGGGATGGGGATGGGCATGGGGAACCCTCCCGCCGTGACCCTAATATAGGAAAAAGTGGAAGATAATGGATCGATGGATGGACTATTAGAATACTCCCTGGAATTTCTTTTTACAAACTGCTGCTGTCCATACTAGATTTGGCCAAATGTGTGTGTGTGTGTGTGTGTGTGTATGTGTGCGTGGTTAAGGAAGATTTTTACTTTATACTGAAGCATGGAAGCAACTGGATGTCAGTGGGATGTCAATACTCTTTGTAGCATAACAGCTTTTTCCTAAACTAAAGGAGTCAGGGGGATGAATGACCATTAAATCTTTTTTTTTTTTGTCTGACAACCTTTTCCTTAATTTAGAGAACTGATGGCTATGTGTGCTGACAGGTTTTAGCTCTGATGAACACTGTCTGTCTGCCGCAGTCACACCAGAGCAGAACATTCATATTTCTATGAACATACAGGCTCTTAAAGCTCTAAGCGCTTTGTCAAACTATAGTTAATGCCACTCACCTCATAAAATTTTCCCACCACCTCATATTGCAACTTATCAAAGGAAACAAAATCCTTTTCTTCAACCAACTTGTCTCGGTAAACCCGATTGGACTCATGGAGGTAGACTTTAACCAAGTCCTGGGAAGTTTTTAAGCATTCACTTTTACAAAACAGGATGCCCTAAAATAAAAGATTTATATATATATATTAAAATGGATTTACACAATGTCAGTAAGAAATCCTTCAATAGAGCAAATTCAAAATGCTCAGTGGAAGCTGTGATACAGTTGAAATCAGATATTGTTATGTACCACCCTGAAGAACTGTCATTTTGTATGCTGGTCAAAATTTTAGAGCAAAATTTAGATTTTAGTATATCTGACAGGTTAAGGTTCATTTAAAAACCATTGACTGTCCTTAAAACAAACTGTTAATGGAAGAACAAAATTCTGAAGAAACTAAAAAGATGTGAGCTTGCATCAAACACATTATTAAATAATAGCTTACCAAATATATCCTATTATATAACAGGTTAAGTTAAAAAAAGTATAATATATAAGTTTAAAATAAATTGTGTTTTAATGCACTTGTTTAACAGAACACAGTATATGGACTAATTCACAATACTTATTTCATAATGATCTTAGTAACCAACAGTAAATATATCAATATTTGTGCACATTTTACTTCAGCAATTTACCCAACAATTAAATCCAAACGTGAGTTTAAAATAAAGGACCTAAACTAAATGACACAGTGCAAATATGTTGTGTCATGATGTAAATCAAATTGATCTTAATCATTCATTCATTAATTCTTACACGCATACTTACACAGACACACACACACACACACAAATACACACTATATGGGGCAATTAAGAGCATTCAATCTACCTTGAATCAATGTTTTCAGACTGTGGATGGAAACCGGAGAACCCGGAGAAAACCCACGCTGACATGGGGAGAACATGGAAACTCCACCTAGATTGGGATTCAAACCTGGGATCACCAGCGCTGAGAGGGGATCGTGATAACCACTGAGCCACTGTGCCACCCTTTTATCAGAATGAAATATTTACAATGGCTTCATACAACAAGAATGATCTAGGTTTATTTTTTGTATGTAAGGTAGTCAGGCATGTTTTCTGTAAAATGTTTGTATATTCTCTTAAATGTGTAGTGAACTGAAGATACTAAATTGCTACTGGGTGTGACTGTGTGGGTCTGTGTACCTTCCTTGTGATAAACTAGCCACCACTTCAGGGTGTTTCCTTTGCCCATCACCCAGTTTTGTGGTGGTGACTTTGTTGGTTTAAATCCTGTTTGAAATTTTATTGACAGAATAATGGATGTTTTGACATCACAACGTGAAGAACAGCATTTGAATGTGGCCAGTTTTGAGGCCCCTAGTATTTTTTATTGTACTCGCTTTAACATGAAACAATTATTAGGAAAGTTGTTTTTATTTAAATGCTGATATTAAACAATTCGCTATCATCTACACAAAAATATATTTTACAGAGTCAGTACGAGCAATTTCTCTCTAATTGCTAGTTATTAAATTATCCCTGCAAGAACCACAAGCACTTGAATTGAACTGAACAGCATGTATTGTAATAATCTTGCACAAAGGTCCATAGTGGATACAAAACTAACTCATTAAGCTAAAATATAATTATTTAATTTATTTATAATTTTGTTTCCTATCAGTGCTATGCAACACAAATGTGAATATGCACCAAAGGTGGTGTGTCAAAGATTAAAAAAAAGGAATTATATAGTGTTGAAAAAAATAAACAGATTGATGTTCAAGAAAAGGAAGGACCGCCTACTAAAGTACAAGAGATCAAGCTTGGCAGGATAGAATTAGCTACACGCAAAACACCAGCTGCTCAGGTTTGGTGTAGAGACAATGCTAAACTTACTCCATAATGTCTGTATGGAGGTATGGGACACTGGCCAGAACAATGGCTGCAATTAGTCTTCATTTAACTTAAAGGTGGCTTGCCCAAGAGCAACACCTACAAGATCATTGCAATCAGATCACATAACAGGAAGACCCGGTTGTGGGTAGTGGAGTTTGAGCAAGAAGAGGCACATGGGATAAGATCTCCGGATAATCCTGGAGAAAGCAAAAGAAAGGCTCCTGGCACTAGCACTGGTATTCAGTTTCATTGATGTTCCAGTCATTCAACATGGTACAGCATGACCAACTGTGGATAACCATGCTGAGGGTGCACATTCCCCCACACCTGGTCCAACTGCTGAGAAATCTGTACAATCAGGAGTGTGTGGCTGGCTGGAAAATCCATCACACATCAGAATAGTTTAAATTCAGAAAAGGAGTTTGACAAAAGACACAACCTTTTACGGCCATTGGTATTGGTGGTGATGGTTAAGTTAATAATCTGGACTTGATCTGGAAAAACAAGTCAATTAGCATCATCATCAACAAACTACAACTGATGAAATCCTTGGTGTGGCAAGAAGCGACTTCTGGATATAAAGCCTGAACACTAAAGAAAGTGGAAAGATGTATTTAAGCTTTTGAGATTATCAGTGCTTCAGAAAGCTTCTGCAGATCTTATGAACAAAGGTGACCAATGAGCAAGTTTACAAGATGGCCAGGACATGAAGTGAGTTACAAAACCCCATTAAATTCACAAGTTATGTCACTTTAGTCATGTGATTAAGAAAGTGTCATGACAAAATTTGTGAAATTGAGAAGACAGGGCGGCACGGTGGCTTAGTGGTTATTACGTTCGCCTCTCAGTGCTGGGGATACAGGTTCAAATCACAATCTTGATGGAGTTTCCATGTTCACCCTGTGTCTGTGTTGGTTTCTCTGATTTCCTCCCACAGTCCAAAAATATGCCCTAAATTGCCCCATATAGTGTGTGTTTGTGTATGTGTGTGTGTCTATGTGAGTGAGTGTGCCCAGCGATAAATTGATGTCATGTCCTGGATGTAACTGCCAAACGCCCGAAACGTTCCCTCATGGGTGGGCATTGGGAACCCACCCGCGAGCCTAGTAGAGGAAGTTAAGGGGAAGATGTGAAAACCAATAATAACTTGGATGGACATCACCACGACGTGGGCTGGCTTATCAGGTGCTAGTCTGCTACAAGCAACACGAGACGGGGCACAGGGGAAAACTGACTCATCCGTGCAGCCAACCATTGCAAAGCTATGACGGGTTATGACATGACATGAATATGCAACAGTAATAAATTGTTATGCCAAAAGCAATTAAACATAATGAAAGTATTAGTACCATGACATGTGCGGTTAGGGTTGTCAGGATTTTGGTCGTAATATGACAATATGGCATGTGATTTCACAAAGAGTTTTCACAACTCCTGCACTGCAATGCTAATACCTGTAACTAGTATTAACTAATTAGTCACACTGGCTGTTATGATGTGACAACTGTTCTGTGTGTTTAACGTGTGAATTGAATTCAGCATGATAAGAACACAAGGGAGAAGGCATTTATATGAATGCAGTAGCAAAGCAGATTATTAATAAGGTTTTAAATATTGTGGACCTGCAAAGCAAAAATAATATTTTTGTACCAATACACATCTATACTTACACTCACACGTTCAATGGAACACACATTATGCTAATTACATAAATGTATTTTCTTATTCGAACACTGTGAGAAAATGTAACTTTATTTCACAATAACCGGACTATCAAAAGGTGACATGATATAAAGTGCCCTTATTTGCAAAATAAATCAAACTGATTACCCGTTAAATGTCAGCAACTCCAATGCTGACTTTTCTCCAATCAGTTTAGATGATGTGTACACGTACACACACACACACACACACACACACACACACACACACACACACACACACACACACACACACACACACACACACAAATACACAGCTGATTGCTAACACTCTGCCTTTCTGTTATGGCAAATACATGAGGTTGTCAACTGACTCTAGAGACTTAACAATGCTTGATGATGGATTTAGCCCTCAATGGAGCCTAATTATCTAAGCATTCACACTCACAGGCTATAAATTCATTACATTAGCTCTGTCAGTGCAAACCAAAGACATGCTAAACCTTATGGCAATATTTGATTAGGGATTTATGGCATGACTAATACAATGTTTAAATAAAACTTTACCTGCTTCTGAAGAAAGCGGCTGCTGGTTTCCTATTGCTATGTAACCCTTTGGCTTTTAATTTCCACAAAATAAATGAGCAAAACTTCAAGCCTCTGGCCGCATCAGAATGTAATTGTAAATAAGTGTTGCAAATTATTCATTTATTACATTTTTAAGATTAATCTAATGCATGGCTATAATCGAGTCCAGGCAATCAGTTTCCATATTATTTTCTATCACTACATCGTACAAACATTACATCACAAAAACAGAGCACACAAAGACAGACATTGAGGGAACAAGCTTACATGTACATATGTAAACGTCACACAGCCTTTTTGCAGTAAGGAGGCAAAATGCATTCATATATATATATATATATGAAAGAGAGAGAGAGAGCGAGAGTTCCAAAAATTTGAATACAGTGGAGAAATGAACCAAAATTTTTCAGGGCTGGAATGTTTTCAACAGAGTGTGACACACTAATCATATACTTAACAGAATTTGTGAGAAACAAAATGCAAAATGCTTGAGGTCCAGTGTGAAATCTCCACAGTCAGTCATAATTTGGGGTGCAATGTCCAGTGCAGGTGTCACAAGTTCTCACAACAGTCTACCAGAAGGTTTAAGAGGATTTCTGCTGAGAATCTGTAAGGAAATGCAGATTTTATCTTCCAGCAGGACCTTGGCTGGACTCACAGTGCTTGACTGGCAAGCCAACTTGCCGGACCTAAACCCCATTGAGAATCTACGGGGTATTCTCAACAGGAAAATGAGGAGCACCATACTCAACAACAAAGAATATTATATAGATTCTCAATGGGGTTTAGGTCCGGAGAGTTGGCTGGCCAGTTAAGCACTGTGATGACATGGGCATCAAACCAGAATTTGGTGCTTCTTTTGGCATGGGCAGGAGCCAGGTCCTGCTGGAAGATGAAATCTGCAACTCCAAACAGATCATTTAACATTTACACTGTTTGCTGAAAACTTCATAACAAGCCTAGGCATATCCGGGCCCATAAGTGGCAAGTATAGATTTTATCTGAAGGAAGGTATGTAGTGTATTGGTTGTCTCTAAGACATGTTCCTTCTACTCAGTTAAGTTAATTATTTTCCTAGCTGAATGTAGTATTTTCTGCTACGTTGTTGTTAATTCTAGTTCTCCTCATTGAAAACCTTTTGTATTTCAGCCCCTTTTCATTCCCTTAGTGAGGTATTGCTGGTTTAGTGTGCTAGTGCGCCATACCAGATTGTATTTTGTAGGCTCCTATTCCCTTTTGTTTTACTCACTGTTTCTATTAGTGTTGTGATGCTTTTAATATCTTTTAGGCGGTTGTGTAAAAATGATCTTGGTTTACCATTATCCTCTGTACTTTGTGACTTGTTACTATTGATTTAATGATGCTAGTTTTCTCTCAAGCTCTCGGAGTTAGAACTGTGACATATATACATGCACACACATGCACATATGTCTGTTAGCCAACTATAATTCAGCTTCTATTTTATTATTTTGAAAAGATAATAAATAATAAAATATAATTTTAGTAAAAGCCTCAGCAAGAAAATCAAAATTGCAGAGGAGTAAGGTCCAAATGGAGATGACTAGGGGGTTGCTCCTAGGCAGCACTCTCCTGAACTGGTGGTTGAATTAACAAAGCAGAAATAAGGTTGGCTCTTCAAATGCTCTCTCAGCTGTGTCTCATTTGCCTTTCCCTTTCTCATACTCTCTCCCTCATTTTGCCTTATTATGCTGGCTGCACCAAAAACAATGAACAGGGTTTTAGAGAGCAGTCTACTTTTTACCCTTTCATCTTCTCTACACTTAAGAAGAAACCCTTTATAAAAAAGAAAAAACAGAGGCTTGTTAAAGCCAACACTGTATACACAATACAAAGTAGATATGGAATGCAAACTAAATTCTTAAGCATACAGCTTTAAACTAATGGCATAACATAAACAGTGATCTGTGCCAAATGATTTTTTTATTATATATCAAAAATATTAAAAGTGCAATGGAATTATCTAGAAAGAATATTTGAAAAAGGAACATAAAATTAGTACAGTCAAAATTATCATCTTTTTTGTATAAAATAAGACATTAAATAAAATATTCCAATATTTTCGGTTTATTTCATTTGTAATTATTTTAAAAACACTATGTGAATATACATTTTGGTTGGCTTTGTAAAAATCAATAGGTGTTTAAATATTATCCACCGTATATTTACAGTGTTAATACAGTGTCAGTCAAAATAATTTATAAAAGCAAACACATGAAACATCACTGAGAATAGGCCCAGACAACTTTTAAATAAAATATGAAAATCCATGATACAAGCAATATGCAATTACCTGAAATATGTTGGAGAGGTCACGCAGGTTGAAGTTGTAGTGAAATTTGATTGCAGTGGGCAGAAAAGTGGTGTTTATGCGTTGATGAAATGCCAAAGCCAACTGAACTAGCTGGGAGCAGCTTTTCTGGAGCATAGTGTTAAAGCCCTCCCTGCTTACATGCTGACTAAGAATACTACAGTAGATGGTGTTGAGAGCATCCACTCCAGGAAACGAGAGTGCAAATACAGAAAAGTGGCGCTAAAAAAACAAAACACAAAATTAGCTTATTTAAAACAAAATGAAAACTAACACAATGCTTCCAAAACAAAATGCATTGATTTAAAGCCATGTAATGCAAACCATAGTGCCAAAAGCTAGTTTTGTCACTAGACTGCAAAAAAAAAATCTTACCAAGACAGAAAATCTGAAAAAAATCTTGTTTTTGAGTTTACAGGTTTCCAAGTAAGATAAATAACCTAGTTTTCAGAAACTTTTTTTATTTTAAGAAATATTACAAGCTAAATTCACTCACTATATTGGCAGATATTTTGAATTGATTCATATACATTTTTTTTCTTAATTTGTGTTTATTTTTCTTATTATTATACAGATATTTTTGGAGTGCAGTTTTGTAAATATTAAATCAATGTTAGTTATTTTAAAGGAATGCTTATGTTATAGTACTAAAATAAATGCTTTAATTCTATGTGATTTGTGAAAGCGTGAAAACTTAAAATCTATAAATGATTAAACATCGGCAAAAAAAAAGACAAGGCAACGTTGGATGGCAAATTAATACCGTATTCACTAAATGAGAATTCGTGCATTCTTGTAAAACCACTGCAGTCACTAGGAGTTACTTCTGCTCATCGAAAAGGCATTTCTAGAAACAACCAGTCATTCACAGGATGTTTCTCATTCGCTACATTATTGGCAGTAAAATCTAGATACTCTTAATGCTTGCTCAATTTTTTTTTTTCTTCCGCTGACCTGGTTACATTAGTGACTTCTCTAATCTTGACATGGCAACCAGCACCCTTTGCTTCACCCCATTGTCCAATATCTTCTAAAAGGACATGCACATCAAACAACCTACCCACCCCGGTTCGAGGTTCACAAGGATGCTCCAAAAACAATTCACTACCCTTTGATCCACTGA
The DNA here is from genome assembly GCA_019802505.1 of Corydoras sp. C115. Taxonomy (NCBI): domain Eukaryota; kingdom Metazoa; phylum Chordata; class Actinopteri; order Siluriformes; family Callichthyidae; genus Corydoras; species Corydoras sp. C115. The sequence goes on along the minus strand of JAFMOC010000022.1, from coordinate 2,494,859 downwards.
AAGAAAATGCTGTGACTCTGGCCTATCTTTAGATTTCGAAATATAAGTCTTTACTCGTTACTTTCTCTAACAATGTTTCTCTGCTCAGATATCTGTTTGTTTTCACCTTCATACTTGTCCTCATCCTCTCAAGCTAAACTTGCCAATGTTCCCGATCATTCTAGCAAATACTTGACTCATCAAGTTTCAATATTTTTTATTTATATAATGCTTACAATAGTACATTGTCTCAAAGCAGGCTCAGCGGGAGACTTATCCTCCCTGAGCGGTCAGACAGTGGCATGACCTGACTCTCCAAATCGATGGCTCTAAAATCTCCCCAACCGGCTTTTTCTTTAACCTTGGCTTTACTATTGACACACTTAGATATAAGTATTATAAGATATATTATAAGTAAGGAACAGGTCACAAAAACTGCCAATTCAATACAGTTATTCCCTACAAGACCTTTTCTGATTCAGAAGGGTAATCCACCTTTAGTCCAAGCCCTCATCCTCTCCCAGACTGACTACTGTAATGCAATGATTGATGGTCCCCCAGTTTGCATGATCAAGCCTCTTTAGCTGATTTAGAACTCTGCAGCTCTTCTTGTCTTCAACCATGCAAGTCCATGTTATTCCACTACTCATTTTTCTCCATTGGTTTCCTGTGGAATGGTGAAATTATCTCCCTAACTCTGTCCTTAATGCTAAGACATTCAGCATTTTCATGAAACAACAGAAGGCACATATATTCCAGAAACACTTGGATAAAAAAGAACATGGTGGGAAAAATCAAGGCAGTTTATTAGCAATGATCATGATTTATATTACTGCAGCTTAGCTAGTTCCTTTTTAATAAATTTGAATACATCCACCTTGTAGATTGGAGATAGTAAGCTCCATTGTTTCTTGCACAGTTCATGTTAGTCATCCTCTAAACACGAAGCTGCGTGATTTAATGTATTGTAATGCTGCCACTTGACTGGTTTGATATATGCATAGATGTGTAGGCGTAGTTTCTCAAATGCTCATGAGTGCATTAAGCTTTTTTCATGTAGCTGAAACCCTGATAGTAGGTGTGTATCCAGCCAGTGGGAGCTTTTTGCGATAGGTACCTGGAGACGTGGATTAATAGTGAAACTTCCTGCAGTGGGATTCATGCAGGACACGTACTGCACATTGTGGATCTCCTTCAGCTGCAGCTTGCTCCTGTCATACCTGAGAAGTCACAAAGCATACACACTCAACATGCAAAGCATGTCTTTTCCAGATCCACTATGCTTCATAAAGATTTACTGACCTCAGCTATTTTTTTCTCGATTTTTAATCAAATACACTTCAGACATACTCCAAAATCATGACTGTGCATTATATTGAAAAACATCTTTGCAAACTAAATGGGCTGTTTTTGTCACCATTTACTCAGTTGCCTATAATTTACTGAGCAAATTCTGCATACATTCCACTGTCCCAGTCAGAATAACAGCCTGATTGCATACATTATAGTAATTACCAGCTAATTGACATCCGCACCCACGCTGGTCTGTCTCTGCGGAAAAGATATTCTGATATAACTGCCATGAGTCAGAAGTTTGTTTATTTGGGCCCATATTATTTGGCTCCAGCGATAAGGTTGAAAAGTTAGACCTTACCCATATGTAGAGCAGATCCAAAACTATCTTAATATTGCTATTAATTCTAACCATGCTAGCGAAGCAAAGTGGGATATAAAAAAGAAAATAAAAAAAATGAATAAATGAATGAATATACCATACCAGTGGTTATAATCCATGTGTTGACGGATTAGTGTGTGAGGTTGCACAGTGCCATATGTGTCTACTTCTGGCATGTTCATGTCATCAATGAAGTAGATGAGCCTTTTGCTTCCTGAAGGCCCATAGTTTCTTCCAGCTTTTTTCTCTAAAGGCTTTTCTAAAACAGCTAGAGCCACAAGAGCAAATTAAACTAATTAATCAATTGTATTGTGCCTATAGACACTTCATCTTAGTGCAGATGCAAATATCTTGTGAACAGGGTTAACAAGTCATCAGTCCTGAGTAGGGAGTACTGCCAAAGAAGTTTCAATCATAAGTACTGCAGCTGCAGCCTGGTAAATTCTTCTGTTTAGGTAAAACATTCACTTAAGCTTTTTACCCATATGCTGTGCAAAGGTCATTTGATTATTTGAGAATGTAAAAAGCTTAATAATAGCAGTTGTAGGGAGAACTATCATCAATACCACAGAGGAATGAATATCAAATATAGCAGACTTAAAGGGTCTAAAGAGAATGTCTCCTTTAAAACTCTCCCCAAACACAACTTGTTCTGTGACCAAATAAAATAATAAAGAAATGTAAATTGGTTTAGATTTAACTTTGTCATCACATACAATGGGTTGCAAAAGTATTCATACCCCTTGAACTTTTCCATATTTTGTCACATTACAACCACAAACATAAATATATTTCACTGGAATTTAATGTGAAAGACCAACACAAAGTGGTATACAATTGTGAAGTGGAAGGAAAATTATACATGAATCAACATTTTTTTTACAAATAAAAAACTGAAAAGTGCGACGTGCAAAAGTATTCAGCCCCCTGAGTCAATACTTTGTGGAGCCACCTTTTGCTGCAATTACAGCTGCAAGTCTTTTAGGGTATGTCTCCACCAGCTTTGCACATCTAGTGACTGAAATTCTTGCCCATTCCTCCTTGCAAAACAGCTCATGCTCAGTCAGATTGGATGGAGAGCGTTTGTGAACAGCAGTTTTGAGATCTTGCCACAAATTCTCAATTGGGTTTAGGTCTGGACTTTGACTGGGCCATTCTAACACATGAATATTCTTTTTTTTAAACCACTCCATTGTAGCTCTGGCTTTATGTTTAGGGTCGTTGTCCTGCTGGAAGGTGAACCTCCGCCCCAGTCTCAAATCTTTTGCTGACTCCAACAGGTTTTCTTCCAAGATTGCCCTGTATTTGGCTCCATCCATCTTCCCATCAGCTTTGACCAACTTCCCGGTCCCTGCTGAAGAGAAGCACCCCCAGAGCATGATGCTGCCACCACCATATTTGACAGTGGGGATGGTGTTTTCAGAGTGATGTGCAGTGTTATTTCTCCGCCACACATAGCGTTTTGCATTGTGGCCAAAAAGTTCAATTTTGGTCTCGTCTGACCAAAGCACCTTCTTCCACATGTTTGCTGTGTCCTCAACATGGCTTCTGGCAAACTGCAAACGGGACTTCTTATGGTTTTCTTTTAACAATGGCTTTCTCCTTGCCACTCTTCCATAAAGACCACATTTGTGTAGTGCACGACTAATTGTTGTCCTGTGGACAGTTTCCCCCACCTGAGCTGTGGCTCTCTGCATTTCATCCAGAGTCACCATGGGCCTCTTGGCTGCCTCTCTGATCAGTGATCTCCTTGTTCGGCCTGTAAGTTTAGGTGGACGGCCTTGTCTTGGCAGGTTTACTGTGGTGCCATACTCTTTCCATTTCCGGATGATGGATTGAACAGTGCTCCGTGAGATGTTCAAAGCTTTGGAAATCTTTTTATAACCTAAGCCTGCTTTAAACTTCTCCAAAACCATATTCCTAACCTGTCTGGTGTGTTCTTTGGACTTCATGATGCTGTTTGCTCCCCAATATTCTCTTAACCAACATCTGAGGCCGTCACGGAGCAGCTGTATTTGTACTGAGATTAGATTATACACAGGTGGACCCTTTTGAGTCATTAGCACTCATCAGGCAACTTCTGAATGCAATTGGTTGCACTCAGGGAAAAGGGGGCTGAATACTTTTGCACGTCACACTTTTCAGTTTTTTATTTGTAAAAAAAATGTTGATACATGTATAATTTCCCTTCCACTTCACAATTGTATACCACTTTGTGTTGGTCTTTCACATTAAATTCCAGTGAAATATATTTATGTTTGTGGTTGTAATGTGACAAAATATGGAAAAGTTCAAGGGGTATGAATACTTTTGCAACCCACTGTATGTAACAGAGAAATGCAGTTTGGCATCTAACAGGAGTGAGTGCATAATACCCAGTATATATAGCATCTACAGTACACATTATTTACAGAGATGGCGCTGGTAGACATAGTAATATAATATATTAAACATAAAATAAAAAGCATACCTTGCAGCATGGCAGATGTGGTGTAATAGTTGAAGGGGACATTTTTAATCGAGTATTTTTCACAGTCCAGAGAGGCAAGTTTGCTGCCAATAAGGACAGACTTGCCATTCCCGGCATTTCCTACAAGCATGATGGGCCTTCTCCTATCCAGCAGATGATTCATAAAGTAGCTTACACGAATGGTCTCTGTCGTGTGGACCAGACATGCCTACACAAAGTTTTAACAATCTTTTATCACATCATCACGTTATCAGACAGATTTAACAGCTGTGTACACACTACTATATAATGGAGTCAGCCAAAGGTTAATTCAGCATCTATTGATAGTGAGGACAGGGTCTTAGTAATATCAGTTTCTCAAATATCCCCAAGGCCCTGCATTGAACTGCAACACTAAAATAAATCTTTTGCTGTCTTCAGCCTTTTTTTGGATTTGGATGCATTTTCTCTTGCATATAACCCACAATGTTTCTGACACACCAGTCTGTAATGCCAGTGGTGGCTTTGCTACAAATATGTACAGCTATGATCAATTGAGAAAGTGGGCAAAATAAGTCTAAAGTCACACTGATTAATGCATGAAGAAGGTCCATCACATGACCCACAGAATTCTGTAAGATTTTTAGATGGAATTGACCATGACAGCATGGACAGAATAAAGGGTGATGGAAAAGTGCATTGCATTCAAATTTTTATTTTGCAACAGGACATCAAACTGATGGAACAGCAAATTAATTTTACACAATAACATAGCACAACATAAGGAACACACATCTGCCATACAGGCAAATAAATTCACAGAACTGAAGACAGGTCTGGTTTATTTTTTGTATGACAACATATTTCAGTTGTGTTGTAACATGGAGTTTAACTTTAAAAGTTTAACTTGACCTTTAAAAGTATCTAACAAATTTGATTGACCAGTTTGAACAGTTTGCTGGCTAAGCTTTTAAATGTCTTCAACAAATAAACACCACTGCTTTCATAATTAAATGAATTACAAAATAAGGTAAGAAAATGCAGTCTTTTTAGGTATCTCCATTGTTATTGTCAGATCCAATTATCATGGAAATGCTTAATGAAATTAAGGATAAGAAATGTGAGATTTACCTGAAGAGGTACATCTGGATCCATTTCAAAATTAGGTACTATCTTCGACCATGGCTCAAACTTCTTTGAATCTGGATCAATATAATAGTCGAACACAGTTCCTTGAGAGGGGAACTTGATAGTTTTGAACTCAGCAATCCACCATTTACTGAACTCCACTCTGTAATCAACGAGCTGTATATAAAAATATACAGATCTTAAAGCTGTGCTAAATTTAATCCACTGAATAATACATTTCTGTTAATCTTTAAAAAGCATACTGTACTCACAAGAGTTTAACTGGCAGCAGAAGAAAACAGACAATTAGGAAAATGAAATGCCATCTGTGGCTTTTGTCTTCAAAGAACCACTAAAGCTTCTAAATTCCTAGTGCAAGTGTCTGAAGAGTGTACAAATGCGGATATACCTGATCCTGGAACAGGGCTCCTCCAAATGCCCAGATGGCAGCAAAGACAAAGTAGAGCTCATACAGTTCTTTATGGCAATCTGGAGGAGTGTGTTCTGGGATCAGCAGACATTCCAATAGGTAGCATAACATCTGGACCATACTCTGTTCTGGGATCGGGATTATCTTCTTAAATCTGGAGGAAAACAGTAACAGCTGGGTAAGGATTGACAATTCCACATTAAACAGAATAAACAATTCTGAAAGTTGTTTTAAGAGAAAACTGTCAATGCATGTGAAATTTATCATAAAATAAATAATGTTAACTTTAACTTTTTCTCTAAAGGTTTTTTCTAAAACAGCTAGAGCCAAAGTAGATTGGGCCAAATCTCCACCACAGAGATGTGACTGATTTATGGCTAGTTATCACAAATGTTTACTTATTTATTAAGATATCTATCTTTGGAAAACAGACAACTGATAACTGCACAATATGTACAATGGTGCCTTGTAGTGCTAATACTGCCCAGCGGCTCAAGGAAGACGATAAAATGATGTCTTCCTTAAAAATCAACAACTCCAGGGAGTTTTTACTTGCAGCAGTTACTTCAGCTTGCTCTTTGGTAATTCAGGCTTAGAACACTGCTGCTTTGAGACAATATACTATTGTAAAAAGTGCTATATAAGTGAGTAAACTTGAAACTTGCTTGATTACAGTGGTTGCCACAAAGGATGACACAACCAGCTATTATCTTTAGGACGCAATTACTTTCTCACACAGGGCCAGGTTGGATTAGAAATATTTTTGTACTCAATAAATTAAATAATCTTTAAAAATCTTTTTTTTTGTATTCACTTTGATAAACAGAAAAACAAAAAATTTTTTTAGAAGGATCAATCAATTTTAACATTACTATGAACGAAAGCCTTTATGCCATCAAACTACTAGTAAAATCTAGACATTGAACAATAAAGTGGATATTGTGACCAAGCTATTTTTTTGAAGGAATAAAAAAAACCTGCCATATGTCTAATTTAGATAGAAAAAAAGTTGTTGTAACAAGCAAAGTAAATTAAATCAGCTTTTTAAAAACTTTGGCAAAATTAAGTTATGAGGAAAAAAAGTATTTAAATGTTTGTTGGGATGAGACAAGACAAGGGATGCTGGATTTAGATGATGAAACTGAAGTTTTTAGCACATCTGTAGACAGAACACTTACAACATAAAAAGAAGGTTTAATCGACATAGTGAACTTGTTTCTTTCATAAACAGACATCACACTGTTTTATGATTTGTGTCTCTTCAAATATTTATGGACCTTAATATAGACTTATGGTATAATACAGTATGCATTCTCATTTTCCAGTACCTCATTAATTTACACTCAACACAGGTGCACAATCGCCACTATACTAGTAGAAAAGGAGGACTTAGGGAGTTCTGGAGGTGTCTACTCCCATTTTCACTCTATGAGTTTTATCCAAACACCCATAGCTCTGGCTCTAGCATTCAGTCAGGCTCACAACTATGTTTCAACTTTACAACATCATGTTTCATATGTTTCATTCGTGCCCAGAGATAGATTGGCGCCCTGTCCTGGGTATATCTGCCCAGCGCCCGAAACGTTCTCCCCTGGATGGGCATGGGGAACCCCACCATGACCCTAATATAGGATAAAGCGGAAGATAATGAATGAATGAATGAATGAATGAATGAATGTTTCATTCGACTCTTACTATTAGCACAGTGAATAATAAAGAGTTCCGCCGAACTGACCCAATGTATGTGATTCAGTGTCCCAGTCATTGTCCCTCCCAGCCAGTCAAAAAGGCAGCCAACTAAGGGGCGAGTGCTGCACCGCTTCCTAAAACCAGTGGGGAGTAAGCAACATAGACGGACCTTACTTTTGGTGGGCCTACAAGACATACTGCGCTCTGCTGCAGATTTACAGCCAAGTGGTGATACTAATGTGTGCTGCCCCCCCACCCCCCGCCGCCATGCACAGTAAGAAATAAAAAAGCCCCTCCAAGAAAGAAGCAACATACTCAAACATATAGACCCTTTCAAAAAATAATTAGAATGTCATGAAAAGGTTGATTAATTTCCATAAATCTATTCAAAAAATTAAACTTTCATTTTTTAAACGATCCTGGGTGACCTAAACCCTATTAAGAATTTATGGGGTATTCTTTGTTGTTGGGTCTGGTTCTCAATTTTCCTCTTGAGAATACCCCATAGATTCTCAATGGGGTTAAGGTCCATGATGGTATGGGCATCAAACCAGGATTTGCAGCTTCTGGTGGGATGGGCAGGGGCCAGGTCCTGATGGAAGATGAAATCTGCATCTCTATACAGATCTCTAGCAGAATGAATCATGAAGTCCTCTAAAACATTTTGGTAGACTGTTGAGGTGACCTTGGAATTAAGAAAGCAGAGTTTACCAACACCAGCAATGGACATTGCACCCCAAATCATGACTGTGGATATTTTATACTGGACCTCAAGCAGTTTGGATTCTGTTCCTTACCTCTACCGTTTAGTAGATGATTAGTGTGTCACACTCTGTTTAAAACCCTCCAAAAAATAATTTGGGCTGATTTCTCCATAGTATTAAATTTTTTTTTAATTCTTGTTTTCTTGGTTTTAATTAGCTGGAAGCCTCGTAAAATGATATATAACATTTTTTAATGTAAAAAATAAACAAATGAATAATTGTAATCATTTACACTGCAGGCTCTGAATCTATAATCTATGAAAGTTTAACTTTTTGAATGGAATTATGGAAATTAATCAACTTTTCCATGGTATTCTAATTTTTTGGAAAGGGTCTGTATGTGATGTCCCACTGGAGCTCAGGATCTCCAAGCTTTTTAAATGTTTAGCCCTGGAACAAATAATTTGATTTGCAAACACAGGTGTAGCAATGCCATGGAAAGAGGGAAAAATCCTCCAGCCACGGATGTCACATTACTGTACATACATCCCTAGAAACAGCTCTTCAATTTCTTAGGTCCCCCCATACACACCCCACACCAGATGGCTGAGTTGAAGAGAGTGGAAGGCACCTTAAAAAGGAGCCAAAATAAAGAATAAGAAATCAAGAAAGTAATAATGGACCACTGTGGTGCAATGTTTGCCACCAGTATGACTAGGACATTTAGTTGTGGGACATGGCATGCGGATAAAAGTAGACATGCCAGGCATGTGACGCAAAAATTAAAGCAAAGGGTTAAACAATGCCTTTCCTTATCAGTTAGAGTGACAAACCAAGACAGAGTGTGAGGTAAGGGGCATTGTTAGAAATAAAAACAGACACTGTAATGTAGCTGTAGCATGTGAGAGGTATGTACCAGTATGGGATTTTGGGATCTCTTAGCCTTTTAAATATTTAGTAATTTTCTTCAGATGCATCTGCAGCACCATGCTGCCGAAGTGTCCGTGGCCAGAAAAAAAAAAAAAAAACATGTCAATTAACATGTTAAAAACTGTATATCATAACATGAATCATCAGGACAGCATGGTGGATTAGTTGTTTTTATGTTTGCCTCTCAGCGCTGGGGATCCCAGATTTGAATTGTAATCTGTGTAGAGTTTCCATGTTTTCCCCATGTCCATGTGGGTTTCCTCTGGGTTCTCAAGTTTCCTGTTGCTGTTTCAGAAAGCCCTCTCAAATAAATAGAGTCTAAAGTATTTGCACCTTTTAGTTCTGCTGCTTTAGTCAGTTATGCCAGAGTCAGATGCTGCACTGTGTCAATTGAACACACGTTATTACTTAAATACTGTGCTTTATTAGCTCTAACTGCTAATTCTCTTTTGTTTGTTTATTTTGAAGTGTTGCCAATTTCCTTGAGGTGTCGTCAGCTCGTCATCCATGGCTCTGCCGAAGCACTGCGGCTACGACAATTACTGGATGGAACCTGTATTTATCTTGGAATGGCATCCCTGCAGGATGCCCTCAATGGACTTATAATACGGACTTATTAAATACGGACACCCGATAACCAATCTGTACATGGCTGTCGTGCACTGTTGATGCTGTACGGCTTTCCTGAAAATAACAACATAACGGAGTTTTTTCTTGCCACTGTCGCTTAGGCTTGCTCTTTAGGGAGTGAAAGGCTTATAACTCTGTAAAGCTGCTTTGTGACAAAAGCGCTATGTAAATAAATTACTTGAACTCCTCCCACAGTCCAAAAAACCTTCTCCCCTGGATGGGCGTGGGGAATCCCCCCATGACCCTAGCAGAGGATTAAGTGGAAGATAATGAATGAATGAATCATAAATGTGGCTAGTGCAAATGTCACATATCTCAAAGAATCAGAAGTGCATTTCTTGATTAACAAACTTTTATAAAATCCGGAGTGACAAACCATAATCTAATACAACCTTAATTAATTCTTTGACTCTTTAAACCTTTTTCAAATGGTCAACATCCATCCCAGCAACTGTCTAAAGATCTGAGTACCAAAGACCCACAAAGAAGTGAAAAGAAAAAGAAAAAACTAAGCCGGTTTATGCAGTGTGTATTGTTATTTGGAAATGGCAGTTAGAGGATATGTGCAAGCCAAGATTTGATCTAAAAGCCCCAAAAGACTCTTGGAGAAAATTGCACATTCTGATAAGAAAGGTTAATTAAAATCAGAACAAAACTCAAACAAGTATGTTGGTGCACTGCTCCACTTGCACAAACAATTGCCATAGACTGCATCACAAAATTCAATGTTTGAAATATGCCACGGAACATCAAGATAAGTATGATAAGCTCTGGGAATCGACTGCTGATTCTGACTGCTGAAAAAACCCGAACATACTTCAAATGCAACCACATCTGATACAGCAGAATTATTTGGAATGGCCAAACAGCAAATAAGTTTGGAATGGCCGTCATCAACACCTGTCTTGGATCTTAACTAACCTCTATATGTAAGAGAACACCAAGACAATGGCTGTTTTCCATAGAAGTTTTCATGTACAGTTTTAAAAACAAGTATTGAAAGGCTTTTAGTTTCATGTAGAACGCACTTGCAAATGTTTTCACACCTCATTAATTCATAGGGTTTTCTCTTTCAAGTGTTTAATCATCTTTAATTTGCTTTGTTGACAAAGTTGCTTGAAATTTCGTATGAACCTGTATAAAGTTTGTACATTTTTATTCTTTGTAACAGTATACATCTATTTACAAAACACATTTGAGAAAGTTAAGGAGAGTCTTAGTGTTACCTTGACCTTAGAGCTTCAAGACAGAGTGGGAGGTACTTGTCAAACAGAATGGTGAGATTGGCTTTTTCTGACTGAATTTCTCTTTTATCAATCCAACTTGACACTGGTGGGTTCCATCCTAAATCTGCAGGGTTAATATACAATATGCCTGTAAAGGATAAATTAGGTAGTCACAGATCACAGATGGGCAGTTTATTCTTATATACTGTGTATATATATATATATATATATATATATATATATATATATATATATATATTATATACTGTGTATATATATATATATATATATATATATATATATATATATATATATATATATATATATATATATATATATATATATATATATATAAAATGAAAACAAAATGTTTTCTGAAAAGAAAGAAAGGAGAGCTCTAACCAGCTCTGGAGACTGTAGCAGGAGTAGCAGTACGTAGGTGGCTAATCTCAAACAACAGCCTCATTGTGGGATTTAAAGGAATTCTCTCATTACTGGCCAATGTCAGCACCTACAATTACACACATGGGTATGTGCACACATACACACACACACATACAGACACACATTTTACATTCATTTATCTTGACTTAAGTAAACTTCATACATTCATAGCACATGCATGACATACATGATGTTACATGATGGTTTTGATGTTATGGATCATGGGTTATTAGAAGGCCACTAAATCTTCTTTTCACAATTTAACATTTAATATGTCATCTCATGAGAGAGAACATAAAAAAGAGTGAGAGAAAACATAAAAACTTTAGATTTGAACCTGGATCCCCAGAGCTGAAACGAGGACATGCTAACCATTACGCCACCATGCCATCTGTAATTATTACCTCTCAGATTAAAATTGTAGTACACTTTCAGTCTCTGTTAGGTTGATATAATGGAAGTAAATATTTAGACAAACCTACATTATTTATAAATTCATATCTTTTCCATCAAAATTTATTTGCTTTCACTAAAGTGAACCATGAAATGTAATACCTTGTTATCGTCCATAACTGTGTTCAAAGACTCAATCCACATTGGATCGATATCGCCGTCCAGCACAATCCACTTGGGTCCAGAATGGCTGATGTTGGCCAATTCACGCATGATGTTAGAAAAAAGTCCTGAAAAAAAAGACTATTTTTAGTACAAAATGCCAACCAAGGGTCAATAAAGGAAAGAAGATGTTTACAGAGAAATAGTAAGGGTGGAAACATAAAGATCTTCCTCACCATCTTTCCACTCCCTTGTGGCAGGGTTTATGATGCCAAAAAGCTCATCGTTAGTAACAGCTTTTGGGTTAAGATCGGCCCAAACGGGCCTGCGCTTCATGTTTTGGTAGGATTTATAGAGGGATTTGAGTACTTGTGACTTGCCTGTGCCAGCATTGCCAACCACAAACACAGAGTGTCGCACAGCCAGAAGCTCCTCCAGTTGAACTATCTGCAGGGAACAAATATTACTTTTCAACTGAGCACCATAATTACTTGTTTTCACATTTGACAAGGCATTGTTGGAGGAGACACATACAAGCATTGGTGAACAGACATATGGAGATGAAGTACACTGGTGTTGGTAAGTAAATCCAAATGTGTAACAAATATGGACATTTTATTGACAATAAATTGAATTAAGATCACAGGATTTTAATGGATGATGCAAATGAGAGGAATTCTATAAGAATATAGACATGAAGGAGCAAGAATAAGAAAAATAAGAAAATAAGAAAAATAAATAAAATAGAGCTGGGAAAGTATGCAAGTGACTGCATGTTTTAGTCAATAGTATTGGCAATGTGGCCTGCTGTTCTCCTAAAAGCTATTTCGACTTCCAAAAGGGCAGCATTATTATAACTAAATATTGGACTATTAGAAAATCTAAATGCAGCCTCCACCCCACCCTGATCTTTACCCAGCCCACACATATTTACCTCTTTTAAGGTAAGTCAAAGGGTAAGTCTGTCACCTGAAGATGACTTAGCTAAGCCCGATAGTCAGATGTCTGTGTGTATTCGCTGAAGCGGGGGTTAAACAGCTCAGTAAGAGCTCAGTCTCCACTGATGGAGTGCTGTTATGCTGTTGGGTGGCTCTTTGACCTGATCGAGATTGCACTTATTTCCCATGGCTCCAGTGTAAGCGCCATCACTGATATCCGAGACTTACTCTAATGCTGGAAATTACAGCTCTACTATAGCACCTGAGGCACTATTAAACTGTAATTCCTGCTTCTCTATATTTGACCAATATATCCAGTTCTGGTCTGCTCTGACTCTAATGTCTATTTGCCATGAAGACAACAGTTGGTTTATAGCTCTAAAAGAAGGCTATGTTTGAGAAAAGAAGGCACCATAGAGACAGGAAAAAGGGTGATTGCAACATCAATCAAGGGGGTTGGCTATCTCTGAACCGATGACACCATGACATTTTGAGACCTTCTAATGTGCTCAGCAGAAAGAGCGGTTCTGTAGTACCTGTCAGTCACAGCCTATAGAAGACAATGCAGACACTGAAGAAAAATGTAGTTCTAGACTAAAGCTTTAGCAAAACAGTAATTACTACACTACCTATCCCTTAAGAGTCACTATTTTAAGCTTTCAATTTTACAAGCAATTGCATGCAACTGTTTAAATACTTAAAGACAAAAAATACTTAAAGTTGTCACAATAATTTTCTTATTGAAAACTCTTTAACAGGGAAAATTGTTTTGTACATTTACATATAAACAGGTTACTTAATGTACCAGTTACCTTTTTTCCCACTTTTTGCTCCACATATTATCCATTTTATCAGTTCCACTTACCGTAAAGATAGACTTTGTAGTTCTACTTCTCTGTTTGTGGAGTACAGTACATACTGTTTTAGTCCCCTTTACTCTGTCCTCTAATGGTCAGGACAATAATTGCACCACAGAGCAGGAATTATTTGGTTGGTGCATTATTCCTATCCCAGCAGTGTCATTAAGGTGTTTGAATTCAACTACAGCAGCAGTGCTGAACTTAAACCTCTCACTACATCAGTGTCACTGCAGAACTGACAATAAACAAACTACCACCCACATTATACCTGTTCTGTTCTGACAAAAGAGCACAAAGAACCAACAGGGAAGGGACTAACAAAAAATATAAAATTAAAAATAGATGTACGTCTTTCTGTAATTGTAAAACAAAGTCCAGCTATATGGTAAGTGGAGGAAATATACAATGGAGCAAGAAGGGGGTGTGTCCAAACATTTGACTGGTACTGTATGTACAGACTTTGTCAATTTAGAAAAAACAAGCTGAGATCATGTTTACACAAAAGTATTTGTGGATAGTCACTGTGGTCTTTCAATGAGTTAAATACATTGTGATAATTTTCCTTTAATCCTTCACCAACAATGCACATAGCCATGAATCTAAATTGACTGATTAAATCATTTTACATACACACATTAAACACATGAGGGAAAAATTTACATTTGTTACAAGAAAAGTGAGTAAATATATGATTTATCATTTATGATATGGATTGAGCTGAACCTTAAAACATTTTAGCAAAAACAAATGCTGAGTTTTACTAAGCATTAATTTAGCATTGGTGAAACAATAATCTGAATGCAAATAAATTTATAGACAACATCTGTGTCAAAAAGAGTTTAAGACAAAAAAAACAGAAAGAATGTAAGAGATAAATAATGATGGCGTTCAATTAAAATGAAGGAAAATATAAACTGTTAAAATGCACATAAGATGCAAGCTTAAATAGATGGTTACACATAAAAGTGAACTCTAAAATAATTTTCTGAAAAAAATTCCACTAATGAGATTGAATTAGGATTTTTATGATAGGATCTTTTCACTTTAGTTTTAAAAATGCACCAGTGCTGGAACTGTGGTTTTAGACATAGACCATTTTACAATGGTTCATTAAAGGAGAAATAAAGATAATAAGACAGAAAATAAATAGCTAAACACTAATAAAACGCTTTGTTGTAAATGCAGTAAATGTCTTGGTTGTCCCTTTAAAGACATGGTGTATTATAGTTTTAAAATATAACAAACTGTGTTATTGTCATTAATATATATTTTTATGCCTATGCCAGTGACCGCCAAGGCTGGATGCATCATGCTTTCAGGTTGTCTAAATGTCTATTAATCCCCTTCTTATGAACATGTCTGTCCTTGAAGGATTAACTTTAGAGTTTGCAAAAACCTTCATACAAACGCAAGGATAAATCAATTGGAATTAAGTGGTTGGGGTCGAGGCTGGTTTGCCTTTTCTGTTGCTATACATCTGTTCCAGTCTTATGAATGCCATATTTCATAAACAAATTAAGAAATTCACTTTAAACTTGGCAAATTGTTTTAATGTTACCCAAAACTAAACTGACAATCTGTCTGGCTAAGTGTGTACTACTTCAATTTTGGGAGCCCAGATGTTACAGTTTTACTCTATACTTTCATTCATTTATTAACTTCGGCTTTATCCTCTACTTGGGTCACAGGGGGTTCCCCATGCCCATCCAGGGGAGACGGTCAGCCACTGGGAAGATACACCCAAGATACACAACAGGGCGCCAACCTATTGCTAGGCACACTCACTCACACACACAACCACACACTATATGGGGCAATTTAGAGCATTCAATTTAACTTGATCTATGTTTTTGTACTGTAGAAAGAACCCAGATAACCTGTAAGAAACCCATGCATACACAGGGAGAACAAGGGAACTCCACCCAGATTAGGTTTCAAACCTGGAATCCCCAGCGCTAAGAGGCAAAAATGCTAACCAGTAAGTCACCGTGCTGCCCTACTCTATACTTTTTGTAATATTTTTCTTTTATATGTTAAATAGCATGGCGGCACGGTGGCTTAGTGGTTAGCACGTTCGCCTCTCAGCACTAGGGATTCCCGGTTCGAATCCCTATTTGGGTGGAGTTTCCATGTTCTCCCCGTGTCTGCGTGGGTTTCCTCCGGGTTCTCCGGTTTCCTCCCACAGTCCAAAAACATGGATCAAGTCAATTGAATTCTCAAAAAATTGCCCCATATAGAGTGTGTATGTGTGAGTGAGTGTGTGCCCAGCGATGGATTGGCGCCCTGTCCTGGGTCTATCTGCCCAGCGCCCAAGACGTTCTCTCCTGGATGGGCATGGGGAACCCCACCGCGACCCTAATAAAGGATAAAGCGGGAGATAATGAATAAATGAATGAATGAATGTTAAATAGCAATTTGATGAATGTGAGTCATATATAATATTATGTGCTCATGTGGATTGCTACAAAGCCTAAAATGTAAACCTCTTCTGTGAAATGCATTTCTGAACATATTTATTTATATTTTTCTGTAAATTGGTCCAGAAATATTTTAACACTTTAAATATGTATTTTAAAATTTGTATGTTTCAGTGCATAGCAAAAAGATTACTCCCCAAAACCTGCTGCACTTACCTTTAGCACAAAGTTATCTTCTGCTTGCAGCTTCAGGTCCAGCACTGACTGTCTGACATATTTCTCGAAGTCAAGGTCCCTTTTGCGTGGGACTTCCAGAGCAGGAAACAGATCCCCAATGAGGCCCATGAAGACAGGCATGTCATCCGTTACAATCTTAGGCACATTAAAGTCTCTTAGTGCCCTCATAAGTACCTGATCCTCAGGTCGCTCAGGGTCACCTCTTTTCAAAGACCCAGCTACCACCAGCACAGATTTGATGGCACGCAGTCCCCAGTCATAATGGTCCTGAGAGATAACAGTGTGTTACATGAATAAAGAACAGTATGCAGAGAAGGCAAAATTCAAATATTAAAAGACAGTCTGGTCTATGACGACAGTATATGGCTTGGCACATTTTGATTTCACTTATAATTAATTTGCTTTAGCACACTGTAAGAATGAATTTAAATTTTAATCACAAGGAGATTCTTTTCATAAATTATATCTGAATAAGTTTCTGTGTTAAAAACTGCATGTGAATATTTTCTTTGCTGCTAAAACAACCTTCATCAGGAAAATTTTGTAACTTCATTTTCTGGCCTCCATTAATCTTAACAACAATGAATGCCAAGGATTAAAGAAAAGTAGGGTTTTATTATTGCTTTGGGGTGGCATGGTGGCTTAGTGGTTTGCACGTTTGCCTTGCAGTGCTTGTCATCAACATTCAATTTTGATTTGAGTTTTCATGTTCTTCTCATGTCAACGTGGGTTTTCTCTGGGTTTCCAGTTTCCTTCCATAGTCCAAAAACATGGATTCAAGGTCAATTGGCCGCTCTAAATTGCACCATGTGGTGGCGCGGTGGCCACCACAAGGTGAGGAGGAGCCGGTGCACTGAACATGGAGATTACATCTATAATTTAAATGTAATTTTAAATGATGTGTAATAAAGACCATTCCTCTCTGGAAAAATCCTGCCTCTAGTTCTCATTTGTGCCCACCCCTTATTGGTGGATAAGCTGAAACCCGGGACGAAAGAGGACCGAATTTATTTAAATTATTTATACAGCTGTAGGGTGGCTTAGTGGTTAGCACGTTTGCCTCTCAGCGCTAGGGATTCCCGGTTCGAATCCCAATCTGGGTTGAGTTTCCATGTTCTCCCCGTGTCCGCGTGGGTTTCCTCTGGGTTCTCCGGTTTCCTCCCACAGTCCAAAAACATGTCAATTGAGTTCTCCAAATTGCCCCCTATAGAGTGTGTTTGTGTGAGTGTGTGTGTGCCCAGTGATAGATTGGCGCCCTGTCCTGGCTGTATCTGCCCAGTGCCCGAAACGTTCTCCCCTGGATGGGCATGGGGAACCCCACCGCGACCCTAATAGAGGATAAAGCGGAAGATAATGAATGAATGAATTAATTAATATACAGCTGTAATGGTCTGGAGTCGCTTGTTTAAAATGCCGCTCCCATCGGGTCCATAGAATCTCTCTTCCCATTGCAAATGTTGTCACAGCTTAGTGTACACTGCCCATGCGGTACGGCGGCAGGTGACTTCCATGCCTCATCGTTTCCCGCAATAAGTGAAGACCCCAGAATCTTCCATTACAACCACGGTCACACCCCTATATGTGTGTATCTGTGTAAGTGTGTGCCCAGTGATGGATTGGAGTACAGATGGATTGTCCTGGGTGTATCTGCCAAAAATGTTCTCCCCTGGATGGGCATGGGAATCCCCTGCAACCCTAGTAGAGGATTAAGCGGAAGATAATGAGATGAAATTATTGCTTCGGACAATGGGTAACGTTATCAGCTAGTTGTCAGAAGCACATAATGTGTGTTTTTGTGTGATTTTCTTGGATCCATTTTTGGCTAAGAGCTTAATAACATTCTACAGAACTGTACCATATGACATTTGCAATTTTGTGAAATTATTCTCTGATTCCTTTTACCAGACTTCAAGTCTCTGCACGTTATTCACTGTGGAGAAATCAGCTAGTCAATGTGTATTTTGTAAATGTAAAGAAATTTAATGTACTTTAATAAAAAAAATGTCTTACCTGCTTTGACAAAAGTTCCTTGCAAAGCTGGTAAAGAGTGATGAATTTTCTAGCCAGCAGTTTTGCATCGATGAAGCCCTCTGCCACCAGCATGATCTCACAGATAAGTTCAAAGTCTGGCACTACCATAGCACAGGGTCTGCATGAATACCATGCAAGGTTTAGAAAAAGCTTTACAACTGGTATATGCATAAAACATAAATAAAAAATAATATATAAGGGGAATATAAACTGTGTTTAGCTATGAGTTTTGAGTCTGTTTAACCAACAAACAAAAGTTAGAAACAATGAACATTTTGCTAGAGAGAAAAAACAAACAGTCATCACATTAAATGAAGAAAAGTGGTTTATTTGTGATAAAGATGGTCAATAATGGCAAGTTTTTGTTTATATCACACTCCTGTCTTCCGTACCCCGCGTTGTCATACCGGGAGTTAAAGGAGACTTTTGGGAAACATTCCCAAAAATTGTGTTCTTAAAATTCGGTTGTTCTTGAAAGTTGATAATGAATAATTAAGAATAAATGTTATTAAGGAATGCAAATTTGTAGTCCTGCTATCCATATAGACAGTATTGTCATTTGTATAGTTTATTTTAGTTTTTTAACCAGAATATTAACTGCACTTACCGAAAGAGAGCTTTAAGGTTCTCGGGGAGTTCAGTCCTGCCAGCATAGCCTGGGTTCATTGTAATAAAGATTCCCACAGATGGTACCAGGTTTACGTCCTCTCCCATAAAGTTAAAGCGTTTTTTCTTGTCACGAATGGCATCTTGAATACTTTTTACCTAATAAAAGCAAAAAAAAATGCACAGTGCTGAAGAGTTAACTTAAAGATCAATTGACTCCATACACTAAAAAAACCTGAACTACCTTGAATTATCACATAAAATAAGACAGCCATGAAAAAAAAAGCTAAGGGAGAAGCTAAAGCTGCATTTCCCTCAATAAAACTATTGGATATATTTCAATTCAAAGCTGTGCTATGCTTTGCGTCTCAGTTGGGAAATGGAGGATGAAATGCACACTAAGCTTAGAGTGTTTTTCTTCATTGAAAATCACAGTGTTTTGCTTTGGTTTGAGACACTGTGATGTGCCAGAGATGTGAAAGCAGCCATCACAGAGTCATTTGCTTTACCTTTCTATCTCTCACCTTCTCAGAGAGACAGTGAGCAAAGCAACAGCCAGGGAAATGTGGCAATAAAATGAATATTTAATAAAGATAGGATCCATGCAGCCTACAAAACATTCTTATATAAAAAAATAGCACCCCTAGTCAAATTTTATGATAAATGAACATTCATATGACATGTACTAATATATACAGTTAGGGCCATAAATATTTGGACAGAGACAACATTTTTAAAATGTTTTAATCTTTTTAAAATCATCTTTAGATCTTAAGCAAAACCCTTAACCCTCATTGCTCCAGGGATGCTGTATCAACCCTGTGCTCACCTTGTAAGTCGCTTTGGATAAAAGCGTCTGCTAAATGACCGAATGTATATGTAATGTAATGTGGTTCTGTGAATTACCACAATGAATTTTAAACAAAACAATTCATCCATCCATCCATTATCTTCCGCTTTATCCTCTACTAGGATCACAGGGGGGTTCCCCATGCCCATCCAGGGGAGAATGTTTCGGGTGTTGGGCAAATACGCCCAGGACAGGGTGCCAATCTATTGCTGGGCACACACTCACTCACACAGACACACTCTATATGGGGCAATTTGGAGAATTCAATTGACCATGATCCATGTTTTTGGACTGTGGGAGGAAACCGGAGAACCCGGAGGAAACCCACACAGACATGAGGAGAACATGGAAACTCCACCAAGATTGGGATTCAAACCGGGAATCCCTAGTGCTGAGAGGCGAACGTGCTAACCACTAAGCCACCGTGCCGCCCCAAAACAATTCAGATTCAGTTAAAGATTTAATTCAGTGGGTTGAACAAAAATGATCGCATGAAAATATGAGGAACTAAAGCATTTTAAAAACATCAAAAGTAATTGGACAAATTAAATAATTGTAAATAATATATTCATTTCTAATATTTAGTTGAAAAACCTTTGTTGGCAATGACTGACTGAAGTCTTGACATGAACATCACCAGACGCTGTGTTTCCTCCATTTTAATGCTCTGCCAGGCCTTTACTGCAATGTTTTTCAGTTGCTGTTCATTTGTGCGCCTTTCTGTCTGAAGTTTTTAATAAGTGAAATGCATGCTCAAATGGGTTGAGATCAGGTGACTGACTTGGCCATTTAAGAACATTCCAATTTTTTACTTTTTACTCCTGCGTTGTTTTGGATTTATTTTTATTTGTCATTGTCCATCTGAAACGATGACCAATCAGATTGGCTGCATTTGGCTGGATTTGAGCACACAGTATGTCTCTGAATACCTCAGAATTTATCCGGCTGCTTCTGTCCTGTGTCACATCATCAATAAACACTAGTGAGCCAGTGCCACTGGCAGCCATGCATGCCCACGTCATCAAACTGCCTCCGATGTGTTTTACAGACAATGTGATATGCTTTGGATCAAGAGCTGTACAATGCAAAGTCCAATCTTGCCTTTTTATAAGGCTTATGAGTGGATTGCATAGTGCAGAGCTCTTTATTTACTTGCACGCAGTCTTCTCTTTATGGTAAACTTGGATATTGATTGCCTTTAAGTCAATTTTCCAATTACTTTTGGCCCCTGTAAAAATAGGGTGGCACATGTTAAGGAGCTGATAACAATAATCTTGTTCTCTCAACTGTAAGCTTAGTACTTAGGAAAGGCTATTTTTGACAAACGCGAAATAAATACGTGACAAATATGTACAGTATATGTAGAGAAAGAGAGCTATAGAAAAGCGCCCATTAATGTGGAGGTCCCAGAACATGAGGCAAAATATCTTTGAGAGATAGACACCGAAAGATAAACAGAGATTTTGGTGATTTTGGCCTCCAACACTAGTCCGAAGCCCAAGGGTCCACAACATGGTGAGAGGAGAAAAGACGTTTGGATGTGTTTTTAGGCCATTTTGATGACACACTGGTGGCTCAAGTTCATCTCGATTACTTAGGGTGCCGACAGGCACTCTGGGTGTAGATAGGCCGAGTTAAGCACTCCGGATAGAGGCAAACGGAGTTAAAGCACTCCAAGCGAAGACAGGCTGGGTAAAAGTACTGCGGGTGAAGACAGGCTAATAGAACAGTTATAGATCTTGCCACAAAGCAGAAGGCAACACTCGAAAAAACAAGCAAGATGGTTTGTAAAGGTTCTCAGTACCAGAAGAGTCAGAACTCAACCTAATTTAAGTATTAAAATAATTTTCCAAGCTAATAGATTCGGATTCATGAACGAAAACAAGCCACTTTTTAAACAAAAAAAAATCAGATTCCACTAAACAAAATCTCTTGAGCTGAAGGACTGAGGTTTATTATTAGAATCAAACAAACTAAAGATGTATCAAATAAACCAAAGGATTTAAATTCACATACAATAGATACTAAACAAGATGCTTACTTAGTCACCATTAAGAATGCTTTCCAAGTAAAATAGTTTGAAATTAACCACCTTATGAAGTCAACAGAAAGAACACTCTTTGAGATGAAGGAATTTGGCTTGCTTTCAGATCAGACAGGAAGAATGCTTTCCAAGGAAAAAGTTGGATATTCATCTGTAGAGTCAACAGGAAGAACACTCTCAGCATTAAACGGCTTCTAGAGTGCATAATGTTTTTTAAGCAGCAGGATTCCAACGCACTTATAGAGTTGACTGACCCATAGAGGTTCTCTGGACTGAAAGATTCACCTTCAGAGTCGACATGATGAATGCATTCAGAGCTGATAAAGAAACATACCATCCATTTGAGAGACAGAAGGACAAATGACTTTCTCTAAGCTAAAGGAGAAAGAAGCATGTGACAAGGAAACCACAGGTAAGAACCATTAACATGAAGAGCAAGTAAAACGTTGTGGAAAAAGAAACAAACTGAGGAAAATGCTGGACAATTCGGAAAAAGGAATTGGTTACGAAGCGTGTTGTTAATAGATTCATCTATTTAATCAGGTGTTTGTCATGCAACTTGTCTTTCAAATAAATTTTAGTTAGTTATTGATGTTGCCATCAACAAACAACACCACCCAGCACTTGGGTTAGAACTACACATGCAATGACCTAGGAAAAAAATAGTAAAGAATTTTAGAAATATTAGGTTAATATTATGTTTTTTGTGACATTGTGTCGAAAGGTTTAATGCAAACATGGTCTAATCTGGCTTAAGAATTTCCGGAGGCCCTTTTTGTTAGCTCTTGCTTAAATAAACTAAAGAGACTATTTTATTCTAAGAAATACTTTAAATGGAGTGTATCTGTATATTATGTCTACTGCAAGATCTAAATTGAACAGATTATCAAACCTGCTCAGTTCTCTACCAAATTCCAGTCACTTATACATGCAAAAAAATTTGGGGCTGTTTCACATCCAAGTAACTGTTCTGTGATGTTTTGTGGTGGTAGTTTTGTAATCGCACCAAACAAGTACAAAAAATCATAAAAACAACAACAATAATGAATTAAATGCATAGTGAATCGTGACAACTCTAAAAACCTCATTCAGTTATTCAGCTCGAGAAAAGTCGACAATTGGCTTGTGCACAGCTATCTCTGAGTCACCAGAAAAAAATACTTCAAAACACAAATCCCATTAATAATGCATCACAAACAACAACTAATCATAAATTAACTTGTTAACCGTTGTCAACTTAACTGTCATCAAAGGCAAATTAAATCTTGCACATCCTATATGTGATTCTAAGTGTGTAATTAAAATGCCACCGTCTTGTCATTTTCAGGAGAATTCCATATAAAACCTGATGATGCAAAATGGACATTTAACCACTCACAAATAAAAGCTGTTAAAACACATTCTCACATTAGAGAAACAAAGCACAAATAAGAAATTCATATTTCATAACAATAATGCATGGTTACTGCATGTCATGCATTCATAATTATTTATAGTGCCAAGAGACTCCAATTAAATAGATAACATTAATTTGTTTTTTCGTGGCATAATAAAACAGTGGATACCACTCTTGCCTTACAAAGAAAAAGCTCTGGATGTGTTTTTTATAGAATTTGTATGTTCTTCTCATAATACAAACTCATAATTTTTATTAGGAAAGGTTTGAGGAGGATAATGATAGCAAATTAGTAATATACTGCCAGCATTCTTTAAAAAATAACTTCCACTAAACTTTGACAAATTGGTGACTGACTATAAACTGATGCTCTTAGCTTTGCACATAAATTGCATTGTATTGTAAAAAATATATTCCTCCAGGAATTAATAAAGTATTCTGATTCTGAAGATTTTAGGCTTAAAAACAGACCAAAGGAATGTGTTTTACTAAAATTTTACTAGATTTTAAGATTGAAATTCTGTGTGGTAAGCTTGTTCGCCTTTGGGGATTGGCACCCTGCCCTGAGTGTATCTGCCCAGCGCCCAAATTGTTCTCTCCTCGATGGGCATGGGGAACACACTCCTCCCCCCATGACCCTAGTAGAGGAAGATAATTAATGATTGAAAATTCTGTGTGGTCTCTTGCTTTGTGGATGAGTTGATGTACCTAGAAAACATATGTCTTTCATATGATCCATCCAACATCAACAAAAGCATTGAGGTTTAAGATTTAAGATATAAAAAGCAAACAAAATTATAATATCCACCCCAACTTGTCCATCTTTTCCTTTTTTAATTATTGACAGTATGTCAGTTGATGTCTGAATTTGTTGATGAAATGCAAGACACTTTTAAAAGCTCACCTGCACAGCAACCACAGATAACACCTCCACTGAAATCCTGTTAAACTCATCGAAGCAGCCCCAGGCACCAGTCTGTGCCAGACCTTTGTAAATATTGCCACATGACTGCAGGATGGAATTGAGACATAAGAGAAAGTTAGGGTTGAAAAGTTATTTGACTGTTAAAAACAACTCATTTCAAAGAAGATATCAGTGAACAACAGCTGTGCTGTGATAACCGAATCATGAGTACAATCCCCTGGATTATTTGAATGATCTGACTCACTAGACCTGAGTCACGAGAATAATTTGCAGTCCTTTCATGGCCAGTATACCTCAGTGAACAATTTTATAAGGGAATTAAAAGAAAGATTGGTGTTTGCTAATACCCCTGCATTTAATTAATATTCAGTGTGCAAGGTCCTATGTAGCCAATATATATGCTTTAGGCGCAGCAGAGAAAATAAATGTAAAATATCCGGTGAGGGCACTGTTCTTTCTGACGCAGATTTGAGCTGACTGCAAGACTGATTGTGGGTGTGTGATCCTCAAGCCCCCTCTTCGGCTTTACATTTGCATCTCCCTCCCAACATATTTGCTCACTCTCATCGGTACCACAGTATGCTGCAATGCTAAGCAAAGGCAAGTCATGATATAGTATAATCAGCAGGTACAAGCAGGATAAAGAGATTAGTGGTATGTCATTATTGACTGACATATAATATGGCTTTTTATTCAAAGTGGAGAATGCAGAAAGGCTGACATGGTTTAGAAGCTATATAAGCCTAGTCATTGGAGCTTTACTAATCTACTGGCCTACATGTTGCTAGAGTACAGCTTTGATGTATGCGGCACCTAAAATGATGGACAGGCAAGAAAAAGAGGTTGTCACACTTTACATGGCTTCAAGACCTTGCAGTGCACTCTGCCACCCTAATTATTCACTTCATTAAAACAACACAACTTGTTATTTGCTACACACAAAGAAAACACCAATCTGCAAATAAGGACTCTGAGGAAGTAAAAGAAGTATCTTGAGTCCTTTGCTAAGTGCAGTCACCAAATCTGTCACCTTGTAATCCATCTGCTCAGAGCAGTTGAAGACATAGACCATGATGCCAAGTGCTCGGCCCAGGTCCTTGGTGGTCTCCGTTTTCCCAGTGCCAGCCGGACCAGCTGGGGCTCCACTCATGGTTAGGTGGAGAGACTGGGTCAGCGTGATGTAACATCTGTGAGCAAACATTAATATAAGCATGTTTTAAATCCATATAAAATATTTAATGTACAAATACTCAAACTTGTCAGTGGAATGTCAGTAAAGCCCCTCTATTGCAGTGTCATCAATGTGTGATTTACTCAGCTCCAAACATTTATTCAATCAATATAAACAATGATTTATTTCGTCTTGTGGCAAAACTTACATGTTCAATAATTAGGTATCCTGCCAAATAAACACATTGCAGATGAGTACAGACTGCTCTTTAGAATTTTGGAAACACTACAGTTAGGAACAACTATAACATTACAGATGTGTTACAGTCGTGTTATTAATGGCAGTGTGGTTGCAAGCTGGTCAAGAAGGTACGTTTGCATTATTTGAAAACAAGATACATCATCTCAACTTGCAGTACGAAGGTAGAACATAAATATATAAATAGTCTTTTCACTTTTTGAACTAAAAATAAATGCAGTAATCATTATTATCAATTAATTTATTTATTTTATCAGTTATTAGTCAAGTCTATCCAAGTACTCAGAGGAGAATACCTTGGGCAGATCACAAGTCCATCACTGTGCAGACACACAGGCAAATACCTTCATGCACACATTCACATATGGAGGCAATGAAGTATATTCATTACACCTACTAGATTATTATTAGACTGTGAGATCACCCAGTGGAAACCCACACAGACATGAAAGAACCTTAATTTCAGGGCATGAGTTGCTCTGAGGTCACAGTGCTATCCCCTTACTTACTTAACTTACTTATTCTACTGACTTACTTAAAAATGTATTTACTGAATGACTGTCTGCCTGACTAATGACTAATGCTTATTTATTTAGTATCACTAAACAGTAGTCGGGCGGCACGGTGGCTTAGTGGTTAGCATGTTCACCTCTCAGTGAAAATGAGAATCATAATTTGGGTGGAGTTTCCATGTTCACCCTGTGTCCTTGTGGGTTTTCTCCGGGTTCTCCGGTTTCCTCCCACAGTCAAAAAACAGGTAAATGTAATGCTCTAAATTGCTCTATAGAGAGTGTTTTTGCGTGCGTGGCCGTGTGAGTCAGTATGCCCAGCGATAGATCGGCGCTCTGTCCTGGGTGTATCTGCCCTTCGCCCAAAACGTTGGCATGTGGAATCCTTAGAGGAGTAGGTGAAAAATAATGAGATGAAATTGTGGTCATTGATCATTTAATGAATGAATGATCAGTAGTCACCAAGGTCAGTCACAAAACAGTATAATGGAATAATTCTACTAACTTAAAAATGTAAAAATCTTAAATATATAATAGCCAAAGTGGGTATGTGATGGTCAATTTTAAATGAAGGACATTTAAAGGGCAGCTAATAAACTATATAGCAACAGATGGGGTGCGGACAGTGTATTTAAAAAATTCTTAATGCTTGACTTGCAGCTCAATAAATGCAGTGTGTCCAGCAACACAATGCCCATAAACATTTTTATACTTAATGTACTTTTATTAATGAAAGTTTAGGATCATATGAAACATCAGCTGTTTTATAGACATGACACAAATTTTAAAGCTCAGTGCATAATGGAGCCATCTGTGTGGCTGACATTCCTTAGCGTATTCATATCAACATGGATGAAAGCCAGAGCTCTGACACGGTCAGTAGAGTATTCCCAGAGTTATGATTTCCCCTCCCCCATCCTCCACCATATGTTCAGCAAGACACAGCAGCATTGATTTCTCTCCATCAAAGATTTGCATCTCTGCTTTGTTGCCGTTTCAAAGACATCCAAAGACTGTTTGCAGCAATTTTGTATTAACAGCTTGCCATGGAGCTTCAGAAGCCTGCTGTCTGCTTTTAACAGGAATGTGTTTAATAGACATTTTCTTTCTTAATTAGACTTCGAAGCTTGCACTATTACCAGAATAAGCCAAGTGTGTCAGGACAGCTAAAGTCTCCGCTCTTAAAGCAGTAGTTTTAAACAGAGGCATCTTATCCCCCAATGTCTGTCCTGTTCTAAAAATCCTAGTTTTCGTATGGTGAAGCCTCCCTCCTCCATACAGTGGCCACCATTAAAATAAATTTTGTAAAGCATTTTTTTAATTTTAAACTATAAAATATAACATTTTGTTGTAAATGCTAAATGTTAAACTTGACAAACCAATACAAGCTGTGACGATTGTGAAAAAAAAACAGCGTAAACTGGGAAAAAAAAATGGAATTCTTTCATGGTTAATGAGAAAAGTTTGAGTTTCTTGAAGTTGATACTAAGCTTCAACACAATTGATACAGTAATAGTCATAAAAACACAAAGCTTTTTTTTTCTTAATTAAAAACATTTATCAATAACAATGATGACATTAAACTAACATGAAACTACTGTAAAGTTGCCATTGTAGGACCTTGTAGAGGTAGCAATGCACTCTAATTCCAAGTGCAAATGTGCAATAAAAAATATTTATTTGTTAAGTTCTAATAGTCTGATATATAATCACAATTAATTATTCTTATAATGAATACACGGGCTTAGTGGTTAGCACATTTTTGCCTCTCAAAACTAGGGATTCCCAATCCCAATCTGGGTGGAGTTTCCATGTTCTCTTCGTGTCCGCGTGGGTTTCCTCCGGGTTCTCCGGTTTCCTCCCACAGTCCAAAAACATGGATTAAGGTCAATTGAATTATCCAAATTACCTCATATAGAGTGTGTTCATGTGTGTGTCTGTATGAGTGAGTGTGTGGCCAGCAATAGATTGGCCCTGTCCTGGGTGTATTCGCCCAGCGCCCGAAATGTTCTCCCCTGGATAGGCATGGGGAAACCCCCCAAGACCCTAGTAGAGGATAAAGCGGAAGATAAGGAAGGATGGATGGATAAATACACCATAACACTCTCTAAGTTTTATACAATCCTTCTGTTTATCTTACTTTAACACACTTTAAATAACCTAGCAGCAATAGTAGTTTTACAAAGGCTATACACACACACACACACACACACACTATATTACAAATCTTTTTGTTTTTCTACCCAGTCATTTTGACCCCAACACCAGTTTATTTTGTTTGAATTTGAAAAATTGGACACAGACTTTTCTCCATGTACAAGAGGCATCTTTGTGGAAAAAAAATATTTCTCATAGTTTATTTACATTTGAAAAAGTAGCATGTCCAAATTTAATCATACTTTTTTCAATAATTAATAAAAAATAGTTATTACAGCATTCAAACATTTCTTATAATTGCCGACCTGCTCTTTGCATGTCTCCATTGGTATTATTTCCTATTCGTCTTTAGCCATGAGCTCCAACTCTTTAAGGTTGGACGATATCCTTGCCATCACCCTGATCTTTAACTCTCAACAGATTCAATTTATTCAGCAACAGTTCCTCAGTCAGCGTCGTTGTCTTAGCCATGCCTGGCCACATACAAACTGCAGAGAGCTGCTGTTTTTCACCTGTTGAGTTGATTAAAACAGCTGTTCCCAATGAATCAGGGTAATTATGATGCTTTAGAACAGCTTGGACTATTTAGAATGGTATAGAACATTGCGTTTTCCCGTAGACTGACTGTTTGTGAAGAATTTGAATTATTTTGGACATGCTACTTTGGGTTCAAATGGAAATAAAAGCTAAGAAATATTTTTTTCCACAATGATGCTCCAATGACGTCTTGTTATTTTTTAGTAGAAGCCAGTGTCATTTTTGGTCCAAAAATGCTTGTTGAATAAAATTATCTTTAATATAAAATAATATATTTAAATAAAATACATATACACACACACTTGCATATATACACACACACACATATATATTGTAAGAAATCCGGGCTCTGCGTCTGCCTCTCCTGCACGCTCTGTCACTCGCGCTCTTAGCCCCGCCTTCTAGTTCCGCTTTCGCTCCGGCACCAGGTGAGGCTAATTTGTTTGATGGGTCGTTTCTCTTATTTAAGCTCTGTCTTCGCACGGGACGGATCGCGAAGTATTGTCCCTGATTTATCATACATGCCGAGCGATTTTTTGACTGCTATCCTGTCTGCTTTTGTGTCTCGTGGTGCGTCTGGTCTCGGTGAGTGCGTGTCTGTTTATGTTAGCTGTGTGTTAGCATCTGCGTTCTCACCTCCGTGTATAGATCAGTATTTGTCGTTGTATGAGTGAACGTCTTTGTTTAACTGTGATCGCTCCCTGGTGTCTGTCTGAATCTCTTTCTGTTTTCAGTGTTCATCCTGTCCTTAGTGTCCTGCGTCCCGGGAGCGATCTCTGTCCGTCCGCTCAGGTGGTTCGGCTTCGGCCGGGTGGGGCGGAGTTCGCACTCGCCCCAGCCTGCTCCGCTGGCGCGCCACCACCTGAGGGCGTCCGTGTGTCATCGTTCACTCTACTTACTAACGGTTCCAAGCTTTATACTAATACGCTCTGTTTTGGTGAACTAACGTTGTTTCCTCCAGTGTATACTAATACCTTGACTGTCCTCCCAGCCCTCGTTGTTCTCAGTCTGGTTCCCAGCCTTCAGTCGTCCCGTGTAGTTCATCATACCTCTTTGTGCACTTTCTACACTCTTTCTTCTTTCAGGTTTTGTGATTACACTCTCGTTAACACACCTATTCTGTCTATCATAGGGTTTGTTATTTTGTCTATCCTAGACACACTCACTAGCTTCTTCTATCTCTTCTCACGCATAACCAGTGTAGGGTTCTCTTACTACAGCGTAGTTTACTCTGTGTGCCTTGTTTTATTTAGTTTTTGTTTTGGCTCGGTGTTGTGCTCTGCCCAGTCCTCCGTCCAGGTTAATCACCCCGGCCTGGGTCCAGCGGGCAACATCCTCCTCGCACCATCCTCCTCCTGCACTACCCTACCTCTGCCTTGCATTTCAATAAATAACTGTTGTTCTGCATCCACGTCTCCAGAACTCTCCTTACAGACGTTTTGTGACAGAATACTTCACCTCACCATGGAGACGGCGGAACAACTGCTTCAGATGCTGGCGCAACAAGTACAGGACCAGGGACAGGTCATCCAGATCCTGATGCGCCAATTGCAAGAGCTGTCCACAGGAGCTTCCAAAGCACCTGCCCCGCCATCAGGTGACGCCGTGGGTAATCCCAGCAGCAACACAACACCTAACCTGTCTCCTCAGGTTGCCTCGTCGTCTACAGGGGCCACCTCGGGCACTGCTGGGATGGGCTCCCCCACGGCTGGAGATGGCTCAACGCTCATCCCCATCCCGGAACCGCCATGCTATTCCGGGGACCCCGAATCCTGCGAGGAGTTCCTCCTGAAGTTCTCCCTCTTCCTCGCCAGCCGTCCAACCACCACGGACCGGAACGCCATCGCCCTGCTCATTTCCAGGCTCACCGGTCCGGCTTCCGCATGGGCTACGGCCATATGGCAGAATAACGGGTCTGACGCCACGTCACTCACCGCCTTCCTTGAGGCGTTCCGATCCACCTTCAACCACCCTCGCCACGGGGCGGCGGCCGGAGACGAACTGCGACTGCTCCACCAGGGTAAGAAATCGGTGGCAGAGTACTCATTGAAATTCCGCACCCTGGCGGCCGCTAGCGGATGGAACGAGGTGGCGCTAATTTCGCAGTTCAAAGCGGGTCTGGCCTCGTCGCTGCAGAGGGAGTTGGTATATCGCTCTCTCAACCTGAACTTATCCCAGGTCATTCAGCTGGCCATACAGCTGGATCAGCACGCCACCCCGCCTGACTTTTTCCGAGGAACCTACACTCCGCAATCCGCTGGGGTTTCCACGCTGCCCGTCCCTATGGAGTTGGGACGGACCGGGGTAGCAGAGCGGCAGCGGCAAGAACGGCTGCGCCAACACCGTTGCCAGTACTGCGGGAGAACAGGACATCAAGTGGCGCATTGCCCCAAGAAGACGCAAGAGTTGGCGGACGAGCAGGCAGAGGTAGCAGGAGGAGTGAAGAGGACTGGGACACGACCTCCGACGCCCAGCAGCGGCAAGGTGAACTCGATTCAACCTGTTTATAAGGGCAACTCACGCATCTACACTCAGATATCTCACCCGTCACGTACCTTTACAGTGATTGCCCTCATCGACTCGGGTTCTGAGGGGGACTTCATTGAGGAAAGCCTGGTACGACGCCTCAAGGTACCTTCCGTTCCCCTACCGGCTCCCATCAAGATCTCGGGAGTCAATGGGGCCACAGTGGGAACCGTTACACACAGAACCCGACCGATTTCACTGGGCGTCGGCGCACTCCACAAAGAGAAGAGGTCGCTCTTTATTATGCGTAAGCCGCTGTCACCTGTCATCCTGGGTCAGCCTTGGTTGCGTGACCATAACCCCAAAATCACCTGGGAACCACTGGACATTTTGGCCTGGTCACCACAATGCGTCAATCGATGCCTGGTCCCAGTGGGACGGAGACTGCGCGTGGCGGTCACAGACCAACTTCCCGTCACTCTTCCCGATAACGTCCCGGACGAGTACCGAGACCTGGCGGAGGTCTTTAGTAAGGGGCATGCATGTCGTCTCCCCCCGCATCGAGAATATGACTGCGCCATCGAACTCCTGCCTGACGCCAAGATTCCCCGTTCCACGCCTTACCCTCTATCTGTGAAGGAGACTACAATCATGGAGGAATATATTAACGAGGCCTTGGCACAGGGGTTCATCCGACCTTCTAAGTCCCCCGCCAGCTCCAGCTTCTTCTTCGTCCCCAAGAAGGACGGCTCCCTACGGCCGTGTATAGACTACAGAGAACTCAACCGAGTCTCTAAGCGCTACACTTACCCCATTCCTCTCGTCCCCTCGGCTCTGGAACAACTGCGTACCGCCAAAGTGTTCAATAAACTCGACCTGCGCAACGCTTATAATCTGGTCAGAATCAAGGAGGGCGACGAGTGGAAGACGGCGTTTAGCACCACGTCTGGCCATTACGAATATCTGGTGATGCCGTTCGGATTGACCAACGCACCTGCAGTTTTTCAATGCCTGGTCAACGACGTTCTCCGTGAATTCCTGGGTAAATGTGCGATCGTCTATTTAGATGATATTTTAATATATTCATCAGATCCATCCAGTCACGTTATCAACACGAAAAGTGTTCTCAAACGTCTGCTGGAGCACGGATTGTTCGTCAAAGCGGAGAAGTGCGAGTTCAACAAACGGGAGATTGCCTTCCTAGGCTACATCATAAATGCTCAAGGAATCCAGATGGACCCGATGAAAGTCCAAGCGGTGTTGGAGTGGAAGACGCCCCAGGCAGTGAAAGAACTTCAGAGTTTCCTTGGATTCGCGAATTTCTTTAGACGATTTATTCGCTCTTTCAGCCAGATCGCGCTCCCATTGATGCAAATACTCAAGGGTAAACTTAAGAGACTCTCCTGGTCGGACAGAGCTCAGCAGGCGTTTGACAAGTTGAAGAAGGCATTTACCACGGCGCCGGTGCTCGCCCACCCTGATCCGGACCTTCCATTTATTGTCGAGGTGGACGCATCCTCCTTAGGGGTCGGGGGCATCTTGTCCCAACGTTCGGGAACCCCCCCTAGGTTGCACCCCGTGGCCTACTTCTCCAAGAAACTCTCCCCCGCAGAACAGAATTATCACGTGGGGGACAGAGAATTGTTGGCCATTAAACTGGCATTCGAGGAATGGAGGCACTGGCTCATGGGAGCCAAGTTTCCGGTCCAGGTGATCACCGACCATCGCAACCTGGAGTATCTGAAGTGTGCTCGACGACTCAACGCTCGACAGGCCCGATGGTCTCTGTTCTTTAACCGCTTTGAGTTTACGGTGACCTACCGGCCCGGAAAAGACAACGCCAAGGCAGACATCCTGTCAAGGAGATACGAGGACCAGGAGAAGGCGTCGCCACCAGTCAAGACGATACTGCCAACCCGGGTATTTGTGCAAGCGGTCTCCTGGCAATTGGATGAACTGATCCGGGCCGCCAACAGGGAGAACCCGGAGGTCCGCCTAAGAGAGACGCCTCCGGACAAATTGTTCGTGCCCACCCGTTTTCGCCAAGAGCTAATCGCCTGGGTCCACACGAACCTCAGCTCTGGACACCCAGGTGGCAACCGCACCTTTGAGAGGCTCCGGGAGAAATACTGGTGGCCGTCCATGAGGACCGACGTAGCCCGAGACGTCGCGTCATGCGCCACCTGCGCTGCCACCAAAACCCCACGCCAGCTCCCGGCAGGGAAACTGAACCCGCTCCCTGTCCCCCAACGCCCGTGGAGTCACATCGCCCTCGACTTCGTGACGGACCTACCAGTGTCAGAGGGCAACACCACCATCCTGACCATCGTGGATCGTTTTTCAAAGGGGGTCAAGTTCATCACCTTGCCCGCACTGCCCTCAGCCTTCCAGACGGCCGAAGCTTTGTTCGCAGAGGTTTTCTGTCATTTCGGCCTCCCGGAGGACATCGTCTCGGACCGGGGCCCACAGTTCACCTCCGCCGTCTGGGAGGCCTTCATCAAGAAGATGGGCGCATCCGTCAGCCTCACGTCGGGTTACCACCCAGAAAGCAATGGACAGTGCGAGCGGGCTAACCAGGAGCTGGCCAAGTTCCTCAGGAGCTACTGCCAGAGCCACCAGCACGACTGGGCTACCTTCCTCCCCTGGGCTGAGATCGCGCAAAATTCTCTCAGGAGCTCCAGCACGGGAATCACCCCTTTTCAATGTTTCCTGGGATTTCAGCCGCCGTTTGCTCCCTGGGACCCCACTCCATCTAACGCTCCGGCCGTCGACGACTGGTTCCGCAGGAGCGAAGAGGTCTGGGAAACGGTCCACCAGAGGATTACTGAAAGCAACACCAGGACCAAACGGTTTGCAGACCGCAGGAGGAGTGAGGGTCCCCCCTACCAAGTCGGAGACCAGGTCTGGCTCTCCACTAGAGACCTCCGGGTACCCGGCAGCAAGAAGCTGGGTGCCAAGTACATTGGACCGTACCCCATTGTCAAGAGAGTGAACGACGTGACGGTGACATTAGGACTACCCCCCCGACTGAGAATCTCACCATCCTTCCACGTCTCCCTCCTTAAACCCTTCAAACCCGGGCCCCTTGACAGTGAACCCCACCAACGCATCTCTAGAGAACTCCCCCACGACCGTCCCACGTACACCATTAATGAGATCCTGGACTCACGACGGACTGACTCAGGTATAGAGTACCTTGTCGACTGGGAGGGGTACGGTCCCGAAGAACGTTCATGGACTAGACGGACGGACATACTGGACAGGACGCTACTCGACCAGTACCACCTGACTCACCCTGACCGTCCCGCTCCCCGTCCCAGAGGAAGACCTCCTCGCACACCGGCTCGCAGAGGCAGACTCCCGGGCTCCCTACCCAGCAGACCTAGGGGTCGCCCACGCCTTAATCCCCTACCTGCCTCTGCTCCCCCCAGTACCAGCCAACCTTGCCCGGCTGGCAATCAGGACATGGGTCTCCCGATCCCTCAGCCCCGTAGGCCCAGGGGTCGTCCCCGCACCAGACCACGTCCTGAGTCTGACCCATCACCCGGTCCCTCTTCTGTCCCGGGCAGAGCCACCCGCAGCACCCGTTCCCGTCCCGACCCTCCCCGAGTTAGTTCCGGTAGGTCGTCTCCTGTTGGCCCCGGTGGTGCCCCCTTGACGACCTCTTCGGGGGGGGGCTATGTAAGAAATCCGGGCTCTGCGTCTGCCTCTCCTGCACGCTCTGTCACTTGCGCTCTTAGCCCCGCCTTCTAGTTCCGCTTTCGCTCCGGCACCAGGTGAGGCTAATTTGTTTGATGGGTCGTTTCTCTTATTTAAGCTCTGTCTTCGCACGGGACGGATCGCGAAGTATTGTCCCTGATTTATCATACATGCCGAGCGATTTTTTGACTGCTATCCTGTCTGCTTTTGTGTCTCGTGGTGCGTCTGGTCTCGGTGAGTGCGTGTCTGTTTATGTTAGCTGTGTGTTAGCATCTGCGTTCTCACCTCCGTGTATAGATCAGTATTTGTCGTTGTATGAGTGAACGTCTTTGTTTAACTGTGATCGCTCCCTGGTGTCTGTCTGATACTCTTTCTGTTTTCAGTGTTCATCCTGTCCTTAGTGTCCTGCGTCCCGGGAGCGATCTCTGTCCGTCCGCTCAGGTGGTTCGGCTTCGGCCGGGTGGGGCGGAGTTCGCACTCGCCCTAGCCTGCTCCGCTGGCGCGCCACCACCTGAGGGCGTCCGTGTGTCATCGTTCACTCTACTTACTAACGGTTCCAAGCTTTATACTAATACGCTCTGTTTTGGTGAACTAACGTTGTTTCCTCCAGTGTATACTAATACCTTGACTGTCCTCCCAGCCCTCGTTGTTCTCAGTCTGGTTCCCAGCCTTCAGTCATCCCGTGTAGTTCACCATACCTCTTTGTGCACTTTCTACACTCTTTCTTCTTTCAGGTTTTGTGATTACACTCTCGTTAACACACCTATTCTGTCTATCATAGGGTTTGTTATTTTGTCTATCCTAGACACACTCACTAGCTTCTTCTATCTCTTCTCACGCATAGCCAGTGTAGGGTTCTCTTACTACAGCGTAGTTTACTCTGTGTGCCTTGTTTTATTTAGTTTTTATTTTGGCTCGGTGTTGTGCTCTGCCCAGTCCTCCGTCCAGGTTAATCACCCCGGCCTGGGTCCAGCGGGCAACATCCTCCTCGCACCATCCTCCTCCTGCACTACCCTACCTCTGCCTTGCATTTCAATAAATAACTGTTGTTCTGCATCCACGTCTCCAGAACTCTCCTTACAGACGTTTTGTGACATATATATATATATATATATATATATATATATATATATATATATATATATATATATATATATATATATATATACACACATATATATATTTAAATAAAATACATATACACACACACTTGCATATATATACACACACATATATATATATATATATATATATATATATATATATATATATATATATATATATATATATATATATATATATATATATATACACACACATATATATATATATATATATATATATAGGGGCGTACATATACATATAGGGCGTGTTCTTCCTGTGTCTGCGTGGGTTTCCTCCGGGTTCTCCGGTTTCCTCCCACAGTCCAAAAACATGGACCAAGGTTAAGTGAGTTCTCCAAATTGCCCCATATAGAGTGTGTTTGTGTGAGTGAGTGTGTGCCCAGCGATAGATTCACGCCCTGTCCTGGGTGTATCTGCCCAGCGCCTGACATATATATATATATATATTCATTCATTCATTATCTCCCGCTTTATCCTCTATTAGGGTCGCGGTGGGGTTCCCCATGCCCATCCAGGGGAGAACGTCTTGGGCGCTGGACAGATAGACCCAGGACAGGGCGCCAATCCATCGCTGGGGACACACTCTCTCACACAAACACATATATATATATATATATATATACACACATATATACATATATATATATATATATATCTATATGGGGCAATTTTGGACTGTGGGAGGAAACCGGAGAACCCAGAGGAAACCCACGCAGACACGGGGAGAACATGGAAACTCCACCCAGATGAGTATATATATACATACACACACAAAGGTTAAAATGTGCTGTCACTATTATGTTATTATGTTATAACATTGCAGCCTTTTCCCTCCAAAGCTGTTTCACATCACTGATGCATTGCTTTTAATTAAACATAATGACACTGCAGGTGTTTGATACAGAACCAAGTGCTGTGTTTCTTTAACTGTTCCACCATGCTGCCTGTTACAAGATGAATACTACTAATCTAATTAAATATTATTATAACATTATTATATTCATAAATAAATGAAATACATAAATGTTACTTGAATGGATTTAGGTTTGTTTTTTGCATTAATTACATCAAATCTTACAGATATTATTGAATGTATTATTGTCTATATTTTTTAAACAACCGACTTCTATTTTGTACACACAGTGACATTTAAAATGATAATGAGCATTCATGCAATGTTGGTGAGAAATGTTGGACCTACCTGTCAGTGAGAGGTGTGATGACAAGACGTGGCGTATTGCCTAAGTATTCATAGGAGTATAGGAACTGGGCATCACAAATGTTGGCAAAACAGTGTTTCTCTCGCTCATCCCAGCGATGACGCAGTTGAGAAAGCCACAGAAATGCCTGTGAGTTATCAACCTAAGACAAAAAGGCACAATAGGTTTTGCTGTTTTAGCCTAAATATAGCCTGCTTTAAAACATCTGAAATAGACTGATAGTCAATCTCTGTATGCTAGCAAAAACATCACTACTATAAACGTGTTTTAAAATACTACAATAACCAAATCAGGTTTTTTTTATTTCCTTCTTCCTTTTTCTTTTTAATGAAATTACATTTATATTATGTCAATGACATAACCTCATAATCAGAATTTGTGTCTTTTAATTTAACAGAGATGCTGATTTGCAAAAACATTTACAGTGATCTATTTTTTCCTTTGCTCTGCAGCACTCTGCAATTAGTGGCATTTCTAAAATGTTACATGTGTCAGCTGCAATTCCAACAAGCCGAGGTTCTTACAAACATGGTGCCTACTACTATCTTTGGAGAAACTGACAGTTTCCAGTGGTAAAAAAAAGCAGAAGGCTTAGCTGGAAAGATGCACATGAACATGTAGGTTGAGTTAATGTTGTTGCCTGGCTGTTTTATTAACCAGTTTAACATAAAATGATAAACGTAAACGCCAACATTTCAATTGAATATAATTATAATTAACAAATAAATATATTTAAGGAAAGACAATAAGCAATGAATAATCAAAAGTATTTAGCTCCTGGCGGCACGGTGGCTTAGTGGTTAGCACGTTCGC
This sequence comes from Corydoras sp. C115, assembly GCA_019802505.1. Classification (NCBI taxonomy): domain Eukaryota; kingdom Metazoa; phylum Chordata; class Actinopteri; order Siluriformes; family Callichthyidae; genus Corydoras; species Corydoras sp. C115. Next base: position 2,456,762 of record JAFMOC010000022.1, on the reverse strand, counting down.
CTCTCAGCGCTAGGGATTCCCGGTTCGAATCCCCATCTGGGTGGAGTTTCCATGTTCTCCCCGTGTCCGCGTGGGTTTCCTCTGGGTTCTCCGGTTTCCTCCCACAGTCCAAAAACATGGATCAAGTTAATTGAGTTCTCAAAATTGCCCCATATAGAGTGTGTTTGTGTGAGTGAGTGTGTGCCCAGCGATGGATTGGCGCCCTGTCCTGGGTCCATCTGCCCAGCGCCCGAGACGTTCTCCCCTGGATGGGCATGGGGAACCCCACCGCAACCCTAATAGAGGATAAAGCGGGAGATAATGAATGAATGAATGAATTTAGCTCCTGTCTAATAAAATTAATACATTAATATTTCTAAAAAATGTGATGAAAAGGTGCTGGTTTACTTTTAGCTACTAGAATAAATAAAATTACTGCTGATGGAAGAACGTTCTCTCACAAGGCTCCATAAATTTGGAATAGCCTTCTAGTTGCTGTTCACGATTCTGAATCACTATTAATCTTTGTAGATTTAATAAAGTATTAATCTATAAAGCAGATTAAAAACACATTTATTTAATTAGGCATTTAATTGATTCTCTGTAGATAAAGTTGTAGATCTCAGGTTTGGTAGTGTTGGGTTGGTGATCTGGGATCAGTCTCTGCTGGCATTTCATGTCTTCACCCAGCTCATCATGAAATGATGCTGTTCTGAAATGATGGAACCTTCTCAACTAAGTAGAGTCTGCAGTATTTGCACCTTTCAGTTCTGCTGCTATAGTCAATTATGCCAGAGTCACATGCTGCACTGTGTCAATCAAACTCTGGTTATTACTTAAATGCTTTGCTTTATCAGCTCTAACTGCTTTTCTTGTTAGTTTCTTTTGAGGTGTTGCCAATTTCCTTGAGGTGTCGTCAGCTGTTCATCCATGGCTCTGCAGGAGCACTGTGGCTATGACAATTACTGGATGGAACCTGGATTTCTATTGCACTGGCAGTCCTGCAGGACACCTTCAATGGACTTATATAGTTTTCCAATTGTGAGAGTTTTCCACTTGTTAAATACGGACACCTGATCACTACACAATCTGTACATGGCTGTCCTGCACTGTTGATGCTGCCCCGCTGCTCAAGGAGGATGAGTTTTATTCCTTTCCAAGGTTTCTTCCTTAAAATAACAACATAACAGAGAGTTTTTTTCTTGCCACTGTCGCTTTGGTTTGCTCTTTGAGGGTTTAAAGGCTTTCAACACTGTAAAGCTGCTTTGTGATAATGTACTACTGTAAAAAGTGCTATGTAAATAAATTACTTAAACTTGATTCATGTATACAAAGTATTATTAAATAAATAAAAAACACAATGTTTACCATCTTTTATTATTGCAGAGCGACCCTGAACTTGGAAAAGGTGGTATATAAGTTGAATAGCACATTTTCCAAGTTCAAAGTCGCTAAACAATAATTAAACACATTAAAGATAGTAGTAGTATTATTATCATTATAATCATTTAATGAACAGTAAATAAATTGTTTCTGTTTTTACTGAGTACTCATCACTGCCCTTCCTTTGTAACTTCCCAATCAACATGCTGACAGAACACAAAATAAGTTTTCAGAAGAGGCAGTCATCCTGCTGCATGTGCTAGGCTGATGACATTAAGGTTGATAGTGCTACCTTCTGGGCAATGATCTTTGCCACCACGTCTCTGGCATGGACATCTATAGTGCAGATGGTCATGACTTTCTGTCTGTCCCCAGGGCTGAGTTGTCCGATCAGCATGGTGATCAGTGTGTTCAGCTGGCTTACTTGTTTCTTATAATACTCCTTCATAGCATTCTCATAACCCTCCTCCAGTCTAGAAAAGGCTATGCCAACATCAGTGGTCCACCAGATCTGAGTGCATGTGAGTGCAACCTAAAGTGACACAGAAATACAGCATACGTCAAAACTACCAGCAGACATAAAATGTCAGAAAGAATTTATTGCTGTCTGAGAAACATTTAAAATACTATAATCAATCTTTTAGTATCTTAGTTACACAGTATGTTTACTTGGTCTCTTTTTACTGAGAAATATCCCTGTAGGTATTTACACACTGTGTTTGATAAATTGTTTCACGTTCTTACTGGGGGACTGCATACCTGTGCAGGATAATCAAACAACCACTGTTCTCTTGGCTTTTCCTCGTAAGCCACAACAGCCTCCATCATCTCATGTCGTACAGTAGCGCGCATAGAGTCTAGAACTCTATTCAGCCATATTTCAACCTACAAGAACAAGAAAAAAATCTATATTTTGCCCTTACATGGTTTTAACTGATTATACAGCTTAGGCAAAGGTTTGAATACCTCTTCTTTAAAGACATATTTGGTTAATATTCTAAATCTCAATTCGTTTACACATCTCTGGTAACAAATTTAAATATGTAAATTATAATGGAGGGTGGGCGGCATGGTAGCTTAGGGATTCCCGGTTCGAATCCCAGTCTTGGTGTAGTTTCCATGTTCTCCCCGTGTTCACGTGGGTTTCCTCCGGGTTCTCCGGTGTGTCCCCCACAGTCCAAAAACATGGATCAAGGTCAATAGAATTCTCCAAATTACCCCATGTATAGTGTGTATAGAGTCTGTTTGTGGGTCTGTCTGGGTGAGTGTGTGACCAACGATAGATTGGCGCCCTATCCTGGTTGTATCTGCCCAGCGCCCGAAACGCTCTCCCCGTTTGGGAATGGGGAACCCCCCCGCAACCCTAGTAGAGAATAAAGCGGAAGATAATGGATGGATGGATAATGGAGGGTAGCATGGTGACTTAATGGTTAGCATGTTCGTACATACAAATATCAAACATATTTGCAGTTAAAAAAACATTTTAACAAAAGCTTTGACAAGGTGTGTCTAAGCCCAAAAAATAAAACAATGAAATTCTATGCATAATAATGACATAATAATGAAGGTAATAAGCTAAGGTAATACTTTTAACACTTTACAATATTCTTTAAAACATTTGTGTCTACCACATCTTTATTAATTGCTGCCCTAAAATTTCTCCTATATAAGCTGTGTCTGAGTGTGTGCCCAGTGATAGATTGGCTGAAACGTTCTTCTGGAAGATAAAGGATGGATATTTCTTATTCATTTCTGCTTACCAGTAAAAGGATAGTAGCCATGTGCATATGCAATAATATTATTTAAATATATCTGCCACCACACAAAATTATAGGTCTTGTGTGGTCCTTTATGACAGCCTCCGTTTTGCTTTAAGGAAGCTGTTCTTGATATCACTGCATTAAAACTATTCACTACACTGACATGGGTTATAGTTACAAAAATGGCAGAAGGTAAGACAAGATGGCTGACTGTAGTTTGACTGTAATTTGTAAAAATTTGATTTGAAATTTTTATATCTGTTATGCAGCATCTGTGTGTATTTGCTTACTGTTTTTTTTTTTTTTCTTTTTTCGCATATTAAGAGAAAGTACCTATTGCTCTCTATAATTAACCCCTAGTTACACATTAAATGTTACACTGTCTATTGTAATCAAGATCAACAAAGTATGCATTCAAGTATTTGCTCATTCATCCATCTATTGTGTGTGTGATGGTAGACACATGCACAATATTCTGTATTTAATTTAAAAAATACAATTTAATTGTTGGGCACACTCACAAAGACACACACACAATCATACTCTAAATGGGGCAATTTGGAGCATTCAATTCACCTTGAATCCATGAATTTGAACTGTGGGAGGAAACCGGAGAATCCCTTAGGAAAGCCACACAGACGCGGGTAGAACATGGAAACTTCACCCAGATTGGGATTGAAACCTGGAATCCCCAGCGCTGAGACATGTTAAACACTAAGCCACAGTGTCGCCCCAATTTAAAGCTTAATTTAATTCAAACAGTAATTTAATGTTAACATTATTTTATTTTTAATTGGTATCTAATTTAAGGCACAATTTCAATTGCATTAATGATGTTTTTTCTACATGATTATAATTTGTTTTCACAAATTTCGGTAATACCTTTGATTTCAGTCATAAAGGTTTGCATGTCACTATACCTGGCCAGTGCATTCACAGGGTTTACTGAATGGAACATACTCCTCTTCCTTGCTGTACATGCCCAGCCCTGACTTACTGGGGTTTCCATCAGCAGCCATTTCAAACTTCATCTTTGCCATGTTGTCAAACAACTTTGACAGATGCCTTTGAACCTGGGGGCAGAGAGCAAGGAACGCAAAGACACTGTGTTTGTTAAGATGTTTGCCGATGAGTCATGAAGCCATTCTGAAATGTGTCTGATTCCATTAGGTATAGCAGCAGTGACCAACACTGCCATCTGGCGCATAAAGTTAGGTACTGCATGAAAGAATCTCTTACGCATACAGGATAAATGCATGCTTGTATATAGATTAGACTTAAAGACTACAGCAGAATGCTACATCCATTGTACCTGCTGGGGATTTGTGCCATTTGACAGGATATCCAAAAGATCAGCAGAAGAGATAAAGTAAAATCTGGGAAAGGCCAGCCGCTTGGTATCCAAATACTCTGCTAAAGCTTTCTCACAAAGAGCCAGCCTGCAGTAGAAAAGCAACTCACGATCACACACACTCAAATCCAAGAACAACAAATAGGCTGAAATACAGCTTGCAAGTATTTGAAACATTGATTGCATTACATAACATTATAATTGTCTGCAAATTACTATGCAAGTTTGATGACTATGAAAAAATGGCAACATTAAAAAAAAAGACAAAAGAAATAAAAAAATACAGGCAATAAAAACACAAAACATAAAAAAAGTAATGAACCTGGTCTGAATGTCCTCCAATCTGTTGTAAAGCCCAGGTTTATTGGTGGCCTCCAAAACATTGGGTGTTTTATGAGCATCGGAAGCCAGTTCTTTGAAATCTCTATCAATGCCTTCAAAGCGTTTGGAGTCCTGTGGATATATTCATGCAGCAATAGCTTGGGTAAAGATTTCCACTAGTAAAATAATTATGAACATTAATTAAAAAAAAAAAACATCTTTGTTTCGGGTATATTTAGAGGTTGGATGTGTCATTCTACCTAGCAGGATTAATGATGCATGCATAAGCAAAGAACTGATCCAACACACCCTGTCTAATACACACACTAAAAACAAAAACACCCTGTGGGTAAACAAAAAGATTAATCTAGAAATTAAACTGAGCACAAATTGTGAGGATCAGAAACAATCTTGACTACAAATCTAATTCTGATATCTATTTTTAATATTGTACAGTAATAAAATATTCACCCCATCACTGCACACTCCTTTAGCTTCTTTTCACATTATGTTATTTGGATATATGTCCCAGGATCATTAGGTATTTTCACCCATATTAGAATTAGAAGTTAGATTCCCCATACAAATTAATGTGTGGGGTGAAACCACATAACTACATTTTTTGAGTATAAGAATACAATAAAAGGGAAAAAAAACATCAAAATATATGGCAAACCTCAGGTAATTGTGATCTTATGTCATCTGAACCAATGAAAATGCTTTCCAGGTGCGACCAGGTCCTCTGCACCTCAAACCAAATGGAGATTACAGAGTCAGCTGCTGTGAGACGCCGCTGCCAGGAAGATACCTCATCCAGAAAAAAGGAAATGTGCTTGGATGACATTAGGTTTTGCAATTGTACTTGATTATCTTCCAGGGTCTCTACAAGCTCTTCATTAGCTTTAAGCAGAGGGACGCTAGTTCGAGGGTGCAACTCGTAGCCGAACTCCAAAGCAGTCCAGGTGGCATCCAACTCACTAAGGATCTTCTCCATGCCCATCTCCTTCACTGCACGATCCACTATGGCCCTCACTTCATCCTCAAAGCAGTGCAGGTTGAGGTTCAGCAGGTCAGCCAATGTGGTTTCTTGGTCCATGGTGAAGCATACACCTGTGGCCATCATTAGTTGCTGCCAATGCCTCGGACGAATAGCTGGATTTTGAAGCTCAGCCACAGCTCGCAGAGAGGTCAGCATATTTCTTATGGTGCCTTCCACTCCAATAAAAGCATCCCAGGCCCGTGCTTCCTTGTCCAACACCCGTAGCTCCTTGGAGATTCGCTTGCACTCTAAATCCATGTCTTCCACATTAATGTCCTTCCATAATGTGGTGCGCCAAGAATTGAGACTAAACTGGGCAGCCATTATCAAATCCCATAATTCTTTGAGAATTGCCACTTCTTTACGACACTGTTTGAGTTGCCTGTAATCTGGGACATTGACTTCAAACAGACTGGCTGATTCAATGAGTGCATCCATCAGTAATTCCTTTTCCTGAATTTGTTTGTGCGCTAAATCTAACTTATGATATGGATTTGCACTCTCAAATCTAAAGAAAAACAAAGCACAGTGTAGTTACATAAATAGTATATTCTAAAAGACCAGACTATTACATTTAATTATTATACTACCAAATTAACAACCAAAAAACAAACATACATAAAATAATACATTAAAATAATTTTTTTGATTACAGCATTGCAACATCCCTGCCATAAAATGTGGTGTGACATGGTGCTATATTTGAGTGTATCAGACTCAGCAGACTAATTGGGGTTTGGAAACACTTAAGTGTCAAAAAGTTAGCCGTTTGTGGTTCTGTGGTTGGAAGCTGACAAACTAGAGGAGAATTAGTTTAATTAACTTGGCTATAGCCTTTAATGATTTAGCCACAAGCTGTAATAAACGTTATTCATTACTATTATGGGCCAATACATAAACATAGTATTTATAAAACTAATCCTAACTGTGTCTGGAATACTAGGACAACCAGGCACTTTCACAGAGTCCACAGAATTAAATATGCCCAAAGAAAGTGTTAAAGTTTCATTGTGTAACATCTTGTGGTGATTTTGCAAAATGCAATGTTTCGATTAAAGGGCGGCACAGTGGCTTAGTGGTTAGCACATTTGCCCCTCAGCACTAGGGATTCCCGGTTCGAATCCCAATCTGGATGGAGATTCCATGTTCTCTCCGTGTCTGGGTGGGTTTCCTCCGGGTTCTCCGGTTTCCTCCCACAGTCCCAAAACATGGATCAAGGTCAACTGAATTCTCCAAATTACCCCATATAGAGTGTGTTTGTGTGAGTGAGTGTGTGCCCAGCGATAGATTGGTGCCCTGTCCTGGGTGGATCTGCCCAGTGCCTGAAATGTTCTCCCCTGGATGGGCATGGGGAACCCCCCTACGACCCTATTAGAGGATAAAGCAAAAGATAATGGATGGATGGATGGAATGTTTCGATTAAACAATATGGTCATTGTAACAAGCCATTGATTTTGCGAACAACACCTTGTAGATATGGCAACATGATACTTGATTTTCAGAAGATAATTGATGGATTAATGGAAGTAAACCAAAGTCAGTTAGTTACAGTTTATTGTACAGTTTATATTATTAATCTATTCTTTTAATCTTTTAAGGATTTTTATTTTTATTGCTCTGATTTCTGGATTCATATTTCTTTTCTTTTAATGCTCTACCTTTATTATTTTAATTATTTTAAATTGCTTCATTATTTTATTACTCTTTAAAGCACTTTTAATTGCTTCTGTATAAAATGTGTTCTATAAATAAAGTTGCCTTGCCTTGCCTTGCCAATGAAAAAACAAAGGTTTAAATTTATCTACTGTTACACAAAGCTCTTTCTTAATCGTGCACATTGCTCAGTTTAATGTTGGCTTGTTTCTACAAAAGAAAGGAACAAAAACACAAAAAATGGCCTTAAACATGTCTCTACTTTAAATACCTTTTTTATTATATAGGAAAAGGAATTTTACCTAAAAGGTCCATTAATGCGTAGATGCTCTCTGAAGGTGTACTGCTCAACATCGAATGCTGCACATTTCCTGCGCAAATTAGCCACCTCACTGGCCTGCAATGGAGCTACAACCTGCTTTATTGTTGTTGCTTGCTTCTTCACGTTAGTCCACTTCTCTGGCAGCTCCTGTGTTTAACAGATACAGTGTACTTCATTTTTACAGTGTAATTTTAATTTACAATTTATCCTACTTCTGAGACAGAAAGAGTGAGCGATTGAGAGAGAGAAAGAGAGAGAGAGAGAGGGAGAGAATCTTATGTGTTTTGTGCTATTATTGTGCCCTAAGCTACCAGATACAAAGTTTTTATATATGCATTTATTTTAACATTTAATATGTTGATATATATTTAAAATACTAAATACACTATATACCTGTATTTTATATGGCTGCAGAAGATCTGGGCAATGAGGGGCAAAACATTTGGAAATGTGTCATTTTTAGTTCTGTGGCATATGCTGAATGCTTGCTAGAGCAGAAACTTTTCCAAATTTGATTTATTGACGGGAATTGTTAGATGCAAATAAATAAACAAATGCAAGGCCAAGAACTTTTGTGTGTAAACATTTCATTAACACTTTTCTAATTAAACCCTTTTCACCTAATAGCATGAAGAAAACACTGACAAAAAAACAAAAAACAACCATATATATATATAATAATAATAAAAAATAATATATATATATATATATATATATATATATATATATATATATATATACACATATATATAAAACCACCATGTTCTCCTTTCCATTTGGTTTTTCAGTTTCATAGTCAAAAAAAATTATTAGGTTAATTGGTGCATTTTGTGTATGTCTGCATTTGCCCTGTTATTGACTAGTGGCCTGCCCTTGGTGTTCCCCACACACATCACCTAATCATTTAGGTATACTAGACATGTGCCAGCTGGTGAACCTGGAACAGAAGGTGGTTGCTTAGTGATAAAATAAACAGTGACAGAGGATTGAATTAAGAAAGTACATCATGAGTTATGACATACAATAAGGGAGAAAAAGTCGGTGTTTATTAAACTAAAAACGAATTCAATCTGGCTTTTCTCTGGGTTCTCTGGTTTCCTCCCATAATCCAAAAACATGGATTTAAGGTAAATTGAATGCTCTAAAATGCCCCATATAGTTCGTGTTTGTGTGTGTGTGTGTGTGTCTGTGTGAGTGAGTGTGCCCAGCACCCTGATTGGCACACTCTATTGGATGTATCTGCCCAGCTTCCGAACGTTCACCCTTGAATGGGCATGGGGAACCCCCATGACCTTAGTAGAGGATTAAGCGGAAGATAATGAATAAAAGAAAAATTCTAATATAACATAAAACTAGTCAATTACTAATTTAATATAAAACTACAGCTGCACTCGTAGAATTTACATAAATTAAACTGACAAACAAAAATGTTTAAGATGTTAAAGAAAAATAAACTGCTATTGAAATCTTTAAACTATAATGTCACTGGTTTTGTGTGAAATAGGAAGTGAACTATCCATTTTAACAAGTAGTGCAGTGCTGAAGGTATAAGAGGGTTACAGCTATTTGGCAGTATTGACGTTTAGCCATTTTATGAACACAATTACCTCTAGCTGCTTGTACACGACTTCAGGTAGATCCTGCTCATATGTCTTCAGCAGATCAATGGTGTGCTGCAGTGGCTCAAACATTTCATCAGTGGAGCTCTGCCTCTCTTTCACCGCCATTAAGTGACCCATAACATCCACCAGGCCATCATAGTCTCCCTCCTCCACATCCTTACTGAACCCAGACTCTGTAGTTTTAATAAAATCTTCCAGGTCTGCCAAGCTAAAGAAAAAATAGAGAGATGTTATTTCTTGAATCCTGCCTTTCTGCTGAAACTACTCAGGTTATGTCCTTAGTTAAAAAAAAATGTAATTCTACGTTACAGAAAGCAAACCTACACTATTGTAAGCTTCCATCTTTGCAGCAACAATTTGGGAAAGGCCTGTTTCCATTTAATCCTTGCTAAACCCTTAACTAGAATTATGTCCATTTACTATGCTTGATGAGGGGAGCGTGACCAAGTTCAATCAAAATGAGAACTGCAGGTTTTTTGTCTTTAACAACTGTATAGATTTTTAAATAACCGTGTATTATAAAGTAAGAAAGGCACCTGTGTGTTACATGGTCAACAAGATGTTGTTTGAACATAAGACTCCACTTTTTGATGATGTTGAGCAGAGAGCTTTTAAAAGCAGAAACATCCACCTTCATCCATCCATCGAATACACAGACAGGCTCCAGCTTTTGCACTTCTTCATACAGATGTTCATAGGAGTCTACTTGTTCTCGGAAGTGCTGTAAAGTCGGAGGGTTTTCAGGGACGCCGTCTTCTGCATGGGCTTCGATTTCCTCATTTGTTAGTGCATGGCCATAGAGTAAGAACTGATGCATGAACTCCTTTCTGTCATCAACGTAAAGGGAGGAGTAACGTTCAAATTCATGTCGGTAATCGCAGCATTTCAGCATGGCCCTCTGTACACGATTCATGAGAAGCTGGCGGATTTCTGTGAGATCAGTCATGTTCTCCATATCGCCCTGCAAACAAATTGACAGTGCAATCAGTAAATTGGCAATCAATGCAAATTATTCACACTGCCTGGCCAAAAGAAGTCACCACTGGATTTAACTATGATCTGAAGTTGCTGCAGTTTATGTTCAGCAACATTATGTACCTTAAAAATAAGGTCACCTGACTGTCTAGATATACTAAACCACCAGATTATACCATTAATGGAACCTTTATTCCCTGATTGGGCGGACATATTCCAAGATGAAAATTCTAGGATTCATCCGGTTGAAATTGTAATAGAGTGGTTCAGGGAGAATAAGACATTAATTTCCCACATGGATTGACCACCACAGAGTTCAGACCTGAACTCAATTGAGTATTTTTTGGGATGCGCTGGAGAAGACTTTGCACAATGGTCCGAATCTTCCATAGAAGATCAATACAAGACTTGAAAGGGGAAAAATCAATGCAACCCGGGACAGAAATAAATGCTGTGACATTGCAGATGGATGTGAAACCATGCCACAGTGAATGCATGCTGTAATTAAAGTTAAGGGTGGTCAGCAAAGTAAGGTTTTCTCTACCCTATACACAAACCATTATACATGTAGTAGCAATTAGTAGCATGATGTAGTAGCAATTAGTAAATACCTGGTAATGTGGAAAGTTTTTGTGCTCCGCCAGTCGTGGCATCAGTGAGGCAATCTTGTAGACAGCATTTATCAGACTCGCCACTAAATCAAAGAAGCCCTTAGAAACGCCAAACTCAAGGGATGGATGAAAGACCATATTAGGAACTTCTAGATTTAACTGAACTTCAAAAAGTGGTGCCAACCCAGGCCACTCATCTACAGGAGAAAAAGACATTACACTCCAATGCATGGAGCACAGGTGATAACAGGTAACACACTGACAGTAAGGATTCTTGAATAATCAATGCATTTTATTTTTATTGATATTCTATTTATTATATAATTAGTGTATCTATTTAATTTAGTATTTGATATACACTGTGCCTTCAACACAGACATAGTTGGCATTCATATTAATGTTCAAACTCATCATATCTGTCAGTCTGTATTTATTATAATTGCTCATATTTCAAAATGACAGCTTGATGTGGATTAAGAAAATGATAAAAGCTTTAGAGCATTCAGTTCATAAAAATGAACCATGTTAGCTGAGATCTCATGAGTCTCTCAGGTAATATATTTGGCTAATTAGCCCATTAAACATGAGTCACACCAAAAGCTAAGTAAATTGTAGAAGCAAGCATGGTGCAATAAATGTTTTCAACTTGCTATATTTTAGTTCATATACAGTGCCTTGCAAAAGTATTAACCCCCTTGGATTTTTCTCTATTTTACTACATTACAACCTGTATGTATTTTTTTTGTAATCTGAATTGAATGTCATGTATCTGCACAAAATAGTCTACGTTTTAGAAGTGAAATGAGAAAAAAATATATGTATGTAAAGAATATGAAAATAAAAAACTGAAAATTGGCATGTGCATATGTATTCACCCCCTTTGTTATGAAGCCCCTAAAAAGTTCTGGTGCAACCAATTACCTTCAGAAGTCACATGCTTAGTGAAATCAAGGCCACCTGTGTGCAATCTAAGTGTCACATGATCTGTCAGTATATACACACCTTTTCTGAAAGGCCCCAGAGGCTGCAACACCATTAAGCTAACCAAACAACACCATGAAGACCAAGGAGCTCTCCAAGCAAGTCAGGGATAAAGTTGTAGAGAAGTATAAGTCAGGGTTGGGTTATAAAAAAATATCCAAATCTCTGATGATACCCCGGAGCACCATCAAATCCATCATCATCAAATGGAAAGAACATGGTACCACAACAAACCTGCCAAGAGAGGGCCGCACACCAAAACTCTCAGCCCGGTCAAGGAGGGCATTAATCAGAGAGGCAGCACAGAGACCAAAGGTAACCCTGAAGGAGCTGCAGAATTCCCAAGCAGAGACTGTTGTATCTGTCCATATGACCACAATAAGAACGTCTCGGGCGCTGGGCAGATACACCCAGGACAGGGCGCCAATCCATCGCTGGGTACACACTCTATATGGGGCAATTTAGAGAACTCAATTAACTTGATCCATGTTTTTGGACTGTGGGAGGAAACCGGAGAACCCGGAGGAAACCCACGCGGACACGGGGAGAACATGGAAACTCCACCCAGATGGGGATTCGAACCGGGAATCCCTAGCGCTGAGAGGCGAACGTGCTAACCACTAAGCCACCGTGCCGCCCTACTGTGGTCAGATGAGACCAAAATTTTACTTTTTGCCACCAAGGAAAACGCTATGTCTGGCGCAAACCCAACACATCTCATCACCCCAAGAACACCATCCCCACAGTGAAACATGGTGGTGGAAGCATCATGCTGTGGGAATGTTTCTCAGCAGCAGGGACTGGAAAACTGGTCCGAGTCGAGGGGAAGATGGATGCTGTTTCATCTGTCAGTGATCTGAGACTAGGGCGGAGATTTACCTTCCAACAGGACAATGACCCAAAGCATACTGCTAAAGCAACACTTGAGTGGTTTAAGAGGAAACGTTAAACATATTGGAATGGCCTAGTCAAAGCCCAGACCTTAATCCAATTGAGAATCTGTGGTCAGACTTGAAGATTGCTGTTCACCAACGGAAACCATCTAACTTGAAGGAGCTGGAGCAGTTTTGCCATGAGGAATGGGCAAAAATTCCAGTGGCAAGAAGTGGCAAGCTCATAGAGACTTATCCAAAGTGACTTGCAGCTGTAATTCCTGCAAAAGGTGGCTCTACAAAGTACTGACTTAAGGGGGTGAATAGTTATGCACACTGATGTTTTCCAGTTATTTTGTCCTATTTGTTGTTTGCTTCACAATAAAAAAAATGTTAAATGTTGAAAGTTGTAGGCATGGTCTATAAATTAAATGATGCAGACCCTCAAATATTCCCTTTGAATTCCAGGTTGTGAGGTAAAAAAATGTGAAAAATGTAAAGGGGGGTGAATACTTTCGCAAGGCACTGTAATAAATGTATAATTTTGTCCTTATTGGTAATATAAGCAATACATTAGGCTTTACAACATTTCTCATGTGCACCAAATATTGTGAGTTTAAAGGCTTTCTATTCACATGCACACATTTGCTCTATTTCACATTTACAACTATAAGCATATTATGAGAAATATATATGTATATTTACAGTTGTGATCAAATTTATTCAACCCCCAATGCTGCGAAGGGTTTTATGGAATTCAGTGCACATTTGTAATTGTGTTCATAATGAAATCTTACAAGGACTTGTTAAAGAACTAAATGCAACTAAGATAGCATCAATTGTTTTTGTCATAAAGTATTAAATGGCCTTTTTGTGATTTCTTCATTGACACAATTATTCAACCCCTTTACAACTACCACTCATAAGAATAGAGGTTCATTCCAGTGTTTTCAATCAGGTATTGAAAACACCTGTGGATGTCAACGAGCAGCAATCAAGCATGATAAGCACCAATTAGGCAGATTTAAAAGGATTGTGATACTCAGCTCCTTCTAGACATCTACTGGTGTGTTTACAAGCATGGTGAAGGCAAGAGAATGGTCCCAGAAGACAAGAGAAGAGGTTATTGCTCTTCACAAGAATGGCAATGGATATAAAAAGATTGCGAAGTTGTTAAATATTCCAAGAGACACTATCGGAAGTATCATTCGCAAGTTCAAGTTAAAGGGCACAGTGGAAACGTTACCTGGTCGTGGCAGAAAGAAGATCCTGACCGCGACTGCTGTGCGCTACCTGAAGCGTAATGTGGAGAAAAATCCCCGCGTGACTGCTAAGGAACTGAAAAAACACCTGTCAGATGTGGGCACTGAAGTTTCAGCTCAGACAATAAGGCGCGCACTGCATAACAAAGACCTCCATGCCAGAACTCCCAGGCGCACCCCCTCGCTGACTCCAAAGAACAAGAAAAGTCGACTGCAGTATGCCAAAAGTCATGTGGACAAGCCACAAAGGTTTTGGGACAGTGTACTGTGGTCAGATGAAACTAAATTAGAACTGTTTGGGACAATGGACCAGCGCTATGTTTGGAGGAGGAAGAACCAGGCTTATGAACAAAAGAACACCTTGCCTACTGTGAAGCATGGCGGGGGGTCAATTATGCTTTGGGGCTGTTTTGCTTCTAATGGTACAGGAAAGCTTCAACGTGTGCAGGGTACCATGAATTCCCTTCAGTACCAGGAGATCTTGGAGGAAAATGTGATGGAGTCAGTCACAAACCTGCGGCTTGGGAGACGTTGGACCTTCCAACAGGACAATGATCCGAAGCACACATCCAAGTCCACTAGAGCATGGTTGAACATGAAAGGCTGGAACATTCTAGAGTGGCCATCGCAATCACCAGACTTAAATCCAATTGAGAACCTCTGGTGGGACCTAAAGAAGGCAGTTGCAGTGCGCAAGCCTAAGAATGTGACTGAACTGGAGGCTTTTGCCCATGAAGAATGGGCTAAGATACCCATAGGTCGCTGCAAGACACTTGTGTCAAGCTATGCTTCACGCTTGAAAGCTGTCATAACTGGAAAAGGATGTTGTACTAAGTACTAAAAAATAATGTCACTAGGGGGTTGAATAAAACTGATAATGATGTGAGCACAGTAAAGACATTTGTGGTTATTCCATCATAAATATTATGTTATATTTGTCTAATTTATAAGTGCCTCTTTGATATAATTGTAAATAAGATGACTGAAATGATCCAAATCAATGTCAAACTGGCCAAAACACTTTATTTCAGTGGGGGTTGAATAAATTTGATCACAACTGTAGGTCTCATGTAAAACAGCATAGATATGTTTTTTTTTTTTTTTTTTTTTTTTTAACTCACTTCTGGTGATTGAAACAATTCAATACAATTATAATATAATTACATACCTGTATTGTCCAAAAAGAACTTAAGTGAGCTCTCAATGCTGTTGAAAAATCCTTCTACAACCATTTCATCAATATAATCCACATAGGACCTCCATTCAGCTGATAAGGGGTCCGCTTGCAAAAGCATTAAGTTATCCTGAATGAATGTTATAATGACAAATAAAATAAAATATATTTAATACATTATGCACTCATTGACAGTAACAAAAAAATTCCAAATATTAAGCTTCTATTTGCACTAACAACAAAATAAGTTGTTATAAATTTAACAGTCCTGGTGTGTAAATTTGCAAACTAATCTAATGATTTAGGAAAACAAAGTGAAATGTTAAACGTTAAGTGAATTTCCCAGTTCTTTACTTTTTTTCTTCAGCAAATTCCCCGTAGCAATAAGCAGTGGTAACCTAATGGGGTTGCAGAATTGTGAATTTTCGACCATTGGTTTATTTTTAGAACCATTAAGCATTTTTATGAGCAGGAATATAAAATTTAGATATATGCCCATATTGGGAATAAATCTTAGATTAGATTAGATAAGATAATCCTTTATTGGTCCCACAATGGAGAAATTCACATTCTCAGCAGCAAAAGTGACAGTAATTGTGAAAGTTAAAAAGATACATCTAATATACCTATTAAGAGAAGTACTTAAAAAATATAATAGAAGTAGAAATCAGTATATACAAAATAAAGTAAAATAAACTGCTGTTATGTACATGACATATAATACAGAGGGGATTAGGCCATGTAGGCCATGTTTTTCACATCATCACTCACCTTAAGTAAGAAATGAATTTTTTCCCCTGAAGTGTGAATAAGGTTGTATGTTTTAGCTAAGCCCTCCTCATTGTTGTCCATGTTAAGCAAAGTGTCTTTCTTTCCCTCCTTTCTCTCAAAGATGGGATGAGCCCAGGTTTTCATGATGCTTTTGATTTCTTCTACATTGTCTTTGGCTCTCTGTAGTCGCTTTTCAAGATCATGTACAGCTTCACGCACATCCTGAATGTACTCCCAGATTCCTAAAATATCATAAATTAGGTCTAGTGCTGTGTGTGGTATAGAAATAAACAACCTTTCATATTTGTATCATAAGTACACTTTTGAAATGCATATTGGAAAATGTGAACCACTTGAACACTCTGAATAGTTTAATGCAATGGGATTTAAAATGCAACAACATACAATACATATGTATAAAGTATGTTATGTTTATTCAGTCATTAATGTTTATTAATGTACCTGGACTTATCCAGTTGATGGATTCCTCTGCCTCTTCAAGTCGGATATCTATATTTTTTATCTGGTTTTGAATGATCGGAAACTCCACTTCCAAAGCAGTTCCTGCCACTTTGTTGTACCAGCCAGTCATAAGTTCAAGATTGGCCACAAACTGACAGAGAAGCTCCTTTTTGGAATAAATGTCAGCAGCAATATCTGGTATGTCCACAGTTTGACTTGCCTCTAGATATTTTACCTCTCGTAGCACTGCTACCAGCTACAGGATACAGGACAAGTGCAAAAACATGAAATAATGATTTATCAACATTTACATTACATTTGGTCATTTTGCAGATGCCTATATCCAAAGCAAATCACAAGTATCCCAACTTGGTTGGTGTCAAAACACAGGGTTAGTAAAGCAACCTTGAGCAATGAGGGTTAAGGGTCTTGCTCAAAGACCCATATTAGTAACTTAAGTGGACCTAGAATTTCAACCTTCAACCTTCCGATTAATGGCCCACTACCCTAGCCACTGATCTACCATAATCTCATTATAACCTCTTTTCATAGTGTTTCTCCAGTTATGCTGCTTTCAGATGTGTATTTTCTTGTTAAAGCAATATTATTTAACCAATCACATTTCAGCATCATTTTTGCCATGGTCAAATAATCTTCCCAAGGCTTTCACAGTCAGTTCTGTGGCCCAGTAGCATTAAATAAGTGTCAACCAACCTTTTGCATTAACCAATCCGATTTTAAACAAATTAAAACTTATGCCAGACTTTCAGCATGAGTTTTGAATGCAATAGAAAATGACTTCTTAATGAAACTAATTAATCTCTTTTGGCGAAAAAAGTATGGATTTTGTGTACAAATAATTAGGATTTAATCAGGATTGTTGGTGAGTGTTATTTTCCTAAATAATATTATATATTATATATAAATATAATATCAATTCTATGAGGTTATTGTTGGTGACACGAGTTACTGTGGCTACACTTGTTATCTATTTGTGATACAACATCTCAGATATCTTTTATAGGCATAAAATAGTTGTTGACAGGTGGATGAATTCAGATGGAGCATTTGTGAATAAACAAGAATTTGTTTAACAAATGAGAAGAAACTCACTGCACAAGTTAGGGTTTAATAACTTATTCCGAGCTGAAACATAATCACCCATACTTTAATTATACAGTAATGTTTGCCCATTTGTTATAGAAAATATGAATGCCAAAATAATGCCAAACTTTATTATTTTATTATGGTTTGTGGTTAAGTTATAATTTAAAAATAATGATTGCCTATTTTAAATCAAAATGACAACAAAGTACCCAAATGATCCTGTTCAATAGTTCATATACGATAAAAGTTTTAGCATGACTATAAACGCAGAAGTTTACAAAAAGTAAAGGTGTCCAGTTTAACACCTATGTATTAAAAGGTTTTAGATACTACATGCATTTTGGAAAGCACATCACTGAATCTAAAATTTGTATGTAAAATAACAGGACTTAAGCCAAAACCACAGACCTTTGTCTTAAAAGTAAGAATGACTATTTCTATTAAAAAGAAGGGAAACAAGACAAGAGGGAAACTAACAAAGATCTGATCATTATTGGACTTGTGTATTTGTAACAGAGGATAAATGATAAAGGACTACCCTTATACAGTGATAAAAAGTAATTAGAGAAGCAGGCTAATAATATTACAGATCTTTAGTTTTACCTGTGGGTTAAAGTTCACAGTGATGAGCCTGGATTTTGGATCTCTGGTAATGAGGGGCTGGTTGAGATTATACTGGGACTTCTCTGCTACTGAATCAGTCCATTTGTCATAAAGCTTAGAGGAGTAGCTATAAACACAAAAATGCAAAAAATACTCACATTTAATTGCACCAAGTCACATGCAATTCACATGCACATTAAGCTACACTGTATCAAAACCTGAGTTATAAATTTAACATATTCGACTAAATACCCTTTAATTAGAAGCAATTTTAAAGTTTACATTTGGGATCAATGGACATGGGCCAGTAACTAACTTAATGTTGAGATAAAAATATGTGTCTTCACTGATATAGTTGCAGTATTCATTAATTTTAGCTGAATAGCCACAAAATTAGGGAAGAGTAATCGAACATATTCAAATGCTTAGTCTGAAAGTACTGATTAAATATGTTTTTGTTAAGTTTGATTCTGGACTTAAATAGCATATGCAGCTATCAATTGTTTGTCCGATACGGTTGAAACAAAATACATTTAATACAATTGAGACAGGAGAACCGGTCTCTACTGCAAAAGTAATCATTTTAGAAGCTTATTGTTAGCGTCTTTGTACCCTAACCTTCATTGGAATTCTGCACAGTAGATGTAAGCTTAATTGTCTTATTGCAGTTGCTACAGAGTCCCAAGAAATCAAATAGCTCTGTGGTACACATAAATCATAAGCTGCTGTGTCAAGAAGTAATAACTAGAGATGCCCATAATAGCACAAACCTGATTGCTTGCGTAATGCTAGCGATTACCATCAGCTCTCTGACACTATGCAATTTATCATTCGGTTTTAATCCATGGAAAACACATACACAGACATAAATACTCAGCATGAGAATAAGATGAATATGGTAAAGTATACACATGTTTATCTGTGAAATCCCATGTTACACAGGAATATAAGTGAGAAATGCTGTTGTCCTTTATGAGAATGTAGGGAGCTTGAGAAAATGAGAATACTTTGTGATAATAACACATTTTAAAACAAGCAAACATATAATACTAAAGTCTCCATGGAACTATCCTGAGGTATAATCACTGGACATTGCCATATATCCATATATACATACATACATACATACACACACACACACACACACACACACACACACACACACACACACACACACACACACACACACACACACACACACACGGTAAAGCCATTTTATATCACACACACACACACACACACACACACACACACATATATATACATATATATATTTATATATATACATATGGTTAGCAGATAAAAACATCAACGTTTTGCAGTGGCCCAGCCAAAGTCCTGACTTGAATCCATTTAAGAATCTGTGGAGGGAGTTAAAGATCAGGGTGATGGCAAGGAGAACCTCCAACCTCAAAGAGTTGGAGCTTGTCACTAAAGATGAATGGGCAAAAATACCAGTGGAGACATGCAAAAGGCTGGTCAGCAATTACAGGAAGCGTTTGATTGCTATAATAGCCAATAAAGGATTTGTATTAATTATTGAGAAGGGTATGAATAATTTTGGACATGCCACTTTTTGTTCAAATGTGAATAAAACCTGAGAAATATTTTTTTTTTTTTACAATGATGCCTCTTTGTACAATCATTGTATTATCTCATGGGAGATGCCTGTGTCGTTTCCGGTCAAAAAATAAAATTGCTGGTAGAATAAAAGTAAATTAAATAAAAAATTTGCCAGGGGTATGAATAATTTCGGGTTTGACTATATATATATATATATATATATATATATATATATATATATATATATATATATATATATATATATATATATATAATGGCTTGTACATGATTGTGAAGTGTAAGCTGGAAAGCAGAAGTCAGCTATAAAGCTTTATATACTGAATATATACATTATTTTAACAAAGCTAAGACCTTAGCAGAAAAAAACTGTATTGTTTGATCCACAAACTTTATGTAATGAATGTGTAATGTGTAACAAAGCAGTATGATATGCAGAATGTAAAATAAAATAGTAAATGTGGCACAATTCTGGGTGTACTTTTCTTAATAAAATAAATTATACTAGTTGTTCACTTGTTGTTAGTCCCCATCTGGGTGGAGTTTCTATGTTCTCCCCGTGTCCATGTGGGTTTCCTCCGGGTTCTCTGGTTTCCTCCCACAGTCCAAAAACATGGATCAATTCAATTGAGTTCTCTAAATTGCCCCATATCGAGTGTGTTTCTGTGTGTGTGTGTCTGTGTATGAGTGTGTGCCCAGCGATAGATTGGCACCCTGTGCTGGGTGTATCTGCCCAGAGCCAGAAACGTTCTCCCCTGGATGGGCATGGAGAACCCCCCGCGACCCTAATATAGGATAAAGCAGAAGATAATGGATGGATGGATGGATAGTTGTACTACATATTAATGGGTTCGTGTGAGACCCACAAATAAATAATGTCAAGTGAATATAGGTGTAATTTACCGTTTAAGAAGCAACATCATTTCTTCATATTTCTGAAAAACATTTTCTCCTTCAGGTGAATCCAAACATCTGGACACATTAAAACACACACTGGTTTATAGAGAGGATATCATTTGAATTGGAATGTTAAGGACTGGTGATGCCAAAATAATCTACATTCAGAAAAAAAAGCACTGACGGGTGGTTGATATAGCGGAAGTTGTTGTATGGAATCTTAATGCGTTCCTGCAGTTGCTGAGCCCATCTTAATCCACCTGCTACCACAGGCATATTTTTGTTAACAGGAGTATAACCTAGAATGGCAAAAATGAAAAAAAAATATATATAAATAAATAAATAAATAAATAAATAATTTGTCTAGATTACTTTAAAAAATAGAGCATGTGGACAGTGGACAAACAGCACTACTATGAGGACATGTTAATAATAGTATAAATGTCATCTCACCCAGCTGCTCCTCAGTCTGTATATGTTTTTTATAGAGTGCCTTGCAGCAGTCAAGCTCATTGTCAAACATGTTGATCAGCATGGGGTATCTCCTTTGAGCATCAGCTGCTATGATAGGACGTTCCAGAACACTGCCAAACATGTCTAGAACCTGTCAGATAAAATTATTTATGTCAAATAAATTCATAATAGCCCGCAAGACAGTGTGCCTAACTAAAACTAATGCTTTCTTGTGAATAAACTAAACATTTTTATTTATTCTTATTGTTCATTAAAACTTGTTAACTAATTATAAGATATTAATTATTTTATATTCAGGGATATAGCTGACACAAAAAGCATAATATGTCTTTATTTCCTTTGCTTAAAGTAAATACAACAATAATTTAATGAATAACCTATATTCACATACATTTACTATGTAAAAAAGTGTCCAAATAATATATAAGTGCTCATATAATATAGATTTTGCAAAAAAGGGCAATTGAAGGTAATGTCTTGCAAACTAAACATCTACAAAATTAAAACACACTTCTGCTTCTACAACCACTGTCCATTTAACTTTCACTTACACTTACCATATAGATGAACTTTGTTGTGATACAATTACAGACATAATTTTCTCTATGTTTTATTCATAATTGTAAATAGTTTGAATCATAAAAACATCAGCACAAAGTATATATTACTTGAGTGTTGAGTCATTCACATCTTCTCTCACATTGTGAAAAGATATTTATGTGTGCTGTGATGATATGAGCTGATCAGAAAAAAAAAACTGCTGTTGTGGGTTTTAAGCACTGTGTCAACTCACTATCTACTATGGTCCTCAAAGCTAGAGCCAGAGTTTTAGAACACATTAACATTTATCATTATAATTGACATCTACAAAGTTCAATTTCGGTTCAATTTCAGACAAACCTAAAAGAGTGCAAGGACTAGTTAAAGGAATATAAGATAATTCTTATTGGGCCAATAATGGGGAAATTCACAAATGCATGAATGAAGGGAAACCCGAGCTTAGTGAAAAGAAAGAGACCCATCATAAATGAACTAATAAACCTACATTTGAAGATTTTTGGTAGATTATACAAGGTTTTTGTCTGCTAGAGTGTACAGTAGATGAAATGATGACTTCTTAGAAGGTAACACAGACTGATAAAAAATGGAGAAGAATGTCTGATGGTCCGAGGCTGTTTTGCTGGATCCTGAAAGCCAGCTCTGAGTGACTGTCACACTGGATAAAAAAGTGCTACTACTGCATTTTGAAGCTAAGCCTAGTTGGTCAGGGGTTTATATTACAGCAAGAAATTGATCCAAAACATATGTTATTTCAAAACTACCTTAAAAGACAAAAAAAGCTGCTGGGTTTTAAAGAATGGAACAACCTACACAGTCTCCAAATATAAAAGCTTGTTAGAGATGAACTGGACAGAGAAGTAAAAGCAAAGCAACCTACACATGACGTACATTTGTGGAAACATCTGCAACAAGTCGGATAGAACAATATCTTAATTTCAATGTAGTTAGAATGATTCCATTGTTTTCAGCTGTTATGTCTGCAGGAGTTGGTACCAGAAATGGCAACCAGTTACCAGAAATGGCATCAGACCGATTTGAACTTACCTTAAAGGCATGTTCCAAGTCTGAAGCATCTTCAAAGGTATTACAAAATATAGTACTGAGTCTGTGATCTGTGTCCTCCAGCTTAGAAATAAACTCAGCAAAATCTGCCTGAAACTCCTATGAATGTAATTTTATTTACAATATCAGCGATCACATACAGTAGCTGTGTCAGTTATTATTGCATGGTCAACATACCACATTGCATATATCAAGGCAGTCATAAGTCTTCTCTGTAAAAATTTTGTATTTTTCCAAAATCTCCTCATGTAACCACAGGATCTGTTGACTAAGAGCTCGGCCATGATTACCTCCAAGCTCCACCTTTTCCAGTTTCATCATATCAATAGCAGCAAGTAATAATGTCTAAAAGCAAGACATATCAAAATTGATGTATGGAATATATAACAGTTCACACATACATTTACAAAGGATTGAGATTTAATGATATATATATATATATATATATATATATATATATATATATATATATATATATATATATATATATATATATATATATATATATATATATATATAAAAGAACAGAAAGTTTACTATACTATCTAACATATTGATCTACTCTGATATATCAATTCTTGCTATTGTTTTTATATTTAGAAACTATTATTTGTAACACAACATATAAAATTATTAAAAAATGTAATAGACTTTAAATGTAATTTACCAGCATCTTAACCTTTGCTGTTCTTACCTCAATTTTCTTTACTTGTCCCATAAAAGAGTCTAAGCCAGAAAAAACCATTGCGGAACAAAAATCCCACGGTTTGATCTTTATCTCATTTTTTTGGTACTGAGTCAACTTAATTTTTGTGTCGTCAAAGATGCTCTTAAAATGTGTAAGAACATCAAGAGTATTCTGCACACGTACAAGACATTCTACTGTGTCACCTTTTAGGATATCTTCTGGGTTGAGATAGCTCCGAGCCTCAAGAAAGAAATTACAAAACAAATGTTTTTTTTTGTTTTTTTTCAGGATAATAAGATGATTATTGTAACAGAACATGCAGAAAAAGTAAGTACAATTATTTTGCGCAATAAAACAGTCAAGTTCAAGAAGGAAGGTCAGTAGTTAAGATTTAAAATGTACCTGATGAATGAGAAGATTGCAGATTTCCTGAAGAAGCACTATCACCCTGGATGGAGTGTTATAGAAACTGGAGTTGACCCACAATAAAAACACTGTGTGCATGAGGGGCGCAAGTCGTCCTTTCACTTCACTGAAATCAGTGTTTTCCAACTCTTCTACAAGTCGCTCTAGTGGCTTCAGGTAGGTACTGATGTCTTTGGCCTGCTCTAGAGCTTTATCAGTGGACACAGAGCTCAAGTTATGATGTTGTTCCAACAAAATCAATACATTCAGAGAAGCTTTTATCCAAAGCAACTTACAAATGACAGAATAACACAAGTCAATAGTTATGGAAAAAAAAACAGCTACACTGTAGAAGTAAAAAACCTGATCATTATCTGATCCTGCTGCTTTTTATTATTATTTATTATTTTATTTTTTTTATTTCATTTTTTATATCAGGATTTTTGTGAGAGAGATGCGTTTTAAGTTGTTTCTTGAGTAGAGTTGACCTTCACGGACAGAGTTAGGAAGATCGCTCTACCATTTAGCAGTGGTCAACGATAAAGTGAGAATTTTCACCACAATGTGCTTAAAACAACAGGCCACATTCATAATTAGAATAAAGTGAACGAGTCAGAATATATTTTTGGAATGTAGATTGAAGCTAAGAGGGTGCAGATCCAAAAATTGTCCTGTAGCCCATAGGTGAGTCTAGATATGTTAATCTTTAAGTTTTGAATGTCCCTTAATTTTCAACTAAACAAAAATTATTTTTACAAAATCTATTAGTACAAATCAGTGGGAAGAATATTGCATACAAAATTATAATTATTATATTTATAAGGCCAAATATTGGAGTATGACTATATTAAGACAAGGCATTACCAGAGAAAAATAAAACACCACCCCCATTTAAAATTTTACAGTTATTATGTTATTTGTGTTGTTAAAACATCCGCAACGGACCTGTGCTTTTTATTATATTGAATAAATAAAAACAAATGGCTTCGCCTGTATATTTACTGTACAGTACATAACTAGCCACTTTATTAGATCCGCCTCTTGCCTTCACTATTTTATCAGTTTCATATGGACCATATGCACTTTATAGTTGTACAATTGCAGAATGTAGGTCAACCCGCTTTTCAACATACTTACACATAAGACTCCATTATATTTATTGATCACTTTGGGAGGGTTTTCTCTAGGAAATTAAGAATGTCAAGTTTTACATTGGGTCATTTAGCAAGTTCTTTTATCCAAAGTGACATACAAGTATCCTAACTTGATGACTGGGGTCAGAGCACAGGGTTTACAATACAGTACTCCTAGAGCAATGAGGTATTAAAGCCTTACATAAGCACCCACAGTTTTGGTTGACTTCGCATATGAACCGGCAACATTTAGCAGACCATCACACCTAAATGTTCACTACTACTGAAATGCAACTGCAAAAAAAAACAACCAAGAAAAAATCCAACCAAACTAAGCTAATTTATAAAATATGGGATAGACATTTTCTCGAGTTCTACTCCCTCCTTTCCTGCAAGAATTAGAATAGGGCGGCACGGTGGCTTAGTGGTTAGCACGTTCCCGGTTCGAATCCCCATCTGGGTGGAGTTTCCATGTTCTCCCCGTGTCTGCGTGAGTTTCCTCCGGGTTCTCCGGTTTCCTCCCACAGTCCAAAAACATGGATCAAGTCAATTGAATTCTCCAAATTGTCCCATATAGAGTATGTGTGTGTGAGTGAGTGTGTGCCCAGCGATGGATTGGCGCCCTGTCCTGGGTGTATCTGCCCAGCGCCCGAAACATTCTCCCCTGGATGGGCATGGGGAACCCCACCTCGACCCTACTAGAGGATAAAGCGGGAGATGAATGAATGAATGAATGAATGAATGAATGAATGAAAGAATTAGAATATTTTAATACGGGGATGTTGATACTTCACATATGGTCCATAAGTTTGCCACATCCCACTAAAGCCCTTTTTAAACTTACTAATTGTGTCCCTGCTATTAACACTATTATTATGCTATTTTTAACCACAGCTTCAAAAACAGTAAATATGTGTATCAATATAAAACAAAATGTATGAAAGTGTGTTTACCTCCACTGACATCATTTAACATGTTGTTAAATGCAGGAAAGTAACTACTCTCTATTACATCCAGAAGCTCTGCCATTCTGGTAACTTTCGAGGATTTAAATTGGTTGTATATACAGTTGAGGTCAGCGTATCTAAAAACAAACAGAGTTTACAGTCAGAACCCAAAACTTGATTTTTCAGACAGTAATAAAACAACAGAGTTACCTGTGTTTCCAAAAGTCCACCTCAACTCGCGGTGTGGGGTTTTTGCCCTCCAGCAACAGCTCAGATGAATCTTTCTTAAGAACCTCATGAATCTGATGACTCCACTCAATCACCATGGATTCAATGGAGTGGATGATACTCTTATCCACCACATCTTCCCTGCGGCAGTAAAAGAACCAGCACTACTTGTGTTTGCATTATGACCACAAATCTAAAGTTTGAAAAAGTGTAGACAACACAGACTCATACAAGCATTCAATTTCATTTTATGTTTTCCTTTGGGAGAAGTATAAGAAAGCCTTCGAGGCAGATACCTCCTGTTTTTTTTTAATACAAGTCATACATTTTAGGTCTATATAAGTTAGGATATGGCAGCATTAACTGAACAGACATTGTTGAGGTTTCACAAACACCAATTGGGTTGAAAAGAAACAAGTAACTTGATGAATTTACCCTGCATTTTTAAATGTCAGTGGCCACAGTTTACTATGCATAATAGAACTAGTTTTAGTAATAAGATATTACAATAAATTATATTATAATAGTGAAATCGTAATCCTCTTAATCCTTAATCCTCTAATAGTGTAGTGGGGGTTCCCCATGACCATCCAGGGGAGATCTGGGCAGAGACACCCAGGATGGGGTGCCAATCACTGGGCACACACTCACTCACACAGATACACACACACACACACACACTCTCTATATGGGGCAATTTGGTGCATTTAATTTCCCATGAATCCATGTTTTTTGGACTGTGGGAAGAAAACCGGAGAACCCGGAGGAAACTCATGCGGACAAGGGGAGAACATGGAAACTCCACCCAGACTGGGATTCAAATCGGGAATCCCTAGTGCTGAGAGGTGAACGTGCTAACCACTAAGCCAGGTGCCGTCATAATAATAAGATATTACAGTAAATTATAGTCATATTATTTTATGGACAGGTTTCAAACATATATTACATAAGGTCGTGTCTGGACTGGTATTAAGACAATACTTGTACAGTATGTGTAATACAAGGCATTTTACAAAATAAGTGCAATAATAAAAATTAACACATGGAATGGGATGGCATGGTGGCTTAGTGGTTAGCACGTTCGCATTTCAGCGCTGGGATTTCAGGTTTAAATCCCAATCTGTGCCCAAGAGATAAACAGGTTGACTGTCTACATAAAGATCACTGTGAACAAAAAAAACAAGAAGAGCAAACAGCAAACTAATGAAAACAAACCTCAGTCAGTGAATGATAAATGAGGGTTAATAAACAAAAAAATTAAAATAAAACTTTATTAAGATAATGAGTGGGGGGGGGAATGGGAAACAAACAGGGGTAAAAATAAGTCCCAAAACAAATGGAAGATGTTTAAAATGTTTAAGGTATGCTTAAGATGTACTCACAGCTTTTCATTTTCAGAAGCTATTTGTTCAATTTTGTCTGATCCAGTTGGTAAAGGAAGAAGAGTTTTGCCTTTGACTTGACCCGAGATCACAAACACACTGGCCTTCAAAACATGGGCGTGTCGCCTTATATCTTGTGACATGACTTGAGGCATCTGCCAGTGGTTTTGGTTGTTAAGCAACAATGGAACAGCAACCTTAAGGGGCCAATAAACAAACAAAAAAATGAACCAATAGAAATAAAACATAACCTTATCCTATTCTTTCTTTCATTCATTATCTTCCGCTTTTATCCTCTACTAGGGTCGCAGGGGGGTCCACATACCCATCCAGAGGAGAACGTCTCGGGCGCTGGGCAGATACACCCAGGACAGGGCGCCAATCTATCGCTGGGCACACACTCACTCACACAAACACACTCTATATGGGGCAATTTGGAGAATTCGATTCACTTGATCCATGTTTTTGGACTGTGGGAGGAAACCGGAGAACCCGGAGAAAACCCACGCGGACACGGGTAGAACATAGAAAATCCACCCAGATGGGGATTCGAACCGGAAATGTCTAGCGCTGAGAGGCGAACATGCTAAGCACTATGACCGTGCCGCCCAACCTTATTCTATTTACTTTAAAAAAAAAATTTCTATTATGATAACATATTTATAATGCAGGTATCAAAATAAACAAAAAGCATTACATGCCATTAAAATGTAAAATAAAAAATATATATTTAATAACTTTAGTATGGGGGTGGCACGGTGGCTTATTGGTTAGCACGCTCGCCTTTCAGCGCTGGGGATCCATGTTCGAATAGTGATCTGTCCTGGATTCCCAATGCCCATCCAGGGGACAACGTTTAGGGTACTGGGCAGACATGGGGCAATTTAGAGCATTCAATTTACAATTCTTGTATCCATGTTTTTAGACAGTGTGAGGAAACCGGAGAATACAGAGGAAACCGAGCACGGTGGCTTAGTGGTCAGCATACTTGCCTCTATAAGGATCCATATTCAAATCGCGATCATGGTGGAGTTCTACCCAGGATGGGCATGAGTAGAGGTGCTGACCTGACCTGCACTGTTTACCACAATTCGACCCAAGGGCCTCCGATTACACTACTTATCTGACTAAACAATTTCTATACACAATTAGATTCTATAGTTCATTTATTCTGACATGCGTCACTCTGCATCAAACTATGACCAAAACATTTACACAACTAATTTACATATAAAGGCGGCACAGTGGCTTAGTGGTTAGCACATTCGCCTCTCAGCGATAAGGATTCCCGGTTCGAATCCCAATCTGGGTGGAGTTTCCATGTTCTCCCCATGTCCACATGGGTTTCCTCCGGGTTCTCCGGTTTCCTCCCACGGTCCAAAAACATGGATCAAGGTCAAGTGAATTCTCCAAATTGCCCCATATAGAATGTGTCTGTGTGAGCGAGTGTGTGCCCAGCGATGGATTGGTACCCCGTCCTGGGTCTATCTGCCCAGCGCCCGAGACGTTCTCCCCTGGATGGGCATGGGGAACCCCACCGCGACCCTAATAGAGGATAAAGCGGGAGATAATGAATGAATGAATGAATTTACATATAAAGGCGGCACAGTGGCTTAGTGCTTAGCACATTCGCCTCTCAGCGATAAGGATTCCCGGTTCGAATCCCAATCTGGGTGGAGTTTCCATGTTCTCCCCATGTCCACATGGGTTTCCTCCGGGTTCTCCGGTTTCCTCCCACGGTCCAAAAACATGGATCAAGGTCAATTGAATTCTCCAAATTGCCCCATATAGAATGTGTCTGTGTGAGCGAGTGTGTGCCCAGCGATGGATTGGCACCCCGTCCTGGGTCTATCTGCCGAGCGCCCGAGACGTTCTCCCCTGGATGGGCATGGGGAACCCCACCGCGACCCTAATAGAGGATAAAGCGGGAGATAATGAATGAATGAATGAATTTACATATAAAGGCGGCACAGTGGCTTAGTGCTTAGCACATTCGCCTCTCAGCGATAAGGATTCCCGGTTCGAATCCCAATCTGGGTGGAGTTTCCATGTTCTCCCCATGTGCACATGGGTTTCCTCCGGGTTCTCCGGTTTCCTCCCACGGTCCAAAAACATGGATCAAGGTCAAGTGAATTCTCCAAATTGCCCCATATAGAGTGTGTGTGTGTGTGTGTGTCTGTGTGTGTGTGTGTGTATGTGTGTGTGTGTGTGTGTGTGTGCCCAGCGATAGATCGACGTCCGAGATGTTCTCCCCTGGATGGGCATGGGGAACCCTGCGACCTTAGTAGAGAATAAAGTGGAAGATAATAGATGGATGGAATTTACATATGATATGATGGACATGTTTGCTGAGAATGTGCCATAGCTAAAGTTTTATTTGTAATCTACCTGATGCATGAAGTGCACTAAAAAGTATTTACATAGTATTATTTGTCTACCCTACTTAGGGCTGTTTCAGAGGAAGTCAGACGCGGTTTGAGACGCAGCCATTTAAACAGGGCCACCGTACGTAAAACGCGTGCGGTTTGTTAGAAACTGCTTCGTGCGGCTGTGTAAAATATATGTTACCTCGTTCACAAACGCGGAGAACTGTTCCAGGGGTATATAGGAAATGTCTCCGTACTTCAGGTTCTCGTTTATATTGTCCGAAGTCAGAGTACCACGCTTTAGAAAATAAACCGCTTTGCTTTTCGTCGACTCCATAAAGCCGTTGACTGGTAGCAGGTGTCCGGCGGCGTTCACATACACGACAAGCGCTGTGTGCTCCGCTCTTTCCAAAAAGTTCAGGATAACTTCTCTGTTCTCCTCCACAGTCACGCATTTTTGCCAACGATCGTGTTTTAACTTCAGCGTCTTTAACACGCATTCTTCTATAAAGTGCACTCGTTTATCCAGCATTAACGAGCTTTCGTCCATGTTTTCTGCTCACATATGGATCAGTGACTATGAGTGAAGTCCATACAAATCCATAGTCCCCCTCTGACTCCATAGCAACGCAGTGTTTTGAATTAATGACGCCGTTGCTGAGCCCAAAGTATCTTGGTTGCCATTCTTCTTCTCACAGGTGGATGAACACATCACTGCTTAGTTGCTATGTTCTACTGCCTGGTTTCCATTCCTCATTTAAGCAACAAGACCAAACCTTGGCAGTTCAGTCTGTATAACTAGCAACTTCAGAGACTGAAAACTAATTTAAACTGGCTTCTATCTTGTCATCAGCACTTAAATCCCTGAGGCAACATCGGTCAGTGAAATCTAGTCAAAGGTTTGGAGCAGAATGTTCTCAAACCTTTAAAACAAACTATATCAAAGATAAAATGAGATCTGAAGTTAGAAACTAAAAAAACAAATTAAGAATTTTAAAAAAAGTAATCCATAGAATAAAAACGTTTTTTAAAAGTTTACCGAGTTGCGAATGAATCTTTACATTGCTTTACCCAAAATTTTGCATAGATTCCATGTCATTTTATGAAACATCAAAATGTTAAATGTTTATCTGACATTAAAAATATAGTAGTTGTTTGATTTGTTGATGATGTTACATTTTAATTTAATCTTCCACTATTTCAATATTAATATTTAATTACAGTATGCAATAAAAAAAGTCTAATCATACTATTTTATTAATGTTCTTCTGTAAACTATATAATTATCCAACCAGATCACTTAGAATCCTGATCTGAGTGGAGTTCCCCCAACCTCCCCCACAACCCTAGTCCCACTCCACCACCTCCACAACCCTAGTCCCTAGTATAGGATTAAGCAGCATAATTGATGGATGGACCTGTAGTTAATTTAACTCCCACATGCCCTGATATTTTATATTGCTTTTATTATGGTCATTAATATATATATATATTTATAAATAAACTTGTCAAACTAATATCCAATCCTGCATTTGGAGCTAAGCAGGAGGGATGCCAGATTATTAAAAATATATAAGTTTGTGTGTATTTGTTGTGGTCTAACATGCTTGGACAAAATTTGTATTAGAAGTAGGACTTGTCAGATAAATGAAGATTATATTAATAAACTGTACGATTTAGCCAGCATATCGAACAGGACAGAGGAGAGTCCACCATGAGTCTGCCACATTTTCAGTGAACCAGCTCTTTGAGGTTCACCCTTTTTAATCCACCTGTTCTGATAACCCAGAGGTGCAGTCTGTTACCTGACCTCATAATATTTAAACTCAATCATCTTAACTGTTACACAAATTCATTCATTCATTCATTCATTATCTCCCGCTTTATCCTCTATTAGGGTCGCGGTGGGGTTCCCCATGCCCATCCAGGGGAGAACGTCTCGGGCGCTGGGCAGATACACCCAGGACAGGGCGCCAATCCATCGCTGGGTACACACTCACACACTCAAACACACTCTATATGGGGCAATTTAGAGAACTCAATTAACTTGATCCATGTTTTTGGACTGTGGGAGGAAACCGGAGAACCCGGAGGAAACCCACGCAGACACGGGGAGAACATGGAAACTCCACCCAGATGGGGATTCGAACCGGGAATCCCTAGCGCTGAGAGGCGAACGTGCTAACCACTAAGCCACCGTGCTGCCTTGTTACACAAATTAAAATACAAATTGTAAAAACCTTTAAAACCGTTACTATAATTTTTTTTTTTCAAAGTTATTTTGCTTGTGTTTTGCAAGGGTCGTTTTTAAATGTTCTAATATTAAAAAAAAAGCTTTAATTAAAATATTTTTTTTTGCTTTTTTATTGATTTTTTTAAGAAATATTTTAGTGTCCCAACTTTTTGAATACTTGAGATAAAGCATTACTAGTGTCACTGGCTTTCATCATCTTCTTATGCTTTGAAAACAGAGGAATTACCAAGAACTCTGAAAGCCCTTATATCACACTGCTGTAGTGTAAGGAACAGGCAGTTTTATGCTGAAGTTGTCGAACCCTTACAGTACAACTCAGGTGGAGGTAAGTAACCCAGCGTTCATTTTTCTTGGGTGTAAAAATATGGTTGAATAAAGTAATAAAATAAATATTTTATGGTCTTATTTTAGTGCTGTAACAATATACAGATATTTTCTATATCAGATATTATTTTTTTATGTTTTTTTTATTATTGTTTGCAGTTTATCCTCTTTGTTTTATGCTTCTAAATAAACAGTATTGGAATTAAGTACTTTTACCTGGATAACCAGTACCATACATTTCAAAGTGGATTTTGTTTCTTTTGAGAAATTCAGACAGCAATGATAGTTATCGGGGCATTGTGGTCCTGTCCTGGATTAGAATGGGGCCACCCCCCCCCCCCACACACACATGATGATTTGAGATGAGGTCTGTAAATCTGTCAAGATGTGCACACTAATCAGTCAGGGAGGAGAGGTCTGTGGGGTCAATATATGAATACGCTGTCATTTTGACATTTTATTTTGCCTAAACATGTAAAGTTTTGTAAATTAACAAGTCAGGAGTTTGTGTAGAAACAAGCTGCTGTAGCTTTGGATAACCTGTTCTGCATCTTTGGTCTGGGTGTTGGCACGTTTAGAGTCACGGTAATACCCATCTTTTATCATAATCGTTTTTTATTTGCGTCTTTTTGGGTGTTTTTACTTTTAGGTATTAAAATTGCTGTCGGTTAGTGAGAAATTAGCTGTCATTAGCGGTTTCAGTTGTAGTTTCGGTCTGCTGCCTATTTGCACCTTGCATTGAACGTGTTATTGTTCCGGAGGGGGCATGGGCTAGTTTCATCCGGGCTATTTAAGAACCTTAAATACAGCCTCTCGTGTTCAGCCTCTTGTGTGAAGACCTGTGAGTCTACCTGCACGAGTCCAATGACAAAGCAAGTAGGTAGATCTCTAAGTAGATTTCTCATTTTCCACTGTTTTTGGTTAATTACTCCTCTTACATAATTCACTTCTTCGGAAATCTATTTTATACCTATTCACATCTTCTTACTCTTTAGTATGTGTTTTCACTTCATCCCTGTCATTTCCTCCTCATGCAGACGTTCCTTTCCTCGTAAGAGAAGGCACACTCTTGCACACCTGCGAACTCTGCAGCAGGTGAATACAAGTGAGCCCTTCACCTTCTCTGCAGGATTATGGAACTGTCAGTCAGCCACCAAGAAATCTGATTTCATTCCTGCTTTTGCTGCTCATGCTGGTATTCAGGTTCTAGCCCTCACTGAGACGAGGATCCGCCCAGAGAATTCCGCGACACCAGCTGCCCTTTCAACTAATTTTCACTTCTCTCAATCTTCTCGTATTGGCAAAAGAGGAGGTGGAACGGGTTTGCTTATTTCTCATAAATGGAAATTCTCTCCTCTTACACTTTTATCCAACACTGTCTCATTTGAATTCCATGCACTGACAATCACTGAACCTGTTAAATTGTCATTTTGTTGTCATCTATTACCCTGCAGGTCAACTGGATAACTTCATTGAGGAATTAGATATGTTATTATCATCTCTCCCAGATGATGGTTGTCCTCTTGTCCTCCTCGGTGATTTCACTATCACTTAGACCGACCGTATGCTTCTGAGATTCTTGCTCTTATCTCCAGCCTGGACCTTCATCTACTCCGCACTTCAGCTACCCATTGGGTTGGTAACCAGCTTGACCTCATCATGACACGCTCATGTTTCACTTCTGACCTACACATCACTCCGCACATCACTCATGAATCAGATCACTTTTTCATGCAGTTCTCTGTTGCTCTTCCTCCACCTCCCGTGATCATCAGTAAAACCACTCAGGTACGTAGTAATATTAGCTCTCTCTCTAGTACACTTTTTGCTGACTTGATTACAGATTCTCTTCTTTGCATCAGTAACTTCTCAACCCTGGACACTAACACTGCATCTAGCACATTCTGCTCTACCTTGGCTTTCTTGACCAGGTTGGTCCAATATCCAACAGGAAAACACAGTTGTTAATTCAAGACCTCATCCTATTCCGGCTTGATTATTGTAATGCGTTACTTGCCGGTCTCTCAGCTTCCACAATCAGGCCTCTACAACTAATTCAAAACTTTGCAGCCCAACTTGTATTCACCCAGCCCAAGTGAACTCATGTCACTCCACTACTCATTTCTCTCCATTGGCTCCCTGTAGCTGCTCGCATTCAGTACAAGTCACTGACTCTGGCCTACAGGACAATCTCTGGATCTGCCCCCTCTTGCCTTCACTCTATCTTTTCAAAATACACTAAAAATACGCTCTTTACTTCGCTCCAGTGATGATTGTTGCCTGGTGATTCCACCTTACCAAAGAGTGAAAATTTAAATTTCAAATTTAAAAGCACACATCTTGACTAGTAGTGTATTTGTCAAATAAACTAGAAACTTCAAAAAAAACTAAAATATTTTTAATTAACAATTTTCTTAACAAAACTGTACTGGTGTACTTCACCTGAGCCAAGCTGTGGTTACATTCACATTTAAACAATTAAATAAAACATGCAATGTACAGGAGTTTCTCTGAACTTGCATTTTTACCAAAATATCTGTTTGTAATAACTGCATTCACACACTGGATGGCACTAGAGGCATGCACTGCATACACACTTTCTTGAATCCTGCAGTACAACATAGAAAACCAGAGGTTTGTCTATTGCATTTTGTTATTTTTAGTAGTAAATGTTAGATAACAGGTAAAATATTCTATTTAACTCAGTAAATTGTCAGAATTGGTTTTGGTACATTATGAATTTACCTCAATTAAATCTGCTCTAGAATTTAAATGTAATCCAAGAGAAAGTGCAAACATGGACACTCTCCTGCCTTTGATGATCAGCTTGACATAATAGATGATGTATTTTAAATTGCTTTAAATAATTTAAAAATTTAGTGTCTTTTTTTAATGAGTTTTTCCACTTATATAAACTCTTTAGCTATTTAAATTCATGGGATTTTGTGTTTTATTTTGCTATTTTGTTATTTTTTGTATTATGTTCTTATACTATGACAACATTTAATTAGCTTTTAATACTAATGGTCACACAGCTATAAAAACAACCTCTCCATGGTTTGCCTTACTCATGAACTTTCATTTTTGTAGGCAGCTGTAGACCTTAAACAATATTTTTTAAAGAAATGCTTTCTGCTACTGCTTTGATGTTCCATTCCATGCTTTCAGTGCAAATGGCAAGGAACAATGTGGTGTATTCACATTAAAATCAGTGCCTATATTAATAAATGTAAGCTTGTATTTCATTCTTTGTGCATGACTTAAGGCAAAATGCCAGATGGCTTGTCTCTAAACAATGTATGTATAGCATCAGTAGGTTTTGTTTTATGTTCTGATTGGGTTACATTTACTATCGGAAAGAATCATGTGGTATCCCTCTGCTTAACTTGATTTTACTCAATGTTCCTCAAGCTTCACTTCAACTCTTTTAAAATGTTAATTTCTATCAGACACGACTATGTTCTCAAGCAAACTGTTCTCAAGCTTCTAAACAATTTTATTCAATCTGTTTTAAGTACAAGAACATCATTATGAGAAACCTTTTCACGTGTATAATAAAACAAAAATGTGGTTAATGAAAGTCATTGTTTTTTTGAAAGTCAAGGAAAATGGATTCTGACCTCATTTAGCATCTTCATACATATTCATTTGCTCTAATTAAATACAGATTTGTTACTTTTGTATACAATTGATTGTACACAGACACAGTTTTCCCTGTGGCACCACAGAGATAAATAACAAAAATGAATATAGAGTAGAAATGCAGAACAGTTTATATGCATAACAGTTTAGCATGTGCAGAGACAAAGTAATTGTGTATATGAAAACAAAGTTCTGGGAAATTGTATTACTGTAATATGTCACAACGATATGCGTTCAAACACTATCAAACTAAACCAGCAGTCACTTTACAACTATTATTGAAGTTGCAGCAGGGCAAAAAATATCTGCTTTCTTTGTGTGTTTTTCACAAAATGTCTTGCTTAGTATGAAGCACTTTTGTGCACAGTGTTTCAGCTTGACAGATACTTTTACATAGCTGACTCCAGCCTAGGGACCATCCTTTAGGTTCATGTATTAAGTTACTAAAATATTATTTCAAGTATCCTATATGAAATTAGGTTTATTTAAAATGTAATTGTTCATTTTAGCACATTCTGACCCACCATGCGTCTTGCTACAGTATATGCAATTAACAAAGTCCATTTGTGTGTGTATGTGTGAACTTCTTTCCAATATAATCCAATCTAGTTGGTGTATTTATGTAATATCAGAAATGTGATCTTTGCAAAAGTTTGGGGGTCAGCATATATGTTTTTACAGTATAATAGTTAGAAACCAAAAACACTTAATCAGCTTCCACAATTATCTGCAGGTAGTGTATATTATTCATATAGTGTTTTGGGATTAGATATTAATTTCCTGTCACATTTATAAAGAAAAAAAAAAACGTTCATAAATATCATTACCATTTGAAATTAATTGTGTGGTTTTGCATGTATTGTACTGTTTTTCTGCTCAGATGGAAGCAAAGCCGTGGCGAATGTTTGGATTATTTAAATAATGCTGTCAGAACGTGTGACTGGAAGGCTACCCCAATAGAAGACATGCTGGAACCCTCACAGATTGCACTAAGCGAGAGCTGCCGTCATGGCTTTTGTTTCCACGACCACATTGCAACATGTCAGAGTTATTTCTGGCTTAGTTATCCTCTGCAGGGCCTCAACACGTCGGGCATAAGAAGCCCTGATAAAATGCCTACAGGAAGTTGGCTCTGTTTATCTGTGCCCTGGCCTGGCTGCTCAGGCCTTCAAAATATGTAGCATGGCAAATGTTTTCAAGTTTTGTGGCAGGCTATCTTAAGTCTCCTTTGAAACATATGTACAGGGCTGCAAAACATTGGTGGTTTTGGAGCGCTTTAGGCCATGACTGGACAGTTTTCATACTTTCATGCTTTGGTGAATAGCCAAGACAAGCAACAAGATGAAGTCGAGGCGCACTCTGAAACAGGATATTGGGTTAGTAATGGCTGTCTAGGGACACACAATACAACATGAATAACATAGATTATATTTACAATTGCCACTCCACAGGAATATATAGCTGATATCTTTTATACATTTAGCACCTTTAGCTAACTGTTTATTTTTGGACAGGCCTGGATATTTATCACTCTAAAATATTGGAGTAAAGAAATCTGGGCCTTTTGGAATCTGAGGACTTTTATAAGCTACTATATAAATCATACATTTTGTATTTAGTCTGTAGTGGCATCAGAAATGAAACAAGACAAAACTGAAAGCACAGAAACGAATACCAGTTTCCATATTTCCATAATCCATACATTTATGAAGAATTTGTAAAAGAGGGTGGTAAAAGTTTTTAGTTTTTTTATAATTCCACTGTTCTAAAGTTTGTTTTAACTTTTTGTCTAAAATAAGCAAGTTTACACACACAATTTATTCATCATAGTGCCTCTGGTTTACAAACATGTGTTTTGCTTTGACTTTTGTTATGGTGTTCTATTAATGGCTCTTTCATGCAGATTTTCCCATCCCTCTCTCTCTTAAAACAACAGAATAGCTGCTCCAAACTTTTCTGCTTAATCTTCTTCTAGGGTTGCTGGGGGGGTCCCCATGCCCATCCGGGGAGAACGTTTTGGGCGCTGGGTAGATATACCTATTGCAGAGCACCTATTGCTGGGCACACTCACAAAAACACACTATATGGGGTAATTTAGAGCATTCAATTTACCTTAATCCATGTTTTTGAACTATGGGAGTAAACCAGAGAACCCGGTGGAAACCCATACGGACAAGGGGAGATCAAGGAAACAGATTGGGATTCGAACCTGGAATCCCCAGCGCTGAGAGGCGAATAAGCTAACCACTAAGCTAAATTTGGGTTTGCCACTTTAGTTAATGCCTAGAATGTACTAAATATATACCACTGCTATATTTTATAAAGTATTAGAGTATTTTGGGTTTAACTAAAGTAACAGTGTAAAAACCTGACAAATATACCGTATATATACAGTATCAACAGTCAAAATTTTGGACACACCTACTTCTTGCTGCATTGTCTATTTTATCCACATTCCATACAGATGGATTTTGTTGTTTTACAATTATAGACTGTAGTACATCTGTTTTCATGTTTTTGTTAGTCCCCTGTTGTTTCTCTGTTCTCTATTGGTCAGGACCATCACAGAACAGGTATAATTTGGGTGATGTATTGTTTATTGTCAGTTCTACACTAACACTGATGCGGGTATTAGTGCAGCAGTGCTGCTGTAGTAGTTTCAACACCTTAGTGACACTGATGGGATAGGAATAATGCACCAACCAAATAATACCTGCTCTGTGGTGCTACTATTTTGGTCCTGACCATTAGAGAACAGAGTTAAGGAGACAAACACAGTATGTATAGCATGCACAAACATATGGACTACGGTCTGGAATAGTAGAAAAACAAAGTTCATCTTTACGGTAAGTGAAACTAATAACATGGCAATAAGTGGAGCAAAATAAAGGTGTCTCTGAATTTTTGAGTGGTACTTTAATTGACTGAAATAATTGAGATTTTTGTTACTCCAAGCCAAAAAAAAACAATTTGGCATAAACTTAAACACTAAGGCAAATATACAAACACTATCCATCCATCCATGCATCCATTATCTTCAGCTTTATCCTCTACTAGGGTCGAGCCCATCCATGGGAGAAAGTTTCGGGCGCTGGGCAGATACATCCAGGACAGGGTGCCAATGTATCGCTGGGACACACTCACTCACCCAGACACACACACACACACTAACACACTCTATATGGGGTAATTTGGAGAATTCAATTGACCTTGATTCATGTTTTTGGACTGTGGGAAGAAACTGGAGAACCGGGAGGAAACCCACACGGACACGGGGAAAACATGGAAACTCAA
Source organism: Corydoras sp. C115 (assembly GCA_019802505.1). Taxonomy (NCBI): domain Eukaryota; kingdom Metazoa; phylum Chordata; class Actinopteri; order Siluriformes; family Callichthyidae; genus Corydoras; species Corydoras sp. C115. Next base: position 2,417,276 of record JAFMOC010000022.1, on the reverse strand, counting down.
ACTGGGAATCCCTAGTGCTGAGAGGCCACCGTGTTAACCACTAAGCCACTGTGCTGCCCTACACAAACACTACAGTCCTTCAAATGAACATTCTACTTTAACGTTTTAAGCCTTGTTTTAAATCCTTTTCATATGGCAAATAAATGTCTGCGTTCTGCCTTACCAAATCCTCTGGTACAGGTAATAAACTTTGATCAAAAATGATGACTAGTCCAACAGTATGTGCCAACTGACTATAAATTTTTTTAACAACTAGTTGGCACTTATGAATCCCTTTATCCATTTTATTGAGGTTGTCGTATCTACAGTGTCTATAAAGACTTTTTTTTTTACAGTGCAGTGCAACTATGTCTGGTCAGTGTTATTACACCTTATAAACTATCAAATTAGGTAAGATAAACTAATATTTTTATCCAATGGGGGAAAAAAGGGTTCTTTCTAAAGAAAAGTAAGTTCTGACATTAAAAGAAACATGCATGTATTTTTGCTATGTTATGTATCCAGATTAAATTAACGTCTTGATTGTTTTTAAATGAGAAATAGGAATGGCGCAATCCACATAAAACCTTCATGAGGACTTTTAGTTCCCCCCAGCCTCAGTATGAGGTCTGTTTGGTTTCAACCTGCCACGACACCTTACCTGATGAAAGTAATCTAGGCTTGCATTACCTAACCCATCAAGTGTACTTCTTGCAATGTGCCTGATGTTTTGTCCTTAAACAACCTCGAAATGTCATGTAATCAGGCCAGATTAGAACTCAATTAAAAGAAGGAATTTGCTTATGAGGTCAACACAGAAATGTATCTGGATCCAGTTTAAGCTTTTTCTAAACCAACTCTGAATTAATAGCTTAGGTTTCTGCCCAGGCAGAAAACATTTAGCATAGAAATTTGATATACATTACTACACAAAAGTGTCATTACACTAAATAAGGATTTTTAAAAGAAGGCACTTTCATGGTTAAAATTGTATTTACTTAGCATAAAATATAGTATAGATATTTAATGACGCAACAATTAACAATTTAGCTAAAAATATATATTTTTTTATTTAAAAGAGTTGGTGTATGTTTTGTTAAATGTAAATAAAAACAGAATGCATTTGGAAATCTCATGAACCTATTGTGTATTTCAAATAGAACATATCAGTAGTTGAAACTGGAATGTTACATTTATATTTAGTCATTTAGCAGATACTTTTATTTAAAGTGGCTTTGTAGAAATAATGACTTGTGTTTTATTGAATGAATAATAATTGTGTATTATTATGGTTTGCACTATGTCATGTTTGGTATGCATACGATCTTCTTCTAAAGGTGGCTATTTATAAACAATGCACACTAAGCTAGGATGAGTGATATAGTACAATTATGAAACTACATATTTCTGAGGCAGAATCATCATATTTACATCATATTCTACTGAAATATACTAACTTTATATTACAAAACAAGCATTTTTAATTAAAAGTCTGCACTGTTAAAATATTTACAGCAATAAGGCAGAAATGAACATTTTATCTTTATTTACATTACTATCAGTGTAATACAAAAATGAACATTCCTCTTTTCATACTAGAATTAATGCAATAATTAGGTAATAATAATAAAAAAAGTTTATTTATGTCTGTATTTTTGACCCTAAACAGCAGTTTAAAAACCCAGTTAATTATTTCTCATTTTATTTTGTAATGTGTGAAGCTACAAACTCTATGATGATTAAGACTTTTAAGTTCAATACTATACTTTGAAATAAGACAACAATGTATTTTTGTATATATTACCACATTTTATTTTAAATATTTTGATAATATATATAAAAACTTATTCAAGTTTTGTTCAATTTTCACAAAATGACCATAAAAGATGTTTTGTTGTGAATGTTAGTATGTGTTGATTTTGTTAGTGGTAAGTTTGTAAACTGTGTGCACAATTATTGGCCATATCATTATTTTTATGCATCATTTCCAACCCAATGCTGTATAAACTTGAATGCTTATTGTAATATAATATAATTACTTGGCTACTTGTTTTTCAGACAAAATGCAACAAAATGAGATTTATCTGAGTCTAAAAATTCCAAAATTGTAAAAAGTCTTTCAGAAGGATGCAGCATTCCGCAAATTGCTCAAATACTAGAGTGTCATCACAAAACTTTCCAAAGTTTTATTGCAACATTATATTAAGTCAAGAGATTCACAAGAAACATGTTTTACAAAGACACAAATTACCCGCCAAAGATTTGAGCAATCAATATTCTTTAGCACTGCCATATTCTAGTATTAGTAACCATGCTTAGAAATACAATGTGTTTAGTGCTCAGAGACATGACCAAGTAATGGAAGGGGGAAACTTGACCCCTACTGAACAAAACACATCATTTGAAACGACATGACTGGGCCAAGAAATATCCAAAGACAGATATTTCAAAGGTTATATAGATTGATGAGATGAGGGTGACACTTGGCGGACCAGATGTATAGCCCCGTGGCCAGATCAGTAACAGGCACTCAGACTCCACTTCAACTCAGTCTCCAGCAAGGTGGAAGAAGGGTACTACTATGAATAGGTATTATTAAACATGAGGTAGCCGGACCTTTTTAAGTTTAAGATGGACACAAACTCAAAATATATTTTTCAAGCTTTCCTGGTGCAGGAAATTGTCTGCATCCTTTAAGAAGAACATGTTTTTTGTGTTGGACAATGCCCCATTGCATTCATCATGTACTCAGGCCAGTACAGGCCTTAAAGAAGAATAATGGCATGGCTCCTTCATCATCAGACCATATTGAAAAGTTGTGAGCCCTGCTTAAACAGGAGATTTTCAGTAAAGAAAAACAGTACACATCTCTGAACACTGTGGAAGGCTGTGGTTGTTGCTGCACAAAATTCTGATTTAAGAATTTCCGATTAAGACACTAATGGAGCCCATGAATGGAGGGCAGGCCCATTGCAACAGGGCAAGCAAAACCAAAAACTTGCCTAGCTTAGGGCCCCCAAACAACAACTGGTTACTAATTGAATGCAACGACAAACTGCGTGAGTGTACACTTTAAATTCTGTAACAGTCAACAGAGTAAAATACAACTACACTGTCATCATAATCCCCCACAAAGGGGGCCCTTCCCACTAATTGTTTAACATCAATACACAACTTGCACTCTTTAAAGATTGCATTACATTTGGTCATTTAGCAGACATTTTCATCCAAAGCAACTTACAAAGCAAGCAATGAGGGTTTAGGGCCCTAAACCATTGGTAACATTGGTAACTTCAGTGTTCCCGGGATTTGAACCCACAACCTTCAGATTGATAGGCCAAGACCCTAACCACTGAGCTACCCTGATTGGTAACTTGTATGTTGGATGTAGGATGAACACTACACAAACGTGGTCGATGTCTGACCTGGCCAATATTAACAAGGTAATGTAAGCAAACTGAAACTTGATGTGTTTTAATCAAATAAATATTAAAGAGGTCTGCAGGGAGGTACATTAAAGCTGTTGATAAGCTAGCATTCGCTCCTTTTCTCATCCTGCAGCCGCTTCTGCCACCACCATCCACCAGTTTAAAACAGCAGTGTCCTCAGTAAGAAAAATAGCTATCGGGTGTCCTAAAAGTTGTCCTAATTACCCAGTGATGTTACATAGGTTGTCACTTTTCACTTACGTGCGTAAAGACGTTGTCGTGTAAAAATACTTATTTATGATTACAAGTGATTTTTTATGAACAGGACTTTTGACAGTGATGTCATGCCATAACTGGCCAAAATACTATGCAGTATATTCTTAAAACTTTAATTTCAGATTTAAAACCAGATAAGAATTATCCAGTGCTCGAGTTGGTAATGATATGTTTTTAAATATTGATCTTAAAAAAGAAGGTGAATTTTCACTTTTAATTAAAAATTTTCAGCTTTTCAGATTATTTGATTTACAGCTTAATAAACATTGAGAGATTTAATGGTGAGATACCAAATATTCCAGGCTGGTCCATGGCTTTACCCTCGTGTTTCTCAGTGACTTAGGTAAAGTAAATCTAGTCTGAGTGTATATGCCTGCAGAAGTACATTGTTTATTTAAAATCCTTTGGCACTGAGTCACTGCTTTTAATGATTACTTGGATACCCCATTGCAAGGATAATGTAATGCTCATGCCTCTAAACAGGTTGGCTGTTGTTTATTTAAATTTTCCATTTTATATTGCCGTGTCTCATTTGCTTGTTTACAGCTTATGCCCAGTGATTGATCATTTTTCTTAGCCTTTGTTATTACTTAGTGTATTCTTGAAATGGACTAGGGGCAGTGGTAAGGAATGGAGAAATTACTAAAATAAAAACAAAAGAAAACAATTTTTTTAATTCTATGTAGCAATATCCATGGCTATTTTTTATTTTTGAAACATTTATTAATTTGCTAATTTTCTAAACTCTTATACTTTGCATGATTTTGAAAAGTTAAGACCTTAAGGCCAGAGCTATAATGTGGGAGGTGATGATAAACCCTGATAATTTATTAGTTTATTTGCAGGGCCGACCCTAAAACAAACATTGTTTCACCAACAAATGCACACACATTTACATATATGGCAAGCTAATTTTAATGATTTACCTACTAAATATAATTTTTTTAATGTAAAAAAAAGTTTTAAAGAGTACTCTTGCAAGAAACTCACACAGAAAGAATACATACGTGTACACCAAAAAACAATAATGAGCTCAATTACACAATGCAAAGAGGAAAAAATATTACAACAAATACATATTTAATAAATGTGAATAACTGACTAAAAATATAATGATAACAACAGTGATACATGAGGCTTGTTGTGCTCTTATAGATTTTTACTTCAGCCTCTTCAAGTTTGTTTTTCCTGCAGTCTTCTCCTCAGGAGGTGAAATGCATGCTTAGGGTTCAGGTCTGGTGACTAGCTTGGCCTTCCTTTGTTAAGTTGGCAGTGTGTTTTTTTGTGAATTATTGTCTTGTAGAATGTTCCTTTTGACCGATTTAGATTCCTTTCTATGTAAATTGGCAAACAAACTTTTCAAAATTCAATCTTCTATTGCCATCATGAGTTAAATCATCTATAAAGATAAGTGTCTTTTTCAGAAGCAGCCATGCAAGCCAAAGCCACCATGTTTAACAAATAAGAAAATATGATTATAATCATGAGTAAATAATGTCTTCTCTTACAATTTGGCCAATCTATGACTTTAGTAATAGTTTCAGTCTGGCTTTCCAGTTTTGCCTGCTGAATAGTGGTTTGCATTTTGTAATAAATCCTGAATATTTCTGTGCCTCAACTCTCCTTTGAATCGTAAATTGTGATTCCTTCACCCCTGCCATTTAGAGGTTACTGCTAATATTACTGACTTGTTTTGAGGTTTTCTTTACAGTTTCCATAATTAGATGTTATTTTCTTTGGCCAATCTGTTTAATTTCTGGTCATTTTTTTGATATTCTGATTTTTTTTTACTGATTATAACAAATGTTTGCGCGATCTCTTAGATAAATTTTTCCTCTTGTCTCAGCATGAAATGGATTGCATTTACCCATTGATGATTCTTTGGTTTTCATGTTATTATTATCATTTTTTTTTAACAAAATCAGACATATGAACCCTAAAGCTGAAACTAAGCTGTGATTGTACACTACAAGTAAAATCAAAGGGCAGGCTGGGTATAAACTTAACAAAGCTTACTCTATATTGCCACAAAATATCTCTCTTTTTTAATACTGAAAATACAATCAGGCACCAACATAGTCTTGGCACAGTGGTCTCTCTCACTCTCAGGTGTTTCGGTTTCCCTTTTCACTCTTCTCAAACCACAGATGGAGAGACCATTCATTGCGTTTAAAGGGGCAGGTGTTTCCATTACCTGATCTACTTTCCTGCCTTTGTCTCCCATTTAGAGACTGTTAGAAGCGCTCGTCTTCCCCGGGATGATCGGCTACACGGGAGGGAATGCGTACACCGCTTGCACCTAGTGAGCGTTTCCTTGGAACCGGCTATGTGGGGAGAAATGCGTACGCTGGTCCGTTGGACAAAACACTCCCACGGATATAACCTGCGCGGGGATAGTGCGCAGCGTTGTACCGTGGTTGAGTGCGGAATGAGAATCCAGAGACACTGGGTATAAAAACAAAATGGATTAATTATTAAAAATGGTGTAGGGACACCAACAGAAAGGGGGGACAAAACAAACGGACTAACACCTGGGTAATACCACAAACAAAGACGTACCTCAGGAAAATGGAAGACAGAAACTAAATACAAAACACACCCAGTCACCCAACGGAGACAATGAATAACCCGAATGAGGGACAGGTGCCCCAGGCACCTGTGACAGAGACACAATCATGTCCTCGTGTCACAAGCATAGACATTTAGAGCTAATTAGTATGATTGCCACCTATTGCAATCACAATTTTGTTATCCGATTTTTATTATTTCACCGTTTTTTTTTTTCGGCTTTCTCCTTTCGCAATTTTCGCGCTATCGATGCTTTTTTTCCAGGGCACGTCGAGATTATCGGTGAGACCACTTCTTGAAAACAACTATGGAATCGGTCAAACCATTCCTGAAATGTTTCTGAGCGAAAATTCCCATTCAATTTGCATTACAGTGATATTTGCTCTCCTGTAACTCCACCAATTTTTGAGATACAAAGATACAAAATTTGCTCGGAAATGGCTGCATCACAGAGTGTCATATCAGTGTCTTTGCTATTGTAACAATAAAATAGCGAATCTTCCGCAGTGCAAAAAGCACAAAAAGCCATGTACTAATTATATTAATGAGAGTGCATGAAGTGGTCCCAATGCTCATGATGCATTCCATTTTACTGCGAAGTGAGAATACACAGTATAGTGTACACTAAGTATATGTATTCTCTGTGCAAATGCAGCGATATCTGTTCTCTCATTTGTAAGTAGCTTTGGAATAAAGCATCTTAAAATAAAATAAAAATGTACTTAATAGCGATTAGTGGTATTGGGCACATGACTGTGTTGACAATTCACTGCCAGAATAGCAATGAATGTCCTGCTGTTTGGGGTCTGCCTAGGTTGTTTTCAGTCAGTGGTTACCTGAAAACACCTCATTTCAGGACTTCCATTATTTGACTTTTAAGTACACGTAGGGAACTATCTTACCCTCTTGGCAAAACATGCTGTAATGCTCATTGTTACACATTATGCACAAAACAATCTCTTTAATAGTAAAAAGTATTTCTACATGTCTTTTTTTTGACTGCAGAGGGTGTACTTTTTATTGTTATGATAGCAAAGACACTGATATGCCCTAATTCAGCTCACTAAAGATTGATAAAATACAGCGTCACAACATGCCTTGCCCAGAGTATAAAATAGTTCCCTATGAGTTTTTAAAAGGCAGTGACATTTTCAGTAGAAGGCATGTTGTGTTTTGACTTGGCTATTATGTAGGATTAAGTTTTTGACTGAAGGCGCTATGGCGCTTAATTATCTGACTGACAGCATCCGCCTCCGCTGACCAGATATATTCGGATTTTCATGGAAAACAAAAAAAAAAAAGTTCAAAGACAGTTATCTCATCTCTGATCAGAGGTCCTGTTAATCTCTCCTCTTTTAGTTGCTTACATTGATTATAAGGCCTTTCTTTGAAATGAATTGATTAAATTATGCAGAAGGATTTTACAACATTCTTAGTGTTCATTCATCTGAAAAATAATGATTTCTTATCTCACCTAGGACTGCAAACTTGCTCCACTGATCTGAAATAGATCTATTTCATCCTTTAGTGCTGGAGAAAACACTGAGGCAGTTACTATTTTGTCCTTAATTTCTCATTATGGTTTAGCAGTCCACATACACACTGTTACAAAATCAAGTACATTATAATAAATTAAATGGCACAAAAGCTTTTAGAGTACTCTGTAGGCTATAGTTATATACTGTATGGCTTCAGAATCTTTTTGGTTCCCAGGATTAATAATTAGTCCTAAGATGGTACAACAGTATAGACAAAAATGAACTCCTAATTTACTCTTATTTTGACGCAGTAATGGAGCACATTAAGTTGTTTGCTATATTGTTTGAGTCAGATTTGTAATGCACATGAGAAAAGCCCCTAATCCAGTGCACAAATTACTATTGGGATGGGGGGGGGGAGTCTGATGCCCCTGATAAAGATATCTTAGAAGGTGCAAAAGCAATAATTTGGGGACAAAACAACTGGCACTGCACCCTAAAGAAAAACTTGACCCCCCCCCCCCCCCCACCACCACCATTTGTCATAGTATACATCGCACCCTGCATTGTGTAAAAATGTGTTATTACACAGATGCAGTTAACAAAATCTATATATACAGCAGGCTCATTCAGTAGGGAATGCATTAACAAAGCTCAGAGTCTTTCTTGCCCAAATTGACCCAACTTTTAACAATTTGTTATATTGTAATTGAAAATTAAATTAATTTATTGCTTCACTTTTTGACTTTATCTTAACTGGCGTTACACTTGTTAATTTGTTCTTTGAATTGGAAATATTAATTTGCTCATGTTATTATCATGCTAATGCAGCAGAGGAAAGAAACTAACCATTTTTGCCAAAACTAAAATATTTTTTTTTACTGTGTGGTAAAGCTAATTTTTATTTTTGCTGGTCACCACTTTAAAATAATATTAGACCCAACTCAATACCAAATTTATTACAGCATATTCCTCCAGTTGGTGAGTTAAAAGATAAACAGAAAAATGTAAACAGTGCTCGTACTCAGAACTTTCAAAAACTTTTAAAAAACAAAGGCTTGGAAAGATCACAGGCCATCAAGCGAAGAGTGTTTGGAATGCTATTTATTATTACTCTGTATTGTCTAGATTGAGCATAAAAGCAGAGGAGTTAAGTCCTCAGAACAGTCTGAAGACAAATGACAAATAGACTTTTGTAAGCAGCATTGTGTCAAGATGTCTCTCGAGATTTAACACAACAGCTTAGTGTTTGTGTTGGCACACCAGAGATACACTTCATATTCTGTTGACATATTAAAGTCACGACTACATAATGTTTAGACACCACAGAGAACGCTGAAAGGAAAGTGTCTCTTTTATTCTTCACTTTCTGTCATGAGGCTTTGAAAACACATGTGGCCATATGCTGTCTCACACATAACTACAGGCCACATGTTCAGTCATAACATCCAGTCATTTTTATTTCTTTTGGAAAAATGATACATGTGAGATGAGAGAGCTTTTTTTTTACACATTTATTTTCATGAAGCACTGAAAAGCGTCCAGCTGGATGTGTGGAAAATACAATGTCGACTAGCAACCCTGTCAATTAAAATACAGTCAACACTAAAATGATTGATAGTATTAGCTTATACAAGAAAGGTGCTGTGAACTGTTACTTATCTTAAATGTATCCTCTTAACTAAAAATTCGGCCTGTGGTTATAAAACCTTGGTGTATACAAAATAAAGAGTAATGAGGAAGAACTGTAAAGAATGTGCAAACTGGGTGAAGTGGATGATGCAGAGTTGCAGGAGTTGTCTGTGATAGTATGGCAAATATTTGCCAGACAAAAAGCTAATTTTACAGGATTTATTGAGGCCTACGTATTGTAAGGCTTGCATATGGTGGTACTGACCAAAAGGCATACAACTTTTATCGTGTTGAATATGTGTACCTCATGCCTATCTGTCTGCTTGTTACCCCAGAGAGCATCTGCATGTGACCCCAATGTGCATGTGTCTGCATATGACTCTACTGTTTGTGCCCAGAGAGACCATTAACGCTTTAAATGCATGAGTTTGTGCCCAGAGCACTTCATCTAAGCGTGTTTGCACCTAGAGCACTCTAAATGAGCCTATGCAAAGTGTAAAGTGCTCTTTATATCTTTGCTTAGATCACTTTATATAAGCCACCACCACCACATTCATGGACCCTGTTCTAGACTGCATCAACCTTACAATCACAATCACCTCTCCAGACTGCGCCGCCACCACAGTCACGGTCCCCTCTCCAGACTGCGTCGCCACCACAGTCACAGGCCATTCTCCAGACTGCGACACCACTACTGTCATGGACCCCTCTCCAGACTGCATCACTACCACAGTAATGGTCCCCAATCCAGACATTATCACCACTACTGTCATGGTCACCTCTCCGGACTGCGCCACCACCACCGTCATGTTCTCCTCTCCAGACTGCATCACCACCGGAGTCACGTAACCCTCTCTGTACTGCATCACCACTACTGTCCCGTTCCCTTCTCCAGTCTGCATCACCATCACAGTCACATTCCCTTATCCAGATTGTTCCACCACCACAATTATGGTCCCCTCTCCAGATGGTACCAGGTTACCCTGGTTTCCCAAGAATCACCTTGCTGTTGATCATTGGCTTCAGAACTTTTGGTCTAAGGCCCAGGACCTACTTAATGAAGAACACAATACTTTTTTTTGACTAAACACAAAAACTATTTATACATACAAACTGCTTATTATTATATAATGAAAACCATACATATAATTAGGCAATTATCTAATAACTGCTGTGGTTTTTAATATCTGTGGTATCTAGGTAAAGGCATGTCACACACGAAAAATAAAAAATAGTAAATTCAACTGCTAATCCTAAGTGCTTTTTTGCCAGCACTACACATTGCACTACTAAATACCAAGTATTAAATTAAATAAATATATTTACATCTGTTTAGTTGCAGACAATGTTATTTATATATGTCTACATTTTAAGTATAGTGATGCAGTTGAGTCTCATTCCCAATAATACTATTGCTAATCCCTTAAGATCCTGAAAAAATAATCAACAAAGTTTACTTTTTTGGCTTGTGCGCTAGGTATGTTGATTGGATATTGGTAGACGGTGCCTAGTTCATTTGGAACTCTGAGAACACAAAGTCCAGATGCTCTGGAGACTGCAATATGGATGGATTTCCACAAGTGGTGCTGGAAATCAATCAGCATGTTCAGGGTTGATAAGAATGGCCAAAAGCATTGTTAACAGCATGTTCCATTAATCAGTTGTTTTAGAGAGAATTTAAAAATTCAGTTTGAGAAACATAGGTCATTTGTGCTTTCTCTGCATTTCACTTCATTAAAAAATAACATTTTTGATTTCTTGTAATCTAATGTAATTTGTAAACAATTTAGTTTTGAACTTTTAACTAAGACCAGAGTGTTTGTTTGGCCTTTGTTGACTTTGTAGGACATCAGCACTGGTCTCAGTAAACAAGGCAAAATCTGACATCATGGCTAGTGCAAGCTCCAACTGCAGCAACTAAGCTGACTGTTCTGTTTAATTTTAGCATGTGATGTCATCATTATTGTGTTTTACAGCAGGCTCTTTTTTTACTTTCTCAAAATAGATCATGGAAGGAATTGAATGATATGAGTATACTACAATGCATGTGCATATATGTAGAGAAGGTGGATATCCGGAACTTTTGGTTTATGTTACATAGCTCCATATAGTTTCACATGTTGGCATAATGGATGTCCATGGGAAATAAGGTACTCCTGTACCTGAAAAAAAACATCAAATATCAGACATTACTTGGAATAAAGCAAGAATTAATAATGGCTTGGGTGTCTACTCAAGCCAGACAATCTGTCAGTTTTTATTTGATGTCTATGAATGACCTTTCAGCACTAAATAGAAGTGGAATTCATCACTGTAAATTAAAACAGATGTAAAAAGTTGCCTTAAAATTCAGTTTTTTCCAATTCACTCTAGTTCTCTTTAAACATATCGGACAACCTTTGTTCACTGATAATGAAGTATAATACATTATGTATCAAAGAGTTTCGGTCTTCACTAAAAAATTTCTAAAACACTGGAATCACTTAAAAGATTTTGTCTTTATGCGTAATGAATAAAACAAGTATGCATTACTAAATGTACCTCGATGAGGTAATATGTAAACTGTGCAATTTTTATTTTTTTTTTTTACTAGAAATGACTTTGATTGATTAGAATTTCTATAATAGATGGAAATCATTAAGAAGAAAAACAGAGGATTGCTGTACTTGAATCAAGAACACCATGGTAATGTGTGATTCTCTTCATAGCTGAGTTAATGGTCTTCCTCTATGTATTCCCATGCTTAATGATGTGATGGCAGTAAAGAGTAGTTGCAGCACAAGAGAGTGGGGAGGAGAATATTCTGTCTCATGGCTTAGTAAGTTTGTGCTGCAGGAAGCAGGATCTGACCTGGACGAGCCTCCTCTTTACCTCCTTTCTAAACCACGTGCAGTGAGTATTCAACCTCCTTACCTGACTTTCATATCTCTTGACCCTCACTGCCTAGCTGTTAATGCTTCTGAAAAAATAAGGAACACATTTAGGACATTGTTCATATAGGACATGGGACAAGATTTGTTTTTGCATTTGTGATATTCTAAGTGATCAAACCTTCCTGTGATTCAACCCTGAACTATTTGTAGAACATAATGATGAATTGATATTAGGGGGTTTGTACTAAGAAGAGAAGGCTCTATGGACAAATATTGTATTTTGTTTTGACATTTTCTTTTGCCTTCAAGTGGAATTTGTTTGTCTTATCTGCATGTGTGAACCTTTTTATGTTTTTAATGTGCACAGTTTTTCATAGACAGATAAGATGAGTGGAAGGAAAAAAAAACATAATTTCAGAGATAATCATTATCAGGATCTTAAAAATGTTTGCTGAGATAATATTGATGAAAGTGTCTTTACACAGTCCACTCCAAAACGATGATTAAACGCTATTAAAGTCTCCAGCTACACTCTCACAGTGACACATTGTGTTTAGATGTCTCTTGGCACAGCATGGCCTTTTGGGATTTTTTCTTGGTGATGTAAATGAATATTGGAAATCAGATTATTACTCAAAAGTCAAGCACAGAGAACACGCAGACCTTTTGGCAAAGGCGAGTAGGTCGCTGCCTGAAAGCCGTCAGCTTGGAAATGAGCAGATTGGTTGTTTATAGAAGTTGAAATGTTCAGAAGGAACGTATCTTCAGGGCTGATCCCAAGAGCCAGACCTAATTGGAACCAAATGGCTAAAATTCACTACAGTAGAGCCTCACATCTCTTTATGAAACTTGGCAAATTGCTTGCTGGTTTGTCAGCTGTAGTCAGTGGCTCATCCCTCCCAGACTGTATTTGAGTGTGATTCATAGATATTGACGTTGCGGAGTCTTTCCTCCTTTGAGGCCTTGCCTAGCAAACATGTTAAAAATGCACTTGCTGAGCTCAATCTGTTTCTTATTATGCTTGCTTTCAAGTGTTTGGTGCTTGTCTTATTGCCTTGAAGAAACATTACATCATGAAAGGGGTGGTGGCAAAGCCTGTAGAATCAAACAATTTTTACGTCTTTTGTGTGCCCGTTGAGGCTCAGTGGTATGTATGCTTGACAGGAAAAATTACATAAATACATGGATAAATATGGTTTTAATTTAACTTACATCTATTTTGTGTGTGGAAGTTGTATGTACACCATGTGCCATGTAACTTAAGTGTGTTATGTGTATGTTTGCATTACTCTGTCATCTATCACATAGTAGCAAGGCAAAAAAAAAAAAAGTACTGCCATGGGAAAAGAAATACACACCCCTATTGAATTTTGTTTTTTGAAGTATCAGGGCATAATAAACATTCTAAAAAGTTTTTAAAACTTGGTATATACATCCACAGGTTTATATGTATTTGAAAATTTTGTCATTCATTTTTTTAACATATGTAATATGATAAAAATAATCACACCCATATAGTATCCATGGGATTAAACAACAAGCTGCTGATTTAGTCTATATTTTTTGCCTATATCACTGATTAAACAAACAAAATTCTAATTAATATTACAAGTGCTCTACTTTTGTTGGAATCAGAGTACATGGTTAAACCATGACACAGCATCTCTTCATAACAACTTTGCTCAAAGGCCAACATTTGTAACTTTGGTGGCCATGGTTTTTGCAACCTCAACCTATACAGATTGTTAGCACAAACAGCTCTTAATCTATGGGTGAGAAATGTTTGAGTAATATTGTCAAGACATAATATTGTCTCAATATTAACCTAATTTTGACAAATGACTTTTAGTAAACAAGTTAATTATTTTGGCAAATCTCAACACAATGTGAGACTTAATTTCTGCTAAAATTTCCGCTAAAATACAAGACACATGTGAGATTACTGAGGTCTTTATCTCAGAAGACATATTTGAGCAGTAGACTAATGCTAAACTCTTATTTATCTTTCTATTTCATCTTATTGTTTAGGAAAAAACTATAGGAAAATTAATAAGGCCTTGTGACAGTAGCGTAGTGGTTTTGGGGAAGTTAGGGCGGAGCTGTCAGCAATAGAATTTCATTAGTAGTAATTAACAGAAATGACGCCTGATGAAGATGTGCAGGACTTATAATCTGTTACATCGCATGCCGTGGGGACAGAAGTCCATAGAACGACACAAGTGGGACTTTCAGCAATAACATCGGTCAACAGTTGTAGTTTAAATACATTTTATTACAGTCTGTAGAAATAAATGTAGAAATTCTGTTTCTGATGCTCATTCGTCCCACCCCATTACAAATCTCCTTTGTATTTTTGTTATTTTTTTTTTTTTACTTTTGACACAAATATTAGTTTGTATGGTATTAAGCCATGTCTTTTAAACTACTTGCTAATATGATGCCAGTAAAGTAACTGAATCTTAGCTAAATAATATAAAAAGTTTTGGCAGACCCGCACTATATATAAACCAGAATTATCAGCTGAGATGATAAGAAAATAATTGCACTTTAACTGGTAGTTGGGGATTGTACCAAATAGGTTTTGAAGTGTATAGCTTAGTGGGTTAAAGTCAAAATTGATATTTCAGTTTCAAATACTCCATTGTTCAGAACTAGTTTTTATGTTAATGTTTATATTTCACAGCTGTAATATTAGCTTTATGCAATTATTTTTAATTAATTTCAAAAGTAGATATGAATATATTAATGTATTTAATGTAGTCTGCATGTGTTTATTATTATTTTTAAGTTTATAAAATAATAATAAAATTTTATTATATTTAAGTTTAGATAAATACATTATTTGCAATTTATTTACATATTCAGTTGTACTAGGCTTATTTCCTTAATTTCTTTTTTTTTTAAATCACTTGATTGACATGTAATTTCATTTTTAGTCTTTTTGTTGGGTAATATTTTTGGCTCACTGTATGAGACTTCAAGTCAATATTTCTGGTAGGTGTTAGACTAAATAATCAAGAAAAGACTTCATTACTTTAAGGTGCAGCAGGTGAAAAAGGATAATGTTTCTGCCTAAATAAATGTATTGCATTTCTAAAATCAGACCAAATGAAAAGACTGCTTAAGTACTGCAGACAAAATATGACTTTAATTAAGTATAATTTATCAGTCTAGATTTACGAACTGAGTATGAGAAAAGTAATAGGCATGGGGACTGGCTCTATTGATATTGATGATGATGATGATGATGATGATGCTAATAATAATAATAATGCAATTCAATCAAATAGTATTAATAATAGTATTCATAACATTATATATATTTGATTTTACATTGGAGTTCACATATTGTACTTGAATACACATTATTAAAATTAATCTGATCTTCATTTACCTAATGATGTTTCAAAATTCGTCTACTCCCACCACACACTAGGGTGCATTTTATGTGCATCCATGTGCTAGATATGTGTATCCATCTCAGTCAATATGTATATTTTGCCATCACTTAGCCAGCTTTACACACTTTCTTTGGTTATCTGAGATAAAGATATTAGGGCTAAGCCAAATATATAATTTTATTTGACGAAATCACCCCTTCCTTTGAATTAACTCAAAAATTCACTTTGGCACTAACCAAATTTCCAAAACCTTATTCAATGTATTACATTTTAGTGACCTGGATACCATAAGCTCTTTTTACTTTACTTAATTGTCTATACTTTGTTATGATTTGTTTCTGATATGTTTTAAGCTGTGTGCCTCTTTACTTTGAGGGTTGTGGTGTTTGTGTTATTCCTTCTTCAGTCTCTAGCAAGCACAAGTTGTCTAACACCTTGTTAGTTCTGTATTTGGGTTTGCAATCTAGTTAATTCAGGCCTGTACTGCTCATTATTTTATTTAGGCCTGTATTTTTTATATCCTTGGTTTTGGTCTGTGTCCTGTTAGATCTGTATTTCTCTTCGACTCTTGGTCAGAATACTATTTTGGCTTATATATATAGTGTATTATATTTAGATTTTTATGTCAGTATTATTAAATATATTTGGTTCATTCCACCTCTTTCTGGTTACTTCAACCTTTTATGCCTCTTATTTGTTAGGTTTACTTCTTTTAGTTTTTCATTACACATTCATCTTTCCTGCTGCCTGAGTGACATACTCTCATGGGGTTTGGAACAAAGTGGTCAGCCAAACTAAAGCTTTGATGGATGGTCTTATTACAGACAGTCATAATATGCTCACATTACAATATTGTGGAAAATTTAATTATGGTGAAACTTAAGTATTCTTTAAAATTGTGGATTTTTCCCATGTTCCAGTGTTAGTAGTGTATTGTATTTTAGGTTTTAAGGTAGTTGTCTGGAATTTCCCACCAATACCAAAGAACATGAGTTGTATGAGTTGTGTTTTCAAACAGCACCACTACTGTATTTGACTGGAATTAGCTTTTTTGTCAGAACATTTCTTGGCCCCAAATTCTGAACTAACCTGATCCACGAGATTTTGGTGTCTAAGCTCACGTTCAAGATTATTTATTCATATAACCTTTTTTTATAATAGTACATGGTTTTAAAGCAGCTTTATAGTGTTCCAAGCCTGAACCCTCAAAGAGAAAGCTGAAACCACAGTGGCAAGGCTCAGTGGGGTACACCTCCTTTAGTGGCATGGTCGTATTAACAGTGCAGGATTAACAGGATCACCTTTTGCTAAATGTTTTTTCTTTTATCATTCTGTTCATGGTATACTCTCCAACATACATACTGGCCTAACCCTGTAACAGTCAAGTAATTCAAGTAAGTTATAGCACTAAAGTATATAGCACTTTTTACAACAGTACATTGTCACAAACCAGCTTTACAGAGTTAAAAGCCTTTAAACCCCAAAAGAGCAAGCCGACGCAACAGTGGCAAGAAAAAACGCTGTTATGTTGTTATTTTCAGGAAGAAACCTTGGGAGGACCAAGGCTCAGTGGGGGACTCATCCTCCTTGAGTGGCCGGGCCACATCTTGTGGTTGTTTTAGTATGAAGAGCTGAGCTGGCAGAAATGCAGTCGCACCTGGCACCAATAATTACTTGTTGCACTGCACTGGCTGGATTGTGCATCTTCTCATCCTGTATTATCAATATGAATCTATAAGTCTGTATGACATTATAAATGTCATCTAGTTGGTATAAAAATATTTATACAAAGAAGGATTACAGACCATGTATATAAGTTGGGTGGCTCGGTGGCTTACAGTAGTGAATAGCACATTTGCCTCTCAGCGCTAGGGATTCCCGGTTCGGATCCCCACTGGGTGGATGTTCAAAATCTGATTGTGTGTATAGGTTGTGAATCATTGTCATTATCACAAAGGAAACAATAGGATCAAGGTATTTTTATTTTGAGTACTGATAAAATACATAAATAATACATAAAATGCCTTGACAAAAATATAATTTGATTGAGAACTAACTGGGTTAACAATGGAAATAAAGAAGGTGATCCTCAAACATTTCAGGAGGCAGAAACCAATCCAGTAACAATTTGAATGCAGTTCCTTAATTTTTTTGTAAATAACAGGATTTTTATTTTACTTAAAAAGAGACTTTGCTAGTCAGAATTGTAATTTGATCTTATGATTGTACATAAAAGACTGTCGGATTCTTTTAGAACTCCTTGATCTTCACCACAGAAAAACAGTTTAATTGATGCATGCTTGACAACAAGCACAATCTGTTTTGCCTTTGTCATTTTTTTTTCTGAATTGTATTTTTTTAGATATATTTTTTATTTGGTAATTTTATCTTTCAACATTTCAGTTTTGTTGCTCTTTTCAGCTACTGTAATATTGATCGAAGTGTGGCAAATTCAAAAACAGTCAAAAACTGCCACTTTGTAAGTTGATTTATCACCTCGAAATACACTATATGGACATACTATATTTGAACACCTAAAATATACAATTAGGCCAAGTGCAATGTTTCTTCACTAAGGAAAAAAAAACTTTCTCAGATTCAGACATCATAGACTGCATTGTACTTGTCCAAGAAAAACAACTAACAGAAATAGGTTTTGGCCTATTTTGGGCTGCTTATTTTTAGAAAGAAAAGTGGCATTGAATTGCAAAATAATCAGGTCATTTTGTATGGTTTCTTCCAGTGCATGATTCATGTGAAGTATGTGATGATGTTATCCGTGCTATTTCGAAGACTGACAATCTATTTCCGCTTCTATTTTCTTTCAGTGGCATAATTAAAATTTAAAACTAATGCAGAGGGATGTGTTGTGTAAAACTAATGCAGAGGGTGTTATGGATTTGTAAAAAATTATTTGTTGCTATTATTGAACATTATTTTATATGGTCATAGGAATAGTAAGTACAAAGTACACCCTTTTTTAAATCTATAATTTTATGATATATATATTTCAATTCATCCATTATCTTCCGCTTTTATCCTCTATTAGGGTTGCCATGCCCATCCAGGGGAGAACGACAGGGCGCCAATCGCCAATCCATCGCTGGGCACACTGGCATATATATATATAAACTCTAATCCTTGGAAGAACAATATATGACAAATTACATCATGGATTTATTTATTAAATGAAAATAAAGCCAAACTGCTGTTCAAAATATACAGTATATATTCATACAGAATTCATATTTTATCCATATGAATTCAGAGGGTAAGTAGTGCTGTGAATTAAACATCCTTGATAAACGGATCACCAGCAAGTCTCATAACCTCTATGAAAGCAGACATTTTTAAAGTTCATGGTATTTTTAATTAAACAAAGCCTGTGTTTTCTATGACATTGTAACGGGTGCCTAGGGCACCTGTTTTTCTATCGTCCTGTTCTTTTGTTTTTGGGTTCTGTGTTTGTGTCATTTTAGTTAATTAGCGTCTCTGTTGGATTGGTCTGTGGGTGCACGTGATGCGTGTATTTAGTTCTGGTGTTCCTCGTCGTCTATGTGCGTCTTGGTTATTTTCATGTCTGCTTGTCTCTGTGTACCGTTCGTTGTGGTGTTTGGACACCAGAATAAAGTTTTGTTCCTGCCACCTGCGTGCCTGGCTCCCTTCTGCGCGTTAGAGCGCTGCGGATCTGCGCTGTATTTGCGCAGCCGCGTTTAGCCCACGGTAAGACGAGCGTGACAGACATCATAGTTGCCAGGAGAATTCCTTGTCCTTACAAAAATAACATGACAGCATGGCTTAAGTTGCTAAATTGCATCTGAACAAACTATAAAATATCCTTTGGACAGATGAAAATTAAGTATTTTTGCAATATTTTACTTCACTATAGACAGGACAGTATATCATCAGAACACATCATGAAAGCAATCATGTATGGTGCTACAGGGATGTTGATTTAGGCTTATTTTGCAGTAATAGGACATTGGCACTTTGTTGACCATGACCACCTTTGTTCATGTGAGAGGCAGACATGTGTTCCGGTGCATAGTTGACAGATTGCAAAAGATTGCTAAAATATGATTAGTATTTTGAGTATCTTTGCACACAAATAGTGAATTTTCAGCATTTTTTTCTTAACAGAGGTTTACTTCAAAATTATGTTTTGCAACAGCAGCATACACGCATTTTCCAGCAGACAGAATTCAAGTTACATGATAGATGCACATGGTGGCACGGTGGCTCAGTGGTTAGCACGTTCGCCTCTCAGCGCCAGGGATTCCCAGTTTGAATCCCAATCTGGTTGGAGTTTCCATGTTCTCCCCGTGCCCACATGGGTTTCCTCCGGGTTCTCCGGTTTCCTCCCACAGTCCAAAAACATGGATCAAGGTCAATTAAATTCTCCAAATTACCCCATATAGAGTGTGTCTGTGTGAGTGAGTGTGTGCCCAGCGATAGATTGGCGTCCTGTCCTGGGTGTATCTGCCCAGACCCAGACCCTGCGCGACCCTAATAGAGGATCAAAGCGGAAGATAATGGATGGATGGATGGATGACAGATGCACAGATCTGTTTCTGGCAGTCAGGAAATGGGAAAAATGAAATACTGTATAGTATTATGCACTATTTGAAATGAAACAAAATATAAATGTTTTTAGTTTTTTTCTTTTTCTTATCACATACGTGATCATTTAGTGTAACTATTAATTAGTTGTCTCCTAGATGGAATTGTAGTATACAATTTTTTAAATGATAGGTTAATATATAAATATAAATAGTTTATTTATCTTGAGGTAAATTCAGATCCATTGTATACTGAAGTTAATAAGATGTAACTGAAAATTGGATGGAAACAATTCCACACAAGTGTATTATGAGTGTAATTGCAGCTAATGAAAAACAGCTGCTTTAGCTACAAAGATTTGTAACTGCAAATGATTATTTGTGCCACAGAAAGGCAAGAAATGCAAGGACCTATATATATATATATATATATATATATATATATATATATATATATATATATATATATAGTGTATAGTGTATAGTGTGATGTGTAATGTATGACCCAAATTCAATAGGGGCAGTCTATTTTAAAAAGTGAGTGATTATGAGCTGATTTAGTTTTGATTACATCACTTAAACATTATAGACATCAATGTATACCAACACATAATCAATACTGTTCCACATCAAACCTATTTATCCTTTTGATTACTTACATTAATAAAGATTTCATTTGCCACATTTCTAATGGTACGCTTGAATATTCTAAACAAACTCTTTTGAAATGTTTGGATGGACTTTATTCTGAGCAAATTCATAAAACATGAACATCAATAAACATGAGTACTTCATACAATTACAAAAAAGCCTGCAGCATAAAGCATGATGACAGACAGCCTGCAGTAGGAAATCATTGTGAATGGATTAAGTCATTATTGCTTTGATCAAAGGAAATTGATCAGTTTTACTAAATTGTTGAAAAAAATCTATCAAAAAAAAAATCAACAATGAGGTCATTTGTAAATTAATATGCAATTATGCAGACACGTATGGAAAAAGCCAGAATTGTGCTGCAACATTTGCTTACTGTAAATAAAATGAATTAAGATAAATAATTAAATGTCTATTTGATTACAACCAGGACACATCAGATTGTTCTACATTTACATTGAGTTATTTAGCAGACACTTTTATGGAGGGTTTAGCTGGGAGAAGTTCTGTTTTTGCTAAATTTAATTTGAGATGACGGGCCTTCATCCAAACAGATGGAAAGCAGGTATCCGATTTGAAATCATGGTATTGTCATGGGCAAAAGACAAATGAAGCTGAGTGTCATCAGCTTAGCAGTGGTAAGAGAAACTATGTGCTTGAATGACTGTGCCCAGTGATGTCATATATAATGAAAAGAGGAGAGGACCAAGTACAGAGCCCTGAGACAAACCAGTGAGTACTTGCTGAAAGTTAGAGATCTCCCCATTCCATGACACTTTGAAGGTCCTTTCTGTTAGATAGGATCGAAACCATTCAAGTGTCATATCAGAAAAGTCTAATTCTAATAGAGTGGACAGTAGAATCTGATGAGTTACTGTATTAAACGCTGCCGAAAGGTTTAGCACAGTGCTTCTCAAATAGTGGGGCGCGCCCCACTATTGGGGCGTGCGGTGCCTAGGGGGGCGCATAACAAGAAATCACAGAGCAAGTGATATTAAATGCATTGAACAAACCCTCAAGAGACAACATGGAGAAATATTTAACAGAGATGAGGAGAGAAAGGCGGAGAGAGACGAAGATAATGAGAGCAACAAAAGTCAACCGAAAGTTAAAACGAGGAAAGTGTATGTAGCGCTTGGTTTCACTGTAACTAAGGTGGGAGACAAAGAAAGACCGGTGTGTCTTCCGTGTCTTTAAATGTTGGCAGCGGACAGCGTGGAATAAATGAAGGCGTCTCTTAAAGACATTACACCCCGATCACGCCGATAAGCCGCTTGTGTTTTTAATCGTAAACGTGACGTGTACAGCAAGCAATTATAACAATTTATGAAAGCTACTGCAGAAAAGCTGTGCTGCAAAACGTAGACATTAGTTCTGACTTCCTTATTTTTATTTAAAAAAAACAGCACAAATTGTTGTATTAATTTTTGTTTTGAAGGTTAAAGTAATAAAATGTGCTCCTGAATTAATGTTGCTGATGAATTTGAATTTATTATTATTTATTGATTTTATTTCATTTAATTCTTCAGTATCAAATGCCAGTCAGTTCAAAAATGTTTCTAGTTTAAATAAGGATTTTATTCGTTTCTGTTACAAACTAAAAAACAAAGTTAATAAAATTATCCTTTGTTCTAAATTGATCTATATTTCTTTTTTTGTTTTTTGTTTTCTTTATTGTTAATAAGGAGACATTGTTATAAAAGAGGTGTACTTATAGAAAATTTATAGACAAATCATACTACAGAGGGCGTGTACTTTTTCATCCCATTTTGTCATGTACGGGGGGGGGGGGGGTGAGTGTGCGTGTGTGTGTGTGGGGGGGGGGGGGGGCGCAAAAAGTTTTCTTCTTCCTAGGGGGGGCTTAACAGAAAATAATTGAGAATCACTGGTTTAGCAGAATGAGGACAGAGGATTAAGTTTTAGGTTTGGCAGATTTAAGTGAGTCAATAACAGAAAGCAACACTGTCTCAATGGAGTGACCACACCTAAAACCAGACTGATTGGGATGAAGGAGCCTGGTGGTCTGAAGTTCGGAGTAGATGGAGGTCCAGGCTGGAGATAAGAGCAAGAAACTCAGTAGCGTACGGTCTAAGTCTAAGTGAATGTTGAAATCACCGCGGACGACAAGAGGAGCAGCAAAAGCATGAATGAAATCCAATTTCTTGGTGGCTGATTGATCGTTCCATAGTCCTGCAGAGAAGGTAAAGGGCTCGCTTGTATTCACCTGGCGCAGAGTTCGCAGGTGTGCAAGAGTGCGCCTTCTCTTCTGCTCTAGAAGAAATGGACAAGGATGAACTGAAAACACATGCTGAAGTGAAAGAAGATGTGAATAAGTATAAAATAGATTCCAGAAGAAGTGAATTATTTGAGAGGAGTAATTAACCAAAAACAGTCGAACAGTTTGTCAAATTGGAGAAGTCCAACTTCCATACCTCAACGGTGTCCTTCCTAGGATTGATCAGACCAAGATTCAGGCCGTTACAGGTTGGCCACGTCCAACCTCACTCCGGGAGGTCCAGCGTTTCTTAGGCTTCGCAAATTTCTTTCGAAAATTCGTAAGGAATTACAGCACGATAGCGGCCCCCCTAACAGCGCTGACCCGGAAAACCCCCGGCCCATTTCGATGGCCACCAGATGCCCATCAGGCATTTGATACCCTCCGGGACCGGTTAATGGCGCCACCAGTCCTCCAACTCCCTGACCCGGAGGAGCCCTTTATAGTGGCGGTAGAAGAGGCAGTGGGGGTTGGAGCAGTGCTCTCCCAACGTGTTGGGACCCCTCCCAAACTTCACCCCTGTGCCTACTTTTCTCGTCGGCTAACCCCCGCCGAACGTAATTACCCAGTGGGGGATCGAGAACTGTTGGCAGTGAAGTTGGCACTCGAGGAGTGGAGGCATTGGCTAGAGGGAGCCAAACACCAATTTCTAGTCTGGACAGACCACAAAAACCTAGCCTATGTTCAGCAGGCAAAGCGTCTCAATGCCCGGCAAGCCCACTGGTCACTTTTCTTTGAGTGCTTTGCCTTTACATTGACCTATAGGCCTGGGTGCAAAAATGCCAAGCCGGATGCTCTCTCACGGCTATGGTCTCAGGGAGGGAGCCCAACCCTGACCCCGAACCCATCTTACCACAACCCCGTGTCGTGGCAGCCCTGACCTGGCCCATTGAGACACAGGTAAAGGAGGCCCGCCAACGGAACTCAGGACCTGGGGGCAATCCACCAGGCTGGTTATTCGTCCCGCTGGAACTACGCAGGAAAGTGCTATCATGGGGGCATACGTCCCCATTTTCGGCCCATCCAGGGGTCACCGGAACCCTGGAGTTCTTGGTGGCCAGGTATGGAGGGGTCTGTCCGAGAGTTCGTGGTAGCGTGTGAAACGTGCGCTCGCAGCAAGACCCCCCGGGGCCATACCCCTGGGCTATTGCGACCTCTCCCAGTCCCCTCGCGTCCTTGGTCACACATTGCCCTAGATTTTGTAACGGGGTTGCCGCCGTCCAAGAACAATACCGTCATCCTGGTTTTGGTGGACAGGTTCTCCAAGGCAAGCAAGTTCGTGGCTCTGCCCAAGTTACCCAATGCCAAGGAGACAGCGGACCTCCTAGTCCAACACGTGGTCCGGGTCCATGTGGGCCCTCAATTCGCCAGCCGGTTCTGGAAGACATTCAGACAATCCTTGGGGGCCACCGTAAGCCTGTCATCCGGGTTTCACCCGGAATTCAAATAGTCAGATGGAAAGGCTCAACCAGGATCTAGGCCGTATGCTTCGGTGCCTCACTGCCGACCATCCTAGTTCTTGGGCAGAGCTTTTACTGTGGGCTGAATACGCCCGTAACACGCTGTGGCATTCAGCAATCGGGATGTCCCCGTTCAAATGCCAATTTGGTTACCCCGCGCCCATATTCCCTGAACAGGAAGCCGAGGTAGGGGTCCCCGCAGCCCAACAGTACGTGCGTCAATGCCGCCGTACTTGGCACAAGGCTCGGGCCATCCTGAAGGTGAGTGTGGAAACCATGCGACGCAAGGCAGATCGCAAACGGCAGGTAGGACCCTCATACCCAGGTCAGAGGGTCTGGTTATCCTCCCGCGACATTCTCCTGAAGGGGCGAGCCGTCAAGCTGGCGCCAAAATATGTGGGGCCTTTCAAAATAGTCCGACGCATTAACCCAGTCACATACAGATTGGAATTGCCTTCACCATGAAAATACACCCCACATTCCACATGTCCAGACCCAAGCCCTATTTGTGTCAGACCTTAGCACCACACACTTCGCCACCTCCCCCACGAACTGTCGCAGGGGGCCCTGCATACACAGTGCGAGGGTTGCTGGACTCCCGAAAGGTCCAGGGCTCCACCCAGTACTTAGTTGACTGGGAGGGCTATGGCCCAGAGGAGCGCTCCTGGGTCCCGGCCCGAAACATCCTAGACCCTGAACTCATCCGAGAGTTTAGACGCAACCAGGCTGCTGGAATGGGGTCATCGGGAGCCAGCCGCTGGGGGGGGGGTACTGTCACAGGCCGTGTCGTCCAGGGGGGCGACAGAGACGCACGCCGCCATCCCGCTGCACCAGAAGTAAAACTCCAACTCCCAGGAAGCGCAGCGGCAATCAGGTCTGACGAGACCCAGCTGCCAGCGTTCTTATTTAAAGCGGCATGTGGCGGCGCGTCCTCGCCACGCCGTCGCCTTTTTCACGCGCAGTGTGTGACCGGTTGATAAGTACCCCATGTTGATTAAACATTGGGCCTTCTTCTCATATTGTTTCCCACTGTCCTATGATTGGTTGCCGGGGTACTCCCTGGGGCAATATCGCAATTACTTCAGCTCTGTGTGTACCATTATTATTATTGTGTTCAAATAATGCGTCCGGTCGAACGCCGCTCATCCACGGAGGTGGCAGGGTGCTCCAGAGCACAGCGTTTCGTATTGGGATTAGGGGATGACGGGAGATGTGTGTGCATCACTCGGTGACATCACACCATTTCATTTCGGTTCGGGTTTTGCGCCGCGTTCGCGGAGACAGTGTTTTACAGCTGCTCTTTAGTTTGTTTATTTCTTTTGTTTTCATGCGAATTGCACGCCTCGCTTTGTCACCCTTTCTATTGTCTGGCTGCCATAGGGCTATACCGCTACTCGCGCTAACTCCCTTCACACCCAGGTAGCGACCTCCGGCTCGTACGTCACAGTCCGCCGGTTCGAACCTTGGTCGGGACGTTTTGTGCGGAACTCCCAGTGCGCTGCGGGATTAACGATTAAGTGACATTTGCTATATATAAATACATATATATATATATATATACAGTATATTAATTATATATATATATATATGTATATATATATATATATATATATATATATATATATATATATATATATATATATATAAAATATTTGATATAGATATATATACCCCATTTTAGTGGCACCTCCTACCATTCCCCCCATCGTAACAGATCCAGGTCAGGGTGAGCTAAGACCGGAGCGGAAGTGAACTTAGATTTAAGTTTAAAGAAAGCATGATTAGCCTCGTCACTCCAAACAAGAGAACGCGGTCCGCCCCTAAGTAAATTAGTAAGTGGAGTAGAAAGTAAACTAAAAGACTGAATGAATTTACGATAGAAGTTAGCAAATCCTAAAAATCGTTGTAATTCCTTGATGGTAGAAGGGACAGGCCAATCCAGAATAGCATTAACCTTCCTAGGCTCCATCTGCAACCCATCAGCAGACAAAATATAGCCCAAAAATGAAATACGTGTCTGAATGAAATACGTTGCTCTGTATGAGCAAACAATTTATTATGCAACAGACAACGGAGAATGGATGAAACATGCTGCCAATGGGACTCAATATCAGGAGAAAAAATTAATATATCATCAATGTACACAAGAACAAACTCCTCCAGAAATTCCTAGAAGTACCTCATTAATGAAAGCTTGGAAAATACCAGGGGCGTTAGTGAGGCCAAACGGCATTACCAAATATTCATACTGCCCTGAGGTGGTGACAAAAGAGGTCTTCCATTCGTCCACTTCCCTAGTATGTACCAGATTGTAAGCATTATGTAAATCAAGTTTTGTAAAAATGGTAGCAGATTTAAGCCTCTCCAAGGCGGAAGGGACGAGGGGAAGAGGGTAGGCAATCTTGCAGGTAGCCTGGTTAACAGTTCTATAATCAATACATGGCCTAAGAATAGAATCCTTAGGAACAAAAAAAAAACCTGAAGCAACAGGAGACTTAGAGGGCCGAATAATCCCCTTAGCGAGTGACTCAGCTATGTATTCACGCATGGCCCAGCTCTCAGCAGTGGTAAGTGGATAGGGACCCACCCTAGGAAGTTTGACACCTTCAATGAGATCTATGGCACAATTAGAATTACGGTGTGGTGGTAGAGAAAAGGTATTGGACGAACTAAATACCTGCACAAAATCTGCATATTCAGAAGGAACTCCCTCAGGTAGACAAGGAGGTGACTGACTCTCTGAGCACAGTTGGCGCACTGGGTACCTGAGACAATGAGAAGAACAAAATGGAGACCCTAGAATAAGGGGAAAAGAGGGAGAGGAAATAAGAAGAAAGAATATAGTTCCGCTATGTAGTGCGCCAATAAAAAGGGTACAAGAGAGAGTGGATTGTGTGATGGATCCTGGGTGCAAGGGACAACCATCTGCAGAACTGACCCGAATGGCCTGCTGTAAGGTGGTGGTGGGAATAACCCCACTGTTCAGCCAGAGTGGTATCCAAAAAGTTTCCCTCGGCCCCAGAATCAATCAGCACTGTGGTGTTCACCGACAGATTAGCAAAAGATACAAAAACTGAAAACAACATGGGTTTACGCATACTCCACCTAGAAGTGCTTACCACAATGCGATAGAGAATTCAGGAATAACTCACAGACCTCGGACTCTCCATCGAATCTCTCTGGTTCAGCTACCGTAAGCGGGGATACTGCCAAACTGATGGTGGCTGAAAACCCGGAAGCATCGGAAGACGCAGTGGAGGTGGCAGCGCCGGTGGGCTGAAGAAATATGCGTTCCAACCGGTCCTGACGCTCCAAGATGGATCCAATGGCCTTAGAAAATTCAAGCATTTCCGCTGAGAAAGCGCCCTTGCTCACGAAGTGTGTGCATTTGATCCGTGGATTGAGATGCGTCCATGTCGTTGGCCTCTTATCTGTCAGCGGCGTAGTAAAGGACTGCGCACTTCACAGATCAAAGCCGATGCAGTTTATTAGGACAAAGGTGTAGACATCCAACGATAGTGGAAAAAACAAAAACAGTGTGGAGAAAACCGCAAAACGAACCACCGCCAAGATGCTGAGAGAAAATAAACAAAACAAAACCGGCAACCTGCGTAGCCCGCGATGAAGAGGATCGCCGATACAGAAAGTCCACCGGTGAGAACACAATACACACAGCAGGATAATCCGAGAGAGAGAACACATGCTAAGTGAGCATGATACGATGCGAGAACGAAACCCGGAAACTGAGCTTAAAAGCCCTAGAACCGGAAATGACAAATCACAGGAACAGGTGATCAAAACTCCGGTGATGGACAGCGACTATATGAAACAGGTGACATTCCCTCACCAGAGTGCATAACAGAGGGAGCGTTAGTTACACTCTAAAGATGCGGACATGCAGATCTAAGATGCAGAACAGGGTATCCAAAGTTACAGCAGTTAGTTCCTTCAAAAACGCCTAAAAGTTCCTTCAAATAGAAATCATCTTCTATTTCATTAAATCCACAGCATAAAAAAACAGAGGTTTGTTATTGGTTTCTGTTTGTATTGATATTCACTGCCATGAAACATCACTGATTTAAGTTATTCTCTGCTTAGTCACTTTTGTGAATCTACAAAAGTTCTTAATTTACATTTAGCTGTAATTGTGGTTTACAATAAGTCTTCAAATTAAAGAGGCATTACAAAGTGAACCTGTTTTTCTTTACTTGTCATAAGCAATATATTAAAATAAACACAAACCACATAACCCACAACTTTGCTCATTTAAATATCTTCCTTATTTAGTAATTGTAAACATGATAAGTAAGGGTGGCACGGTGGCATAGTGGTTCGCCTCTCAGCGCTGATGTTCAAGGTTGAAATCCCAATCTGACTGGCTTCACTGTGTGCATCTGCCCAGCACCTAAAGTGTTCTCCCCTGGAGAATGGGGCATAGGGACCACACCCTATGTCACCCTAGCAGCGGAATAAGTGGAAGAAAATGAGATGAGATAACTCAGTTGCTGGTTAACACTGTCACCTCACAGTAAGAGACACCTGAATAAGATTCTTAGGAAGGATAGACTTAGAATAGAAATATATATGGAACCTGGTAATAAAACATTGATCTTTATTAACACTTGATTACATCCAACCAGATATTATTGATGGCCCAGAATTGTTCTTCCACTAACCATACACCTTTACAATCTGTTTTGGGTAATTAACTGCCCATAGCTCCAGGAATTGATACACCATCTGACATTTCAGCAGCGGATGGCTAGATGAGATGGAGTGAGGAGGTCTCAGAACAAACTGTTCTGGAAACCGGGTTTGGCTTTCGACCAGAGATTTTATATTTGGGGCCATCTGATATTCCACCTTTAATCTGTCCTTAAAATAATGTAAACAATACAGTAATTGTTTGGTCTGCACACATCTAATTCTATATATAAATACAAGTATATATAAATACAAGTAATGCCTTGAAGGGGTCACAGCAAGCCTGTGGAATCCATGTGACAATTTAGCACTGCCTGCTAAAACAGAGTAACAGAATAAGTGTGGAGTTTATACAGCATGCACAAGCTTGTTTGTTGATATGTTCGTGTCTCTAGTGAGTGGGTTGTGTTTTCTGACTCACAACTCAGAAATTCATGTGAATCAAAGTAAAAAATTGGTTTGCCTCATATTTCTTAATCACTAAGAATAAGGCTGAGAAAGTTTTGAACAAAAAAAATTTCTTGTTCCTGTTATGTAGAAGTTTTTGGGACAGAGGCTCATCTTTGCATAGCAGAGAAATGACCTGTTTGCTTGCACTGATTAAATAATTCAGCAAAATAAAGAGCCTTTGAACATTAAAACAATGTTTTAATGTTTAAAACAATATATATATATATATATATATATATATATATATATATATATATATATATATATATATATGTGTGTGTGTGTGTGTGTGTGTGTGTGTGTTTACTGTATATGTGTGTGTACTTTATATATTTATTTATTTACTTACTTTTGTAATGAAAAAAGTCTCATGTCATTCTAAGAACAGCACATTTTCTAAATTGACCAAATTGTAATTTTGTAAGTTTACGTTGAAGTGTTTTCAGAAACAGTATACTTTATTAATTTCCAGAGGGAAATTGCATTTTTAATACGTTATTAATTATATAACTGATTTAGTGTTTAATATATTCTTAAATAAGTACTTTTGGGTCAGGTTTACATGATTACTTAGTTTAAAATGTTGGAATAGCGTTTTTTTACTTTCCTAATTTTAGTTGTTTTATGTACTAAGTTAGATGATGTCTAACTATGTCTAACTAAGTAATATGCATACTGACTGAACTCTACATAAACAAAAATTTATATATTCATTCACAATTCAAAGAAATCTTTGATTATAGCACTCACTGGTCTTGACTAATATAAATAGCTTTTTTTTGACAGAGCTGTTTAAAAATAATGCTTCATGATCACTCAATTATTTAAGCATTATGAGTCTTATACTTAGATTCGGCCCAGTGACATGTCCACCTCTCAGGCACATCCACCTCGCAGCACTGGGGATCCAGATTTAAATCCTGATCTTGATGAAATTTCCATATTCTCCCTGTGTCCGTGTGGGTTTTCTCCAGGTTCTCCCTATATTTTATATATATAGTAAGTGTGTTTCTTTATGAGTGCATGTGTCCCTAGCAATTGAATATTGCCCTGTCCTGGGTGTATCTGCCCAGCGCCTAAAATGTTCTCCCCTGGATGAGTATAGGGAATCCCCCGGAACACTAATAACACTAGAACGCTAACACTAATAAAGGACTAAGCGGAAGATAATGAGATGAGGTAAATCTTAGCTATTGTTATGCCATTAAATGAAAACTTTAATGAAATTTAGTTATGTAACTGACTATATATATAAACATATATATATATATGAATCAAAAATCAGTGTGAGTGTTCCACTTCTCCCAGCTTCCACAATCAGGCCCCTACAACTAATTCAGAACTCTGCTGCCCGACTTGTATTCAACCGGCCCAAGCGAACTCATGTTACTCCACTACTCATTTCTCTCTATTGGCTCCCTGTAGCTGCTTGCTTTCAGTAAAAATCACTGACTCTGGCCTGCAGGACCATTTCTGGATCTTCCCCCTCTTACCTTCACTCTATCTTTTTTAAAATACACTCCAGCTCATTCATTTCGCTCTAGTGATGATTGCCGCCTGGTGATTCCACCTCACCGAGGAGCTAATTCTCACTCCGTGGCATTCACCACTGCAAAATGGTGGAACCATCTTCCCAACTCTGTCCATAAGGCAAAGTCACTAGGCATTTTTAAGAAACTACTAAAGATGCATCTTTTTAACATATACCTGTTGTAGAAAAAAAAGGGGGGGAGCAGCATCATATAAAGATCAGGTGTGATAATTCTATATTGTAGCTGGTTTTCTTCATAACTACTGACTTGTGATGTTCTGTGTAAATGTATGTAAATGTAAACCTAGTCGCTAGTTATAGGATTAAGCAAAAGATAACAAAATATATAAATCAGGTATCAATCTGCTTTAGATTTTTTTTTTTTTTTTTTATCATAGAACAAGACATGGTCACAGTTGCTTGACTACCTGGATGTCTAGTACTTCGAAATATACTAAACTTGCAATAGTTTACAAAGCAAGGTGTGATCAAGAGCAAATTTCGAGCAATATTTATGTTTAGTGGAGGATGAGAATTATATTTTTGACAAAGAGGAAGTGCAAAGTCAAGCAAAATGCAGAAGTTATTGTTCCTTTGCAATGACAGGTTATAACCGTACATAATTGTTTCAAATGCAAATGCTGTGTGAGGGATTTAGTCAGCTAAATCAATCTTTAAGTTCCATCATGCAGCATGAATTGCTCAAACTTTTCTGTCAGACAGATGTCAACACGCTAGTGAAGGTGGAACAATGGATTATCTTTGTGGCTGGTTTGGTGTCGAAGCGGACTTAATTCTTAGTGCAGCAAACACATCCCTTCTTTGTGGAGTCTGCACATGCTTCCTGTGACTATGTGGGTTTTTCAGGATGAGAATTCTGTGCAAAATAGAATATGCAAATTCTCTCCACTGTGGCGACCTCTAATGGGAACAAGCTGGAAAATATGAATGTTATCTTTGTATACCCTGGTTCCCTGATACCTGCGGGACATCGCATTACAAGGATTGTATTGTCATGGATTGGTTCCAGAAATATAACCAGCACATGTTCTTTGCTTTCTTGGCCTTCACAATACCCATATTTGCATTTCGCATTTTGGTCATTTATCAGACGCTTTTATCCAAAGCGACTTACAAAGTGAGCACAGGGTTAATCACAACATCCCTGGAGCAATGAGGGTAAAGGGCCTTGCTCAAGGACCCACATTGGTGACTTTAGTGGGCCTGGGATTTCAACCCCCAACCTTCAGATTGATAGCCCAACGCCCTATCTACTGAGCTACCTTGCCCTCATATTCTCCTACTGAGCATTTATTGGACGAGGCTGATCATGTCAGTACCTCACTCTAATTTGTGACATCTGTCTGAATATTCCTTCAGAATGCTTTTAACATCAGTGCAAACAATTCTATAATTATCACAATTTAAAAAATTGTAGGTTTAGTTAAGTTATATAATACATATTATAAAGTATAAAAGTACAAGTATAAAAGGTAGCAGAGATTATGAGCTCTGGTTTTCAATGTGTAGATGATTCTGCTGAATATGCGTTAGCACGTTCTGAAAATTTTCAAAAACAAACTTCACAACTGCCGCATAACACCAACCCGTCCATGTTCGATGCTCCAGTGCTGCTTTAAATCACAAGTGATTCATGCTCCGCCTCTAAACTGAGATACACTTGGCGTGCTTAGAGATGTTAACCGCTAAGGTGAAACTCACAACTCAGCTCAGGTGTAGAGCTTGTCTCTTAATTTTAGTTTAATCTTTTTTTTTTGGTCTTTGTAAATTCTGTGCTGTTGTATTCTGCGTGAGAATGCGCCCATACGGAACAGTTCACGAAAAATACTTCATACTGTTAAACCCCTGCCCTGTATCTTCCCAGTTTCAGGCAGTGCATTTCACACCAAGGCCTTCAATGCTCCATCTAAATTAATCCACCTGTCAATAACTATTTTATGGCTATATAAAAAAAAAACTCATTATACAGAAATGGAGTATAAAGACTTGTTACATCAATAACCTCATAAAAATTGAATATTATTTAAAATAATAACACTCACTAAAAATCTTTAAAAAATGTTTACTTAGTTCCATTAAGAAGTCACACTGACAACCAAGCTAATGCTGAAAGACTAGTTCTTTTTCTGGAATACGTTTTAATTGGCAGAAAACGACTTTAATTAAATGACTTTAATTAAAGTCATTCAGAGGGCTTTAAATTAAAGCAGTTAAATGCTATAATAAGAATATACAGGTCTGGAAGTGGTGCAACCAGGAAAAGCTATGAAAGAAAGCAGACAAAGCAATTCATTTAATTAATATTAATGGACAAAATATAATTAACATCAGTCTGTTATTCTGATATTTTAGGCCTTTAGAGAATGCTCAGATATTTTAAGCCTTTAGAGAAGGCTTTGAAGGCCCTAATGACCTGCCACTGATGTTTCCCATATGCTTGTTTGACTAAATGCAAAAAACAACAACACTTATTTAACATAGAAGAGTCAATTGAAATGTCAAAAATATTGTTTTGTAATCTTATGTAAAGAAATGATTGTCATCAGAATTATAAAGTAGATTTTTTTCCTCTGTTATTTTAATCTTACAACAACTCTGTCTTAAAACTGTCTTGAAAGGCTCACACACAGGTCTGCTGATATTCTATGTAAATGTTCATTATTAAGCATGTAAGAAGTGAGATGTCATTGTAATCTATTAAGTTTGCTTGCTCATATTTTTAGAGAAGTTTACCATATTCCC
This sequence comes from Corydoras sp. C115, assembly GCA_019802505.1. NCBI lineage: Eukaryota > Metazoa > Chordata > Actinopteri > Siluriformes > Callichthyidae > Corydoras > Corydoras sp. C115. The sequence goes on along the minus strand of JAFMOC010000022.1, from coordinate 2,383,245 downwards.
TAACACCAATGAGGCATCACTTTTTCATATTTTTTAATACTGTCATGCACACAGCTGACATCTTCATATCATGCTCTTTGGGTGAAACACACACATCTCAGCGTGTTCATGCACCAGCGGGCAGACTGAGATAACCAAGCATACTTTGGACCTTTCTTTCCAGCAGAATTTCCTTTGTAAGTCACATACTAATATATATTTCTATAGTTGTATAGTAGTATCAGTTCTTCTATGCTTTACTTTAGCATTTCAGTACAAGAGTACAAGAGATTCTTTTTTAAGTGATTTATTAAATGTTTTATTGCCTTATTTTAACATATAACTCTAAGCCTGTAAAAGCATCTTTTTTCATTATGAGCAAACTACATTCAATATATGTGTTAATAAAGTATAACCTTCTTGCCATTTTATACTCAGTAAACATTTTTGATGGAAATGGACCAACACAAAATGACACAAAATAAAGTGTTACATATCGGAATGTTGGCCTGTTTGCAAACATTTGATGCACTTTTTATATAGTTTCTTAGTTATATTAAACTGTGTTCTGTGTTTTAACTCATTTAAACTGATGGGCCTGTTCCTATGGCCAACAGAAAATCATCTAATCGTATTATCTTAACCACTTAATCTTATACTAGAGTCACAGGGTGTGTGTGTGCATGGGGGGGGGGTGGTTCCCCATGCTGGGCAGATTCAAAAGTTTCCTCCCACAGTCCAAAAACATGGATTCAAGGTAAACTGATTGCTGTGTGAGTGAGTGTTTTCAGTAATAGATTGGTGCACTTTCCTGGGTGTATCTGCCCAGCACAAGAAACATTTTCTAATGGGCATGGGGAACACCCTCCCCCCATCCGACCTCCAGTAGAGGGTAGAGGATTAAGCGGAAGATAATGAATGAATATTTTTAAGTCAAACTTTATATAAAAAGTATAATAATTATATTAAATTTGAATCCAATGTGAAGAGTCAATGTGCCAATGTCAGGTTTTGTTAACATAAGCTAAGCAGTTAACTGAGCATGTTGTGTTTTGTGCAAATAGTGACTAAGGCATCTGTCAGATTACTTTAAATGTTTTATTTATTTATTTTGTTTTATTTTTTATTTTTTAATTAAGTTGGTTTGAATTTGGTTTAATACTTATTTGAGGCAGACAACATGGCATGTTGGTAAGGGCTCTGGCTACTGGATAGAAAAAATGTTTTGAAATGTTGAATACATTCAGTCTAGACCCCACTTAAGATGAACAGGCCTCCAAAATGAACATAAAAATGGTGTTAAACTTTAATCTAAAACATCAAAAACCAACTACAGCAAACTAAACTATAGTTATACTATGGTATAGGCAATGAGATGTTCAGATGGGTGATGTACCAAAAAATGGCTTTATTGCTATACTGTAATAAAGACATCAGAATCATCAGGGCAGAGAGGTGAACGTGCTAACCACTTAACCACTGTGCGTCCCCTGTGTTGTTCTCTGATTTGGATAAAAGTGTCTGATAAATGACAATGTAACATATATATAAGTTCATTCTGCATTCATTGGCCAGTTTTTGTATAAGTTTCTCCTGTTCCTGACAAAAATCAGTTTCAGATCACATGACATATATACCAGACCTTGCTTTGCTGCCAAATGGTTTTGGATGGTGACATCTAGTGCAATTAATCTGGCAATGCTGATATTTGTCTATAAAAAAAAAATACTGGGGTTTACAGACTTCAGTTTGGTTGTTATTGTGATGAGTACGTGCTTTTTGTTTGTGGTTAAATACCATTTGCACAGGTATGCATAAATCTCATTAACCTGCCTGTGGTCAAATAACAATTTTGCTGTAATAAGCAATCAATAAATATTTTGGTGGATAAATGTCATAATAACAACAAGTCTGCTCATAAGATGTTTATCTACAGGAAACTCTGCAAAAGGAAGTCACATTTCCTACAGTAGCATTTTTAAAGCCATTAACTTTTGAAAGTCAGTGTTGTTTATGTTGAAGCAGAAGCACCAAATTGAACAAGCCCGGGTGCAATCTCATATTCTCTGCAACTTATTTACACTTTTTAGAACAAAAGATGCATTCTTTGATGGATTTTCATAAAGCAGATGTTCTCTATCTCATGCTGTTGCCGTGCAAGATGTTAGTTTGCTAATTGCATTTGCATAACCTTTTCATTTTTTTTTTACATTTATTTAAACAGCATGCTTCTGTGGGCTTTGTAGAGAGTTTCAATTCAGTGGCTACGGAGCACATACACGTGTTTGTGCAGCTCTGTTGGCTGGACTCCCCACATATTTATAAAATTAGCTCCCGTCTACACAGAAATGAAAACATGTGCAATCATGCACCGCTCAGATGTTATGATAGACAAAGAATCCATGCTGTAATCAAGGATTATCTGAAATCTTAAACAGTGATGATCATTTAATTAACAACGTATTTTCTATATAATTAGTAATACTGTGGCTGTGTTGTATAACTAAATAATGCATATATATTATATAATAATGCATATACTTCGTAATCCTGGTATCACTACCACTGACATTTCATTTGATTGATGAACCTTGACTTGATTCTATAGGCTTAGATGTGATTTTTGTTACGCTGATTTATGTTGAAGACACAAATTTATTTTGTCAGATCCTAAAAGTTTGCTCTACACTGAAATATATATCTGACTCTTTTTGGCCGGGGTTATTTGTATATCAGATGCAAGAAAGGTTTTTGCATTTACTGAGTTTCTGAGGTTAAGGACAAGTCTGTTATGTATTTACAATGCATGTATTGTATATATTAGTACTTTGGAAAATGATGCCAGCTAATTAAATAAAAAGGCCACAGTAGGATACTTTTTCAGAAACCTCTGAAAAAATGTAATGTTTGTGTGAACCTACAACACATCATATATCATAAACATTGTTGATCGTATATACTTTTTTTTTTGTTTTGTTGGAATTTCTAATCACATTAGATTTGCAACTTAAAGTTTATTTAAAATTCAGTAAATAAAAGATTTATTGATTTATTGATATAAAATTTTAAAATACTCATATTGTCACGGTAGTCTACCTCGGGATAAAGCGGCTGCGCATAGGAAGCGCAGAGCCGCCACATTATAACGCGCTGAAGGGAGCCAGGCACGCAGGTAGCAGAAGAACGAGTTTATTTAAAGGTGCAGTAACACCATAAAACATGAGGTACGGACAGACTAGTGACATCAAACACAACGACCAGCACCGAGGACGAGAAACAACGGAAATAAATACAAAAAGACACCCGACCACGTGCACAAGACAAACCAATGACAATAAGGAGTTAATTAACTAAACTAATGACACATGAACGTTAATTAACTCAACCGAAAGGAACGAAACACAGAACAGGTGACAGGTGCCCTAGGCACCTGTTACACATATCAATGTATGGTAGAGTTTACAGGTCTCACACAATCAAATTAAATGATAAAGTGCCTTGCTAAAAATGTTAATAAATTGTTCATAGGAAGACAAAACTTCCATCTAAAATACTATTTTTAAATATGCTTGTGAGGGTATAGTCGCAAGTGTGGGGATCCAAGTTTGAATCTTGGTGGAGTTTCCATGTTCTCTCTGGTTTGATGAATTCAAATATAAAATTGTAAATTTTAATTATTTATATATATATATATATATATATATATATATATATATATATATATATATATATATATATATATATATATATATTACATTAAATTTACAATTTTATATTTGAATTTATCAAATCTAAAGTAGGGTGGCATGGTGGCATATTGGTTTTCATTATTCCTCTCAGCACTGAAGTTTCCATGTCCTCCCTGTGTCTGTGTGGGTTTTCTCCAGATTCTCTGGTTTCCTTCCACAGTCTAAAAACATTGATTGACAGTTAACATGCTGCCCAAAATTGCCCCATATAGTGATGTCTGTGTGAGTGAGTGTGTGCCCGGCAATTCATTGGTCCCCTGTCCTGGGAGGGCGCAAATGTTCTTATATATATATATATATATATATATATATATATATATATATATATATATATATATATATATAAGAATATTGATGAATAGAAATAATTATTACCACATCTCTATTTTTCTTTTCATTGCTCCTTTAACATTGAGTGATTTTGCATAGCTTATGTGCAATGTCCATTTGTTGGCTGCTCAGAATAATACCTGTTATGGCAACAAATGACCGCATGGTTCAGTGCCTGTATTTCCTGTTAAATGCTGCCTGTTTTTTTCATGGCTGTAAGAATGGTGCAGTAATTCTAAATGATGGCTTAATAGCTAATTTGTAACACAGGCCACTGACTGTGTTATGTGTCAAGAAGGAAGGTTATGAACATGAAAAACAGTTGAATTAAGACTGATTTCACATTCTATTAAGTGCTGTTGTTCATATAAACTCTGATTTGTATCTGAAGTTAAAATGTGTATGTAAATATGAAAATTAGAAAAGAAAGCACACCAATTTGCTAAAATTAAAATCCAGCCTTACAGTTTTGGATGGTTAGCAGGTGTTTGATACACAGTGGGTTTGACTGAGCTGGACAATATATAGATTTGATGTAAGATGCTGAATGTAATCACAGCAGTGGAAAATCCTGGAAGAATCATGGTCAGGTAAAGGCCTGATATGCTACATCATTCAGTTGCATGATATAATTTGTTACATGGAAACTCCATCATAATACCTTCAATAATGTAATGTATTCCCAACAAGAGATGAACAAGTGAGTGGCCTGAACTTGGAGAAATCATCATTCAGACTTTGAAGAGAAGAATCTGCATGGCATGTGCTAACGTAGGTTAGATTGTTAAGCACACAATGAATTGTTTACCTACCCTAGCAATAAGATCTCCAGTTCTAATGCAATTAAATAATTAAATAATTTAATTTATTTTAATAAATTTAAATAATACTTTTTTATTACTAAAAAAATTGCATTCTTGAGGAGGTAACTTAAACGATAAGACTTAAAATATGCCTATAATATATGCTGATTTAGTAGGGTGTCCAAACACATTACACAGCTACATTTACAATTTTAAATTGAAGTCAAATTTAAAAATCAAATATAAAGTCGACTGCACAGTGTTTAGCACATTTGCCTGTCAGCACTAGGGATCAGGTTTGAATCCCAATATGGGTGCAGTTTCCATGTTCTCCTCATGTCTGAGTGGGTTTTTTAGGATCTCTGGTTTACTTGCACAATACAAAAACATGGATTCAAAGTGAATTGGCTGCTCTATATGACTCCTATCTGAATTGCACCTATATAGTGTGTGTGTGTGTGTGTGTGTGTGTGTGTGTGTGTGTGTGTGTGTGTGTGTGTGTGTGTGTGCCCAGTGATGCCCTATCCTGAGTGTATTAGCCCAGCACACAAAACGTTCTCCCCTGGAGCCTATGGGCATGAGAAACCCCCAAATGACCCTAGTAGAGGATCTAGCGATGAAAATAATGCCATTCTAAAGTGAACCTCCAATAATATCTAAAGACACAATAATGTTGACAACATATGGGCTATATTATCTTTATTTTATTATGTATCATAAATAAACTGATCACTGGTTTATTTTATATGTGGCCTTATCGTAGAAATGCATTACTCATGGAAAACAGTATTGCTTTGGAGTCATTAACCCTAAACTGTTTTGGTAAACCTTCATTACATGGGAACTAGATGGCTTATCTAATGATATCAGCTTATAAATGCACCGTCACACAACTGCTATAGACAAACTTGTTAATGTAGTACTTTCTGGAATGTTTAAAAACAATTTTCTCATAACAACTCAACTTTATTTAATCTTCACTCTGTTTTTACATGTTATTTTTTTCATGTTATCTCTTTAACTAGACAGTTTAATAATAAAAAAAAAATCCAGTGACAGCCACTCATATCAGTCTCATAACAAAATGAAAGCTGAATCCTTGAGGAACTACACACTGAACTTATGTGTTAAATATACAGTCTCTAAGCATTGTTGTGCTAAACCCATATCACTATAGAAAGTGATACTTTCAAATGTCATCTTAATTTCCTTCCTTTTTTACAGATGTTTCCTTTTCATGATGTCAAAATAAACTGTCATGGTGCCGAATGTGCCAGTATATGGCGACCTCAATGTTCTACTCAGAGTAATACTGCATCTACTCCTTTATCTGACTTAAAAGTTCAATATTTGTTTTGGCATGATATTTGATTGATGGCTATTATGCAAATAGTGATATTAGTTGAGCGAACATTCTTATCATACTGCATTTTCTTAATCACAGTATTATTATTAATTATTATTATTATTATTATTTTTATCAACTTGGTTAAATATTTGCATTACCGTGGCATCTGGGGTTGAAAAAACAAAGTTTAAAGAAACCAGTGGCTCACAAATTTTATATTCTCAGGTTAAATTAATATTTGTTTTTTCGTGATCTTTTAAATTGTGTTTTCGTGTTTAAGCTTTTTGTGTCAAAACAGAAATTATGAACAATGACATTTTACATTCCAGCTTTCCAGTCAAATTTCTCAGTTAAAATATTTTTCTCTCAAGTTTTCATCAGTGTTAGGTGGCTTTTGCCAGAACTGAGTTTAAGTACTGGTAGTAATTTAAAATGTTTTCTACAAGTAGATTAATAGTGATATGGAGCTGAACTTTTTTTCAACATTAAAGTGATATAAAATTACTTACAGACTGTTATTATAAAACTCTAGTCATAAACCTGGTGTAACCAGCTACACTTTTAAAACGTACCACAAAAAAATATGATATTTAATCTTCGCTCAATTTGCTCCCTTATAGTAAATGTGATCAACATTTCCTGAATATCTAAATCTTCAAATGCTGAATTAATAGATTAATAAAACATGCCAGGTGAATGTGGTATCCAAACCTTCATCTAAGACTATAAATTTCAGTGCAATAGCACTACTATTTTAAAGTATAAGTTCAAGTAATTTATTTATATAGTGCTTTTTACATCAGTACATTGTTACAAAGCAGCTTTACAGTGTTAAAAGCCTGAAACCCCCAAAGAGCAAGCCAAAGCGACAGTGGCAAGAAAAAACTCCCTGTTATGTTGTTATTTTAGGACAGAAACTATTTAATAATAACCCTATTTAATAATTGGAAAACTATATGATTGTTGAGGGCATATGTGCATTGCAATATTATATGTGCAATATTATATGTGCAACTGTGCATTATACAACATCAAGCAGGTGTACTTGTAGGGATATTTACAGTTGTGCTATAACAGAATCTGGGCAACTGAGGATTAATAAAGATTCCCACAATTTGTTAGATATTAGATTTATTTTAACATTCTTCATACATTAACTGTTTCTGTACATTTAACTATTTATTTTTATTTAAATAAAAATAAATAAATAAAATTCAAACACTATATAAAAGTACAGTCATATGCAAATGTTTGGGCACCCCTATTAATCTTAATCATTTTTAGTTCTAAATATTTGGGTGTTTGCAACAGCCATTTCAGTTTGATATATCTAATAACTGATGGACACATTAATATTTCAGGATTGAAATGAGGTTTATTGTATTAACAGAAAATGTGCAATATGCATTAAACCAAAATTTTACAGGTGCAAAAGTATGGGCACCTCAACAGAAAAGTGACATTAATATTTAGTCGCTTTTAATCAGTTCCTGGATCCTGGATGAAGGTATTTTTGACCATTCCTCTTAACAAAACAATTCCAGTTCAGTTAAATTTGATGGTCGCCGAGCATGGACAGCCCGCTTGATGATATTGACGTCTGGAGACTGGGATGGCCATTCCAGAACATTGTAATTGTTCCTCTGCATGATTGCCTGAGTAGATTTGGAGCGGTGTTTTGGATCATTGTCTTGCTGAAATATCCATCTCCGGCGTAACTTCAACTTCGTCACTGATTCTTGAACATTATTCTGAAGAATCTGCTGATACTGAGTGGAATCCATGCAACCCTCAACTTTAACAAGATTCCCGGTGCCGGCATTGGCCACACAGCCCCAAAGCATGATGGAACCTCCACCAAATTTTACAGTGGGTAGCAAGTGTTTTTCTTGGACAGTTGGAATGCTGTATTTTTGACGCCATGCATAATGCCTTTTTGTATGACCAAACAACTCAATCTTTGTTTCATCAGTCCACAGGATCTTCTTCCAAAATAAAGCTGGCTTGTCCAAATGTGCTTTTGCATACCTCAGGCGACTCTGTTTGTGGCGTGCTTGCAGAAATGGCTTCTTTCGCATCACTCTGCCATACAGCTTCTCCTTGTGCAAAGTGCGCTGTATTGTTGACCGATGCACAGTGACACCATCTGCAGCAAGATGATGCTGCAACTCTTTGGAGGTGGTCTGTGGATGGTCCTTGACTGTTCTCACCATTCTTCTCCTCTGCCTTTCTGATATATTTCTTGGCCTGCCACTTCTGGGCTTAACAAGAACTGTCCCTGTGGTCTTCCATTTCCTTACTATGTTCCTCACAGTGGAAACTGACAGGTTAAATCTCTGAGACAACTTTTTGTATCCTTCCCCTGAACAACTATGTTGAACAATCTTTGTTTTCAGATCATTTGAGAGTTGTTTTAAGGAGCCCATGATGCCACTCTTCAGAAGAGATTCAAATAGGAGAACAACTTGCAATTAGCCACCTTAAATACCTTTATTCATGATTGGATACACCTGGCTATAGAGTTCAAAGCTCAATGAGGTTACCAAACCAATTTTGTGCTTCAGTAAGTCAGTAAAAAGTAGTTAGGAGTATTCAAATCAATAAAATGATAAGGGTACCCATACTTTTGCACCTGTCAAATTTTGGTTTAATGCATATTGCACATTTTCTGTTAGTACAATAAACCTCATTTCAATCCTGAAATATTAGTGTCTATCAGTTATTAGATATATCAAACTGAAATGGCTGTTGAAAACCAAATATTTAGAACTAAAAATGATTACGATTAATAGGGGTGCCCAAACAATTGCATATGACTGTATCACAATAAGAATATCACTCTAAATTACATCACCATTCTGTAAATCTAGACTCGCTGCCGGAATGTTGAAAATGTGAAAATTATTAATACGGTTCCATTCTTCATTGTCCTGCCAGTCCCCCCGATGCCCCTCCGCCTCATCTGACACTTTTTCAAGGGCTGTGTTAACCTAAAAGCATGATTTGTTTATTGTCCACTGTAAAAAGGTTCCGACATTGAAACATTGGTTCCTTGCTGAATTACTCTGTTAATCATATGCACTCATATCCCCTCACACACTTTGAGAAATGCTGGTTGCTGGATAAGGCCTTATGTTAGAATACATCCCAGTATCTCTAGATTTTATCTTCCTGTGATTTGAGACACTGCATTTGCACTGATGACAAGATTTCAGTTTAATCATTTTGAAGTGCTGTTACTTCCCTGGTTGCAGGTCGAATCATTAAGCCATAGGTTTTTTTAATTATATAAACTCCATGATTGAGTCTAGATCTTTCAGTGTGACAAAGTGACCTATTGTGCTTAAACACAGAGGAATTTGTCCTCCACATTTAACCCATCCATGCAGTGAAACACACACATACTGAGTGGAGTGAGCACACATGCCTGGAGCAGTGGGCAGCCTTGTACTCGGCACCTGGGGAGCAATTGGGGTTAAGTGCCTTGCCCAAGGGCACTTCAGCCATAGTACTTGGTGGGACCATGAATCGAACCAGGACCTTCAGGTCGTAAGACTGGTTCCTTCCCAAGCATACGACTGCCCCATGTGTATAGCCAGCCTATTATTATTATTATTATTATTATTATTATTATTATTATTATTATTTTAAAGTGTCACAATATGTCACAATGCCTGTCAATACAATCAACAATTTAGATTTTATTTCACTCCATAAGTGAATCTATGGAGCACCTAAAGGGACATGAGCAAAAAAAAATATCAAGAGGAACATGAGTAAAAAAAAATTTTTTTTTGTACTGATGTCGTGCGCACCACTTATTAAGTCATGTGCAAGATATTAAATTGTGCGCACGAGATATTAATTCGTGTGCACGACTTACTAAGTGGTGCGCGCCACTTAAGAAAGACATAAGAAAAAAAAAAATTTTTTTTTTACTCATGTTCCTCTCGATATTTTTTTTTGCTCATGTCCCTTTAGGGGCTCCGTATGAATCAGAATTTGTTGGTACTGAAAAAATCTTTGTTTTTGGTAGTTGTTTGAAAGCATTACAGCTCTGTTAATCAAAGTGCATGCTTGAACCTTTCAGGTAATAGTACATTATATGTCCTGATGGATTATGAATCTTTATATTCTAAAAACCTTTCTGAACCATCTTGCACTGTAAATTGGTCTTGCCCGCTAGCATGCTCGAACCTATTGTATGTCCTGTTTGTGACCCTGTATGTCCCTTTTAAATTTTTGTCTAAATTTACATGCATCTGTGCTGTGAATGTGTCGAAACTCAGTTACAACATCATAATCTGTCATTGCTGTCAAAGGACCTGTCTGTTGTCAAGAGGAACTTGTCAGTAGCCTAAAAGGCTTGGCAAAGCCTGTCTGTGATTAAGGGGGTCAGGCTGAATCTGATTATTACCTAAAGGGCCTGTCAGAACCTGGTGGCAACGAACAAAGTATGGTTGAACCATTCCATTTCCCAAAAGCCCTGGCTAGATTGTATTCCAAAGGTGTTCCTGCTGGTACGCCAGAGGGTTTTCTTGCTGGCACTTCAGTGGGCGTTCATCCTGACAGTCCAGAGGGCATTCATACAAGCTTCATACAAGTATATTCATACAAGAATTCCTGATTTGGAGATCTTTTGTTGGTTGAAAAATATGTCTGTTGTTCTTTTAGAAGATCTTGCTTTAAGATGCATGTTCATTATCGGTGTACTGCTTGTTTATTGCGTACCTGTATTCTGTACCTATCTGTATGTAAGTGCACCTATGGACACAGATTCCCCTTATTTTTAAGAATCACATACATTTTCAACCTTTTTTGTTGCTTTTTAATATATACATTGACTTCCTATTGCTTTACATGTAAGCCTATATACTGCAATTAATTAATATAATGCATGCTGCTTCAGGTACTGCGGCATCTGCTTGTTGTTTTCTCACTGTCAACTATAGGTCAGGTATAAACCTATAGTATTTGGTGCTCACTTCGGACACATGAACTAGTCCTTACCTCAGGGTTAGGTGCGGACTGTTATTCAGAACAAATGAACTGTTAGTAGCCTCAAAATCTATTATAAAATAGATACTAATACTATTAAATAGTATAAATAAAAAAATGAAGTTCTATTTAATATATCCATTTAAAGCATAAAAGGATGGCTGCATTAGATAGTGAGATAGGGAGAGCAAGAATAAAAAAAGGAAAATAAGTATAGATTCTTCAAACCTTTCCAGCCATCATAAAAAGCCTGACTGTAATCTAAACAAGAATACACAGTGTACAATATTCAGCTTTGTTGTCCAGAGAAGAAAACCATTCCTCTGCAGTGGTTTATAGTAAGAGAAACAGTGTAAGCTGGTGGAACATTCCTCTCTGCTTAGCTGAAGGCAGAGAGTGTCTTTGGATGTGTCAGGTAATGTCTGCTCTGGATTTAACAGGCACTTGATTTGTAGTATTGTGCGTCTTTGATGCGATTCACACATTTGCAAAACTCATGGCTATTCCACTCAGTTATAATTCAAGCATTGCATGTATTACATATAGTTGATGTAAACTTGTCATAGTAATTCCTTGGTAAAATACTGACAGGTTAAAATCTAAAAGCCAGGGAGAAGAGCCAAAACCGGCCTCTCAGTGCAGAGGTTTGTTTTACTCTACTGTCTTATACAAAATGGCTGTATTCTGGAACAGCTTCAAAAAAGCAAAGTACAGGTGTTCATTAGTAAGCACTCAACTAAAGAGAAAATAAATGCACTTTAGAAGAAGCTAGAGGCTTAGAAGTGTTGATTAGAGCTATGAGATTTAGTTTAAAAAGAGAAAAGAAAAACACAATTTTATGTTTTCACAAAATACAAATCAAGTTAATCATAAATTCAAAAATCAAAAAAGAGTATTTCTAAAAAAGTTAATTTGACATATGGCCTTAAGACCCATCAAAAAGATCCATTTTGTCAGCATTAGTATCACTCCTTTGTAAGCATGTTTTGTGAACAACTTGTTGTTTTTCTTTTTTAGTTTTAATGAATTTCCCTTATTCTTCTCAAATAATTAATTAATCTCATTATTGATTAATCTATTATCGTCCGCTTAATCCTCTACTAGGGTTGTGTGTGTGTGTGTGTGGGGGGGGGGATTACTGGAGTTTTTGGGACCCATGCCCATCCAAGGGAGAAGGTTTCACGTGCTGGGCAGATACACCCAGGACAGGGCACCAATCTATTGCTGGGCACACACTCACTCACACAGATACACACAAACACACACCATATGGGGCAATTTAGAGCATTTAATTTACCTTGAATCCATGTTTTTGGAATGAGAGAGAAAATTGGAAAACCTGGGGGAAACCCATTCGAACCTGAATCCCCAGTGCTGAAAGGCAAAAATTCCGCCTCTCATCTCATTATTTTCTGCTTAATCCTATACTAGGTTTGTGTGCCCTTCAGGGATCCTGATGCCCATTCAGGGGAAAATGTTTTGGTAGCTGTGCAGATGCACCCAGTCCAAAACACCAATCCATCGCTGGGCACACACTCACAAAGACACACACACACACACACATACTATATAGGGACAATTTAGATGCAATTTAGAGCAGCCCATTCATCGTAAATTCATGTTTTTTTGACTGTGGGTGGAAACCGGAGAACCCGGAGGAATCCCATGTGTGCACAGGGGGAACATTTGAACTTTGATCCCCTGCGCTCAGGGGCAGATATACTAACCACTACACCACCAGGCCTCCCTAAAACAATTAATTTTACTTAAAAATATTATTGAACCATCCACTCAGATTGCTTATTTTGGTTATAAATTGGGACTACAAGGACCATTAAGATTTTTTGCTTCATACATTTGATTTATCCCATTTTATTTTTGGTCACATCCTGGCATTTACTAAGCAAGGGCAGGGAAACACTTTGAACAGGTCATGAGTATTTAACAGTGCAAACAGAAAAACACATTTAAATCAAAGTCATAAGACAATGACTGAAACCCAGCCTTCTAATATTAAGACAACAATACTACAATTCCAAGTAGGTCTTACTTTGCTATCCCTAAAAAAAGTCCTTAATAAACTCTGATGTAAATGTGAAGATGCGTACACATTTGCAGTTTCAGGTTCTTGATGTAACTTATGCATAACACGCATAACAGCTGGTGAGGTGCTTATGTTGTGTTTTTTATGCCCATACTTAAATTCTATTGTAATTCAGCAGTTGTTTGAAATAGTTTGTTCTGTCGTGATTATAAAATTACTTGTTTTTTTATATTGTTTTCAAGTAAATTAATTATAACCTAGCATCCTGAATTTTTCTGCTTAGGGATCTTAGTAAACCAAATGCAAGTAGCAAGTAGCACGATAGGTTTTTGTTATTTTTCTTTTGTTATTTTATTCTTTAGTATTTGTATTGTTTTATCATATCTGAACATTCATTTTTCAATTCTAATCTCCCATTAAAAAGCACATAAACACACAGGTCAGCGGGACTAAAAGCCTCTACAGCCATTAAAGAGAAGATTTGGCATAAATTCTGTCAAAAATTTCCATTTTATCAGGACTTGTTCTAGTAGGCCTCTATGAATCTGGGCAAGGTCTGCCCACCCAAGTTGCCTTGTAAGCTGTGACAATCCGGGACTCTTGTCTTTCCACATATCTTGAGCGACCTTTAAGTAAATACACTCCCTTTCTGGGAGAGCATGGAAACTTATTATTGCTGCAGATGCCTAGACTATTCAGTTCGTAAGGCCGCAATTTTGGAATCCACATGTACCGCAAAATAATGACTTATTGGCCGATTCTGATAAACTCTGCAGTGGAAAAAGGTGCACGAGGCCAAATGATACTGCCTCATTCCCACTGACGAGATTCATTTTCGAATACGCTTGAAAGTAAACAATGAAGTTTATTAGGTATTTTTGGAGCAGCTGATGCTGTGTTGCTGAAATATGAAGAATGCTACATGAAAAGATGCTGTGAGTGAAATGAAGATGTGAGTGAATTATATATATATATATATATATATATATATATATATATATATATATATATATATATATATATATATATATATATATATATATATATATATATGTTTATTATTGTTGTTATAATTATTATTATTAGTTGTTTGTAATTACTGATGTTTACTGATGATCTAATCTATGGTTTAAACTTTCAGTGTTTGAATGCTTAAAATGTTCTTTATTTTAAGCTATAAAACATAAATTCCTTTGACGACCTCATAGCTGTTTTTAAAAATATATAACATATTCACGCATGCCTGATATATTTGTATTTATTTAGTTTTTTAGTCAAATCTATAATGACAGTTAAAATTTTTCCCATGACAAAGCTATTGCAGCCTGGGTGTGTCCTGCCAGTCATTTATTTTAAACACCAAACCCATGGGAAAAGCTATTTCTGGACTTCTCTTACACTAAAACACTGTGCTGTTTATTAACAGGTGCAAGTTCCCAATGAACTAAGGATTAAGTCAATAAATAAGCATGCATTTAAATATTCTATGGGAAAATATCTTTTATCAATATGTTTTATGTATTTAAAATATGTTTTTTTGTATTTAAAGCCACAGTTCTTTTATTTAGTCTGATGTGTAATAATACACAACTAATGAAAGAAGACTTAGATTAATGCCACCGGACTGACCTCACACACATGTCAGCAAAATTACACGTGTCTTTTTCAAAATATGTTATGAAGCATGTGTGATTGACCCAGACAGACCTTGTCAGGGACAGGGCAAAGATGGACTGTTCAAGTGAATGAGTTAGCCTATGGGAGCTGGATGACCCTTGTGAAAAATCCCTGCCTCTTTTTGTTTTTCCCACACAAACTGACATGATGTGGCCTTAATATTTGCTACAGTCCATATATGAGGGTTTTGTTTTTAACTCAATATGTGTTTAATGTTTTGATTTATAGCCTAGAAAAGGGCAGCATATTTGCTTAAAAGGTTACCAGCCATCCATGGCAAAGGATTGGTTATTTATACAACACATCATGTTAGAGCGAAGTTACTAATAAACTTTTGGAAGACAGCTTTTAATAACAAACTGCAGGCTACAATTATTAGTGTTAGTCCTCTTTACTCTGTTTTATGGCAAATATTTGAGATTTGGCACAATAAGGCCTTTTTTAATATTTTTAATTAATTTTTTAAAAAATTATTGTGCCAAATCTCAAACATTTTGCCACCATTACTGGGTTTTAATAGTATGGCTTATAGCAACATACACACATGGGTATGATGTGTCCATATATTCAATCTCTCTCTCTCCATCTGCCCACTTCTGGCCTCTCTTACAGTAAAAGAGAAGGGAGAGATAATTAGTAAGATTAATCACAGACAAGTGTTATAATTTACCTGATCTGTGTCTTAAACCCTTCCGCAGACCCCGCCCATCACTGCTCTGTGTGTGCTACTATTGGGGTCCTGACCATTAGAGAACAGAGTAAAGGGGACGTACACAGTATCAGATGGACTAGAGTGGAGCTTATAAAATGGACAACAAGTGGAGCAATCACATGCTTTCAACTTTGTAAAAAGAGTTCAAGGAAGACCCTATTCTCTTTTCGCATGACTGCAAAAAATCCATATGTTTAAAATATGGTTGGCTGAGCATAGTGTAAAATAACTTGACTGACCTGCACTGAGCTCTGACCTCAACCCCATGAAACATTATTGTGATGAATTAGAATGAATATTGTGAGGCAGGCGTTCAAATTGTTCAAAAGTTTGTCCAAATGTTTAAATTCACAAATACTCTTCTTTAAGAAATTCATTAACTATCAACCTATTGCAAACATGAATATATATAAGCCTTAACTGTGATATTTATTCATAAACACACATGAACATCTCAAATAGCAGTTAATCACTCCTTTAATTCATTCTTTCATTATCTTTCACTTTATCCTCTACTAGGGTCGCAGTGGGGTTCCCCATGCCCACCTAGGGGAGAACGTTTTGGGCGCTGGGCAGATACACCCAGGACAGGGCGCCAATCTATCGCTGCCTCCTTTAATTGCTTTATTTTTTTAATAATTATATAAATTTTAGTTGTCAATAAAGATGAAAACAGAAAATAATGCACCTATTATACAATTGATTTCTATACAGCTGATATGATGATTGATCACTTATCTAAAATAAAAAGATAGAGCCAACCTTGTGCATTGTTCATTTATCAAACAACCACATGCTAATAACACAGATACCTGGCTGCCAGATCAAGGGGAAATGTAAAAGCTCTCTTCTGGAAATGGCAACGGCGTATCTATAACTGACAGCTATTATTTATTTTAATCATGGCTCAGCCATTCCAATATCTGACCCTGGATCGGACAGCAAGGTTTAAACTGCTGCAATTTCTGTAGATGTTACCAGGTATAAATCTGCTTTAGTATTTGGCAAATCTTAGTGCCTGACCAGGTCATGTGATAATGGCAGTTTTACCAATGAGATAACACGTAATGGTTTAACATTTGAATCAATGGTGTTTTCCACATCTGGTATATGAGTTGTTAAACTCATCATACTCATTCATGTCTCTGGTGGCTTCACTTCTAGTAAACTGTCATTGACACTGGTCTCATGGCTGATTTGAACATAACATAACTCTGTCAATTTTAGTAGCAAATCGAAGAAAAGTTACAATAGGTCATGCGGTCCATCTTTTATAATTTATAAATGGAATTGCAAATAGCAATGAATTTTAAGCTAAGCTGTTTGGTTGATGTGTGACTCTTTTAATCAGAGTTCAATATTTTGAAAGAATTAGTTCTGTACAGACATTTTGCCCATCAACTGTATTTAAAAAGTTGATCTGTGATATATCTTAATGAATAAAATGATGGTGCATCTTTGAATCTAAAGCTCATACTACATATTTTACAAAATGTGTCCCATCTATTGTGACACAGACAGGCCATTTCCTCAGTTTTCAGTCTTCCTGAATTTAATATGTTGTTCTATTACATAAAGAACATGTGCATTAACATGAATCCATCTGTGAAAATGAGCAGCTATTATAAGTTTTTTTGGCTTTTACAAACCTGAATGCATCCACATATCTAAATTAACTTATGCATAACGTCTACACATGCGTGGCCAAATATGATTGTACTGAAATATACTGATGAGTATAATTTGTTGGCAATATAGGTAGACTTCTACTGGTAAGTGGTGTATTTATATGAAAATGACACAAAAATTTGTTTCAAAAGCAAAATCTTTTTTATTACTGTGTGATTTTTATACAGTTTATTGATGAAAAATCTCATTGCTGTAGACTAATCTGGAATATACTGGTAATGAGTGAATACTGTGCAATTTTGTGTTTGATCAGAAATAACTTATTTCAATACCTGATGATATCTGATGCACCAAAATGTGTACCAGTAGTCGGTTCTTTTGCTAACTCTTAGAGTCGGTCGACTTTGCCAGCCCTGGTATGCTGGCAGTAATCATTATAAAGGAGCCCATCTGGCCCTCTGCTCCCAAAGGAGAACCAGAGAACACTGATCCTGCATGTTTCCCAGCTGTTTTTTTTACTCGGACACTAAGTGACCCTCTGATAACTACCTCCCTTTACTGCTCAGTCCGGTTTGTAGAAGAAAGGGGCTTCCCCTGATTCAGTATGCAGAACACCATGCTGGCTGAATTCCAATTTTTTTAGCCCTTTCCTGTCCAGCTTCAGTTCAAAGCAACTAAAAATAAAACCGTCACATAGTATAGTGATATGATGGCCAAAATTTCAGAGCCCAAGTTTAAGTTGGATTGATTTAAAACTGATATGCAGGCAGTGATTTGTTGTTCCCTTATCTATTAATTCTTATGTTATTGTCCTCCCGATTGAGAATGATGGTGGGATTTCCCATACATTCAAAAGTCCTTTGGGGCTTAATAAGACCACAGGGAATATTATTTCCCCAAAGTGTGTTTACCGTACTTAGATATTTCACAAATGATGAATGCATTGGTATGGAATACTTTAAAAATTGTGGTACAGGGAATATTTGCATTATAAGAACATAGATTTCACCACAGATAGCAGTTTATGGCCATAAATACAGTCTGAGTAGCAGTCTGTAAAGCTGGGAACAGTTAGAAGGCATTTCCTCACTGATGGCCAATAACAAATTTCCACCAGTGGCTCATCAAGTCAACTGTGGTTAACAAATTAGACTATCTGGCTGTAAAATTTTGTTTTGGCCAGCATCCTCAGCCATCATTTGGGTCTGCAACGCTGAGTCATTTGTCGCTGAATGCTGTGGATAAAAAGGGTAGCGTATGTTCCTACTCACAACTGGGCGGAAGAAAGCCTCCTCTGCATATTTTGGCGGTTCAAGCTGCCCTACGTCTCTCATTGACCCTCACTGTACAGCAGACATGGCCAAACTTTGGCAACTGGATTTGACCTGCATGCTGTTTTCACTCAATGTGACAAAAACAGCTATGACAGCAGACTAATTAGTAGCACAAAGTGAAAATGATCAGTAGTAATTTATTCTAAAGGTCATGAGCAACATATATACATGACACTATGATTATATAGATGCTAGGAAAAGGCAGAATCTAGATAAGATTTCTGACAGATTAGATCATAATGGGTTCTAATAGTACAAATACAGAGTGTTATGAATTTACCATTGAATTTAGAATAAGTGTGTACTAGTGTTTGTTCCTGAAGCAATAAATTACTCATCAAATGTAATAAAATAATTTCGAATAAATATAATAAAAGCAGGGCGGCACGGTGGCTTAGTGGTTAGCACATTCGCCTCTCAGCGCTAGGGATTCCCGTTTCGAATCCCAATCTGGGTGGAGTTTCCATGTTCTCCCCATGTCCGCGTGGATTTCTTCCGTGTTCTCCAGTTTCCTCCCACAGTCCAAAAACATGGATCAAGTCAACTGAGTTCTCCAAAATTGCCCCATATAGTGTGTGTATGTGTGCGTGTCTGTGTGAATGTGTGACCAGCGGTAGATTAGCGCCCTGTCCTGGGTGTGTATGCCCAGCGCCCGAAACGTTCTCCCCTGGATAGGCATGGGGAACCCCCCCGCGACCCTAATATAGGACAAATCGGAAGATAATGAATGAATGAATGAATGAATGAATGAATAATAAAAGCAATATGAAATATTTTTGAACATGTGCACATGCTACCTACATACCACACATAGATATAAATGATACTTCAGTGCTACAACATAAACCATACCTCAGGTGGCACCCTATTCTTACCACAATGCAGGGGCACAGAGGTTTATTTCAGAGAGCATGCACACCTTATAGATAAAGGAAACTTAATAAAAAATGTCCTGATGCTACTGCACCAACAATGCTAAGAACCTGCGATGAGCCCTTGTCCGTCCTTCCGCTCATTCATCTAACCACAAACCTAACCACTTCTTACAGTTAGATCAAAGACATTGACTTTATTTTCCTTTTATTTGTTTCCCATTAGTTTTTTGGGTATTTTCTGTTTTCAATTCATATTGTTTTCTATCTTGATGTCTTCCCTTGTCTACCGGTATGCTTCCTTTTTTACAATCTGCTTAGTCTGTTTGTATTTGGTCCGGATTTTAAAAACAGTTCATTTGGAACAACCAACATATATTTCAACATTTCATGATAATTTACCTTTTTGATGATAATGATTTTTTATAATCCTATATTTCATTTCAATCTAAATATTTATGTTGTTCCCTTGATTTATGTCAATCTGATGTGGGTGTTTGTTTTCTGAATTGAAAATTACAAAGTGATTCCATAATATATTTTACAAAATAAAGAGATTCCATAATTTGAAAAACAACAATTGTGACTACAACAAATGAATTTCTCTTTTCATTTTTCACTTTTCAATTTTCATTTTTTTTTCATTCCAGAAGGTTGGAATTTTGAAATAAAAATGTGGGGGTTTTTTTCTACAAAATAAAAAAATAAATAAAAAAAACATTCTCCAGGAGTAGTGATTCCATACTTTTTGTCAGAGGGCTATAACAGTATTATTAATATTATGAGAGGTCATCAATTTTTTTTGCACATTGAACTGTTTTGGCAAATGGAAGACAAAAAAGTCTTACATTAATATTTATATGGTAAACTATCTATCTTTATAATACCTATGAAAAAATTAAATCACCCTCATCTATCTGCACTTGGGGAAACAATGTGGCTGAGACCTTTGTTTGAGGTGGGGTTGGTATGAAGAAGTTGTGTGTTAAAAATCCTAGGGGCATGGAAAGGATTAACATCAAGAGCTTCTGGTCCAAAGTGTGCAGCTTAATTAAATTTCATGCTTGGGCCTCCCTTCTGAAGTTGCGTACCAAAGCAGTCATTTGAAAAGAAAGACATTAGTCAAAGCCTTGTTAAAGATAGCTTTTTGTTAAAGTTAAAGGTAGCTTTTGCTTGAGAAATTTGAAGATTATGAAGGAGCAACTATAAGCATCTTCAAAGTGCAACATTCAGGTTTGTATGAGGGTCAGCTGTATGTTATTTGTGATGATATAGACAATGAACTGACATGTTGGTATATTCATAAGAACAGGTATAGAATACTGTATAACAAAGTTCAGCACAGTTCACTTATGTGCGTTGTGTTGGACTTAAAAACTACAACAATGAATACTTGCACTGTGCCACCTAAATCAAAATGTAGTTTATAGAAATAGCAATCACATTGAACCTTTTTCCTCAAGCCTTATTTCTTGAACACAATTAAATTTAACAAAAACAGATGGAACTGTGGGCAGCATGGTGGCTTAGTCTTTTGCCTCTCAGCATTGAGGATCCAGGTTCGAATTCTGATCTGGGTGAAGTTTCCATGTTCTCTCCATGTCCATGTGGGTTTCCTTTGGGTTTTCTGGTTTCCTCCCACAGTCCAAAATTATGAATTTAAGCTGAATTGTCTGCTCTAAATTGCTGCTATATAGTGTATATAGAGTGTGTGTCCTTTCCTGTGTGTCTGCCCATCACCTGAAACATTTCCCCTGGATAGGCATGAGGAACCCCCATGTGACCCTTGTATAGGATTAAGTGGAAGATGATTGATAGACAGTATAACCATATTGTAATTCAAGTGTTTCAAATTTCAATGTTAGAATCTAATACTACTTTCATGTTTTAGATGTTTTGTTTAGAACTTGTACATATATGTTGCATTTGTTCAGTTCACCTTATTTAGATGGAGCTAAAGTTTGTCCCTATTTTTTTCTTTTCACTTAAACACAATAGCTAAGAAATGTAAGCATTCCACAATTGCTTTTGGCCTGTAAGTGTGACATGCTTCAAGCTCACACTCATAAAATCTCTCCATTGACACGGTAGTGATGTCAGTAGAAGTGGTATGAGTCATGTTTTAAAGCATTTATATCATAATACAGCTCTTCTATGCTGTAGATGTCTTTTTAAAGTATATTGTGGAACTCAATGTGTATTATGTCCTAAAGTCATATTATGTATACTAAATACACTAAAGTCTTAGAAGTTACAAATACATGTATGCACACATGTGGCTGTACCAGTATATGTTGACCTGTATAAACTTTCTATTCTGAATTCTGAAACCAAAGCTGGATAATCTACATCAAAGGTGTTTGGGAGAGTTTGTACAGTGATGCATGTTGGTAGTCAAAGGTACAATTCACTCCAAAACTATTAGCTAGCTGTTTTTGGCATTGGACAGATTTAAGCATACCATCACTTTATAGATCTCACTTTGTGTTTTGTTTTTCTGACATGGAAAAGAACCTTCTCCAAACTCCGATAAGGTCTGCACCATGACTTATAATAAATAATACTTGGTAGTAAATTTTTCAACATTAAATTTTTAATGGTTAGACTTACTGATCATCTAATGTGCTCTGTACACATATTATTCTATAAGATTTTTATTATAAACCTAATTTCTAGCTCATTTAAAACACCGTTTACAAACTCAATAAATACTGATATCTGTAATTTGCCAGCAGATCAGTCAAGAACATACGTTGTTTTAACTCATGTAAAATTTTGCTTGACATGTCCTGTTTAAGTATATGTGCATATCACTTCATAACACCAGTATAAGCTGCTGCATTATTGATAACTATATATATATATATATATATATATATATATATATATATATATACAGTTGTGATCAAATTTATTCAACCCCCAATGCTGCAAAGGGTTTTATGGAATTCAGTGCACATTTGTAATTGTGTTCATAATGAAATCTTACAAGGACTTGTTAAAGAACTAAATGCAACTAAGATAGCATCAATTGTTTTTGTCATAAAGTATTAAATGGCCTTTTTGTGATTTCTTCATTGACACAATTATTCAACCCCTTTACAACTACCACTCATAAGAACAGAGGTTCATTCCAGTGTTTTCAATCAGGTATTGAAAACACCTGTGGATGTCAACGAGCAGCAATCAAGCATGATAAGCACCAATTAGGCAGATTTAAAAGGACTGTGATACTCAGCTCCTTCTAGACATCTACTGGTGTGTTTACAAGCATGGTGAAGGCAAGAGAATGGTCCCAGAAGACAAGAGAAGAGGTTATTGCTCTTCACAAGAATGGCAATGGATATAAAAAGATTGCGAAGTTGTTAAATATTCCAAGAGACACTATCGGAAGTATCATTCGCAAGTTCAAGTTAAAGGGCACAGTGGAAACGTTACCTGGTCGTGGCAGAAAGAAGATCCTGACCGCGACTGCTGTGCGCTACCTGAAGCGTAATGTGGAGAAAAATCCCCGCGTGACTGCTAAGGAACTGAAAAAAGACCTGTCAGATGTGGGCACTGAAGTTTCAGCTCAGACAATAAGGCGCGCACTGCATAACGAAGACCTCCATGCCAGAACTCCCAGGCGCACCCCCTTGCTGACTCCAAAGAACAAGAAAAGTCGACTGCAGTATGCCAAAAGTCATGTGGACAAGCCACAAAGGTTTTGGGACAGTGTACTGTGGTCAGATGAAACTAAATTAGAACTGTTTGGGACAATGGACCAGCACTATGTTTGGAGGAGGAAGAACCAGGCTTATGAACAAAAGAACACCTTGCCTACTGTGAAGCATGGCGGGGGGTCAATTATGCTTTGGGGCTGTTTTGCTTCTAATGGTACAGGAAAGCTTCAACGTGTGCAGGGTACCATGAATTCCCTTCAGTACCAGGAGATCTTGGAGGAAAATGTGATGGAGTCAGTCACAAACCTGCGGCTTGGGAGACGTTGGACCTTCCAACAGGACAATGATCCGAAGCACACATCCAAGTCCACTAGAGCATGGTTGAACATGAAAGGCTGGAACATTCTAGAGTGGCCATCGCAATCACCAGACTTAAATCCAATTGAGAAACCTCTGGTGGGACCTAAAGAAGGCAGTTGCAGTGCGCAAGCCTAAGAATGTGACTGAACTGGAGGCTTTTGCCCATGAAGAATGGGCTAAGATACCCATAGGTCGCTGGAAGACACTTGTGTCAAGCTATGCTTCACGCTTGAAAGCTGTCATAACTGGAAAAGGATGTTGTACTAAGTACTAAAAAATAATGTCACTAGGGGGTTGAATAAAACTGATAATGATGTGAGCACAGTAAAGACATTTGTGGTTATTCCATCATAAATATTATGTTATATTTGTCTAATTTATAAGTGCCTCTTTGATATAATTGTAAATAAGATGACTGAAATGATCCAAATCAATGTCAAACTGGCCAAAACACTTTATTTCAGTGGGGGTTGAATAAATTTGATCACAACTGTATATATATATTCATTCATTCATTCATTATCTCCCGCTTTATCCTCTATTAGGGTCGCGGTGGGGTTCCCCATGCCCATCCAGGGGAGAACGTCTCGGGCGCTGGGCAGATACACCCAGGACAGGGCGCCAATCCATCGCTGGGTACACACTCACTCACTCAAACACACTCTATATGGGGCAATTTAGAGAACTCAATTAACTTGATCCATGTTTTTGGACTGTGGGAGGAAACCGGAGAACCCGGAGGAAACCCACGCGGACACGGGGAGAACATGGAAACTCCACCCAGATGGGGATTCGAACCGGGAATCCCTAGCGCTGAGAGGCGAACGTGCTAACCACTAAGCCACCGTGTCGCCCCTGTGTATATATATATATATATATATATATATATATATATATATATATATATATATATATATATATTTTTTATTTATTTTTTTTTTTTTTTCTTTACTTACATTTGCCTCCTGTCAGCGCTGGAGATCCAGCACTGGGATTCGAATCCATCCATTCATCCATCCATTATCTTCCGCTTTATCCACTACTAAGGTTCCCCATGCCCATCCAGTGGAGAACGTTTTGGGCACTGGGCAAATACACCCAGGACAGGGCGCCAATCCATCGCTGGGCACACACTCACTCACATATACACAAACACACTTTATATGGGGCAATGATGGAGGAAATGATGGACCATGACCCAGGTTTGCTTGCAGAGACTAAGCCTTTGGTGGATGATTAATTTATACTTATGTTGTGATGATCTTACCTAAAAACTTCCAAAACAGTGATACTACAACTTTTTTAGTCTTATTTTTCTTTTGCTCCTACATTGCTCAACCAACTTGGTATGGGTTTTGTTTAGGTTTGCAACTCTGACTTTTAAACATCTGAAACCTTTACAACCAAATAAAAATTAAATGCGGTATAGGCACGGTAGCTCAGTGGTAAGAGTGTTGGGCTATCAATCTGAAGGTTGGGGGTTCAAATCCCAGGTCCACTAAAGTTACCAATGTGCGTCCTTGAGCAAGGCCCTTAACCCTCATTGCTCCAGGGATGTTGTGATTAACTCTGTGCTCTCCTTGTCTCCTAAGTCGCTTTGGATAAAAGCATCTGCTAAATGTAAATGTAATAAACAAAATAAAATTCTTAAAATTGGGCCCATTGTTAAACCTGAGTGCAGTCATTGTCAAGAAAAAAAAACATGGTAAGAAGAGCTCTTAACTGGTTATGGTTGGGCATCTCAAATAGCCTCTTAAATATGTTAGGTGAGAAAGACATGAAAACAGATGGGACAGGGCATTAGACCGAATGTTTTGAAATTCTCAATTTAAATTAAGTGTAAAACTGAACTGAATGATGAAAAAGCCTGTTTGTTGTGAGTTCATCCAGTTTGTCATACAAATAATAGGCAAAAAAATCATAATTATTGCATACTACAAACAATTGTTTTTGCAGCTTCTAACCAGCTTAGTTTAGCTGTATGCCGAGCAACTTGAATTGGCATAAAAGCAGACATGAACAAGGTATGTAAATAAAATATATATATTTTTAGAACCAAAAACAAGGGAAATGCAATAAAGAGAGGTCAGTCTGGCAAGGGCTGATACAACCTTATTTGTTGATGACTCGTTGGCAAAAATATGTGCCTTGGATGTATATATTGCTGACAGAAGATACACTGCAGAAGAAGATTTTGACCATTATTCTAATTATTCTATAGCATGTTACTGAATCAGTTGTTTTTGGGGGTCTCTAAGATGGAACTGGCTGTATTTCTGATGTGACCTGTTGAGAGGAAAAAGCTAAATATTCCAAAGTAGGAAGGCAAACACTGTGGATATGATTCATGGTTCTAGGTTTGGTTTACACTTTATAAATTTCTTTATGTCCCTGGTGTGTTAGGTGGCTGGGACAATGTCCTTTACTGTAGTGTTTGTGAGGTCCATGCCTGATCAATATCTTCTGGTAGGCTTATAGTAATCTGTAAAAACAGGGCATAGATATATAGAGTTAAGACAGGTCTAGATGAAATGTAATTTTAATGAGCAAAATTGCAAAAATAACTCTAAGCAACACTAAAGCCTTTAAATATATATAAGCATTCAAAGTGTGGCAGAGCAGGAAAACAAGCAAATAGAACCAGTTGTAGCTGTGAACAATTTACCAATTTTGGTCCTTAAGCAAGGCCCTCAACACTCCCTAAACTACTGTACTGTATCAACCCTGTGTTCTGACCCCAACCAAGTTGGGATACTTGTAAGTGGCTTTGGATAAGAGTGTCTAATAAACGTAAATGTAAAATGCTATTAAAATGCATTTAAATATGAAAACCCACAGGGTGACACGGTGGCTTAGTGGTTAACATGTTCACTTTTTAGTGCTGGGGATTCCAGGTTCGAGGTTTTTTTCCACAGTCCAAAGACATGGATTCAAGGATTCAAATTGTGTGTGTGTGTGTCTATGTGATTGAGTGTTCCCAGTGATAGATTGGCGCCCTGTCCTGGGTGTATCTGCCCTGCGCCCGAAACATTCTCCACTGGATGGGCATGGGAAACCCCCACGACCCTAGTAGAGAATTAAGCAAAAGATAATGAATGAATGAATGAATGAATGATTATAAACCCACATTAAAATGCAATAATAATAATAAGTGCATGAAAATGAAACATTTAATGAAATAGATTTTGGCTTTGATAGAGGCTGCCAGGAAAGCATTGCAGGTCAGCTGTCACCTCCTCTGTTTGTTGAATGTGGAATAATGAAATAAATCAGATTGTGAAGCGGCCTTGTGTTGGCCTTTTAGCTAATGCTAAAGAAAGCCTGTAAAATCCACCACATTTAGTTTTACAAGTTCACCAGAAGTGATCTAACTTAACAAAAAATCCTTCTTGGTCTCAGATTTGTTTAATTTAAGTGCCCTGTGTAAACCCTTGCTAAGCCATACAAAATCACTTGTTTTAAACTGCAGATATTGCTGGGTGCTGTTAAAGGTGTGTTAAGACTGTTAATACATTTCTGCTGGTGGCCTATAGCGTCAGCTCTACCTTTCAATGTTCATTCTAAACAGTCGTCTTTTTTAGTTGAAGTGCATGTAAATCTGGCTTGTTTTAAAACTAGTGCCAGGAATATTTGTTTTTACATTTTCTTTAAAAAGCCAGCTTTTGTTCCCCATTTTTAATTTGTTGTTATTAAAGAAAAAAAAAATAGTGCACCGAATCTCTACAATGATTATGAAATTGTCATAATCTATATAACACAATCTATATGGGGCAATTTGGAGCATTTGATTTACCTTGAATCCATGTTTTTGGACTGTAGTAGGAAACCAGAGAACCCGGAGGAAACCCTTGCGGACACGGGGAAAAAATTAAAAATGAAAACTTTTTCTTCATGTTTTGTCAATAAAGCTTTAATAGTCAACGTATATACTGCTAAACTGTTTTTGTTGTTATTTGTAAATCAATACCTTTTATATATATTCAGAGATGTTTTTGTAGGTATTGATTTTTTGATATGGACTAACTTGTTGCTGGTGTGCTACACACCTCATCCACCACCACCTTGCTCCACACTCCCCCAAGTCCTCAGTGAACAGTCCACAGTGCCAGTTGCTGCTGAGTGCTTAAATGAATAGGCTGATATTTGTTTACATACATCCTACCAATTTCAGTGCACTTCCTTGTTCTGTCCATAACTGCACTCTGCTCTCTGCCTCCTCTTTGGATGTTGTGGAGAGGTTATTCTTAGCTGAGGACATCACTTGGCATCTGTGATCGACTGAGACCATTGTTTCGTTACTCTTCTTGCACTTTTTATCCTGCCTTTAATGCCATACTTTGAAGAATATAGTAGGTGAAGTCCATTCAAAGGCTTTTAAATTAGCAGTGTATGACCTTCTTGAAACAATTCACACAATGTTCTGTCCTTTTCATATCCTATAATCATCATTAGGTCCGTTTCTGACATTTACTGTCTCATCACTGGCTCACCATCACCAGCCTTTAATGGATATGTCTTATTCTCATAACATCTTTATTTCTTTAGTAAATAAATACCTTTGTAATTTATATATAAAGACAGATCGCTTGCTCGGTTTATTTTTCCTGGCTAGCTGGGTATTACAAAGTGTTCTGCTTTTTTTTTTTCATGCCACTTTAACCAATCTTAATGCTTCTTGGCATTGTCACCCTAGAATATGGATAACCTCGTCAGTCGGTATTTTCAGGTACTCAGCTGACATCATTTTATTACAACAGAATTTTACAGAGCTTCAGCTGGTTTAACACCAGATCATAACACTCAAAGGTCAAAAAGTGATCCATTTTTTTGGCCTTACTGCACATATTCAGAAGTACAAAGCCAAAACGTTCTGTGTCTATATTTAACTGGCTATAAGAGCTTTAAAGTTTCCTAAGCAATATCAAAGAAAAGTAGTTTGTTACTTAGTTCCTTGCTGTGTATAACTATAACCTGCAACCCATGTAATGCATTTGGGATATAATTTTGACCACATTATGATATAGAATGGTATAAGGGGACAAGAGCTTATATACTTAAATGCATCATGCACAAATGATTTACATTCTGGTATGATTTATACAAGCAACATATTTTGTGGATTATAAAGATGCAGTAAAATCTTCTGCACTGACATTAGTGGCCCTATCCTACACCCTACGCAAGGCACGTAGCTATGCTGTATTACACCCCACCAACCTTAGGGATTTCTCACTATCCTCCTATGTCGTTTAAATAGCAATTGTGCTTGTGAATATATCTAATATATCTGGTCTCAAAATGAGGTGTTCAAGTAAATTTCTGGCATATTGCTATTTTGGCAATGGAAAACACAGGTGCCCTACTGACTGAAAACAATGTAGGCAGACGTCAACAGTCAGATATTCATTACTATCTTGGCAGTGAATTGTCAATAAAGGTGTGTGCCCAAAACCACTAAACGCTATAAAATTACATAGAATGCACATAGAATGCACTTGCATAGTCTACACTAAAGAGCAATCCCCCAAATTCAGACTCCACCTGGCTCTTAAAGAGAATAGAAAGGGACACGCTAATTGTTTTTTTTTTGCACATTGTGCCCAAAGCACACTCATGAATAATTAAGAGAATTAGAACATGAAGTACAAGACATAATTTTACCATCATGATGAAAGAAAAGACACAACTACATGCCCTACACCAATCTAAAGATCGCTAAAATAGGACCCTAGGTGTCATGCCAAACTTTTTGCAGACTGTAACCAAAGAGCAAATGTATGATTTATTTATTTATTGCATAAATGCTACTTGCTAATGTGGCCGCAAACAATGGATTAAATCAGAAATGTATAAACTTATATCCAATTAAATCAATGTAAATCAAATTCATTTGTTGTAGGAACTCCAAAATACATACCAAAACACATTTTGTAGAGCACAAATGTAGTGTTTAATATTGATAACAGAACAAATAAATTATATTTACAAAATTGTATATAGGGTGGCACAGTGGTTTAGTGGTTAGCACATTCGCCTCTCAGCACTAGGGATTCCCGGTTCGAATCCCCATCTGGGTGGAGTTTCCATGTTCTCCCTGTGTCTGCATGGGTTTCCTCCGGGTTCTCCGGTTTTCTCCCACAGTCCAAAAACATGGATCAAGTCAAATGAGTTCTCCAAATTGCCCCATATAGAGTGTGTATGCGTGCGTGTCTGTGTGAGTGAATGTGTGCCCAGCGATAGATTGGCGCCCTGTCCTGGGTGTATCTGCCCAGCGCCCGAAACGTTCTCTCCTGGATGGGCATGGGGAACCCAACCGCGACCCTAATATAGGATAAAGCGGAAGATAATGAATGAATGAAAAATAATTTATACATTTTTATGAAAAAAAACACTATGTAAATAGTAAATGAGCAATTAACAGAACGGTATTCACATTTGGTCATTTAGCAGACACTTTTGTCCAAAGCGACTTATGCATATCCCAATTTAGTTGGGGTCAGAGCACAAGGTTGGTCACAGAACCCCTAGAGTAATGAGAGTTGAGAGTCTTGCTCAGTTAAAAGGAAATTTGAAATTTGAAGGAAAATTAAATGTCTTATTACGATCATACAATTCTTGTCTTACTTTACCAGGATAATGCAGTGCTAATTAGTGAATATTTTTGTAAGAATCTAAATTGAGTGCTTTGTTCTGAAGTCCAGCTTTTCTAAGGGTTCTAAGTTCCTAAATCTCCAGAGACTCCACACCTGACTGAATTCCACTGGTGAAGCTTTGTTTGTGCTAAAGGTTGAGCACAAATCAAGCAAGAAGACCAGGACAGATAAGATGGCTCTAGACACATCAGGGTGTTCTTTTATTTCAACGCAGAAAACGCTAAACATGTGTGACAGCACTACTTTATAGGTCTGCATGTCTTTAACTGTAGACAGCCACAAAATACTAAATTGTGGGCCTAGGTCATTCATGGACTCCGTGTTCTCTGTTTGTTTGACTCTGCTCAAATGATAAGAAGCATAAAGGAATACAGAAATCTATAAGGCTTTATGCTTTATAAGGAAGTGTTGTTTCACAAGTGTTGGAGTGGAATTAGCCTGCTTGCTATCAAACTACTCCATAATCTTGGTTAAAACCACTGTAAAGCATTGGTTAAGAAAATGAAATGATGGTGAGCTTGCTTTTGTCACATTTTTTTTTACTATTTACTAAGCACTTTTGTCGATTAAGCAAACATGAACTGTGCATATTAGATCTGACCTATTTAAACACTTCTAAATGCACATACAAATGATTTTGTATAACAGAGCTGTTCTGTTTGTATGGTACACTTGTATTTACAAGTGCTGATTATAATGATCTATTAGCAAAGACTGTGATTTTAAATTTAAAACATAATAATAAACATAAATAATAAAAATAATATCTGAAAAGTCATGTCTGCTATATAAGAAGTAAGTACCTGTATTTATAACTTAACATATATCTTAATGTGATTGCACAATTGAAGGAAGCAGCCTATCAGTGTCATTCTAAAAGTGTTTGTTTTGAATGAAGTTTTGATTTTCCGGCGGGCAGGCGAACACCTGACCCCCAGGATACATTAGGCCTGATATCAACAGCTAGCCTTATATAATATATAATATTATTTCATTTCATTATCTTTCGTTTAATCTTCTATCAGGGTAATTCAAATAGGGGCAATTAAAAGCAGCCAGTTCACCTTGAATCTGTTTTTGGACTATAAGAGGAAACAAAAGAACCAAAAAAAAAAAAACCCACATGTACACGAGTGTCACAGGTGCCTGGGGCACCTGTCCCTTGTATGTGTCTTTCATTGTCTCAGCTGGGTGATTGGTTTGTTTCTGTGCACGTGATTAGTTGGTTTGTTATTTAGTTTCCGTTTTCCATCTTTTCGGGGCACGTCTTTGTTTGCGGTTAATCTACCCAATGTTAGTTTGTTCGTTTGTTCCCCCATTTCTGTTGGTGTTCCGTGTTTGGTTTTTATCCCGGTGTTTTCTGGACTTCTCCTTCCGCGTTCTGCCACGGTGCATCGCTGTGCAATAGCTCCACGTAGGTCGTACTCGTGGGAGCATTTCCCTCCGTTGGCCGGCGTACGCAGTATTCCCCGCGTAGCCAGTGCCCAGGAAGCGCTCACTATGCGCGAGCGGCGTACGCAATTGCTCCGCGTAGCCGCTCTCATTCGGGGAAGAACGAGCTTTCTGACAACGAGGTGGACATGAAAACCGCCCAATAATATTATTTCAGTTTATTAAAACCTTATTATCCAATAGTAAAATTACTTTTCAGTTTATATTTTGTGTGTAAATTTATGAATTGCTGCAAAGTTGCATGTTGTTTAAGATACACATAAAATAATATAATAATTTGAAGAAATATATATTTTACAGCTTTAAGTATTCAAGAAAATACAATTGCTTAAATAAAGCATTGTCCACATTAAATCAAACAAGGAGTCATCCAATCTATTATGAGACTCCAGTCTATAAAATGTGTTACATTAGAAAATAGTCCTAATTGAGAGTTAACGTAAAATGACAAAAAAAATCTGTAAACTGTAAACTATTTTTATGTTATGATAATCGCAAAATAAATACATAAATTTAGTAAATGAGATTAATGACATAATCATCCAACACTTTGCTCTATGGTTCATGATATTTCCATTAGAAATTGAAATTTCCTAGTTTAAGCAGACATGGTCCTCATCATTCTAC
The DNA here is from genome assembly GCA_019802505.1 of Corydoras sp. C115. Classification (NCBI taxonomy): domain Eukaryota; kingdom Metazoa; phylum Chordata; class Actinopteri; order Siluriformes; family Callichthyidae; genus Corydoras; species Corydoras sp. C115. Next base: position 2,351,016 of record JAFMOC010000022.1, on the reverse strand, counting down.
AGAGACACACTTCTGCATTGTGTCATATAAATGTTTGTCTGTTGGAATGTGCTGCTGTGCATCACTGCAATGTGTGTGCTTTTCCATTTTACTTGCAAAAGGTCATCTGAAGTATGCTGTTTCTCTCTGTGTGCTACTTGCTTTATCAATCTAGTGAAGTATTTTCTGGAAAGGTTTTATGCTTACAATTCTGAAACATTGAAGCATACCTACACAGTGTAGCCAGCTCTATGACAGAATTAACTGTTTAATGTCTGTCACACCTTATTTCATATTTATCATTAAAAACTAGTTTGCCTAAACATATGCTAGAGCTAGTTAGAGAATTAGATATTTTATCAGAGAGAAAAAAATAACTTATTCTGAAGTGATGTGAGTTTTGTATTAAATGGAGAAATGAACAGGCAGCAGTATGATCTCCTTACACCTTATAAATATATTTACACACACACACACACACACACACATATATATATATATATTCATCGTGGAAATGTCTTGGTGAATGGTCTCGTCATGATCGTCACTTTCTGTACGTCAAGATCGTCAGAAACAACAACGAACTGTGTATGCTGAAATTGATATTTAATGACAACATACTTCATTGCTTTGTAAACCAGTTTGTAATAGCAGGGTGCATAATAGAGGCAAAGGAAATTCAATTCTTAAACGCTCTTTCTTAGGTCCCAACAGCAGTTATTTAAACTTAGTGTTATTAATGATGTGTTAGATTGTGTATCAACACAAGTCTCTTAATCTTGACATCAGTTGTTGAACAGCTGTATGAAAAATAAAAATTCCTTCCCCTACCTTTCACAACATTTTCTTTGTGATTTATGAGACACATTTTCTGCCTTGAAATCAAATGCTGATAGATTGGTCAAAATAATCGTTAGGTCATCTTGCCAGTTTAAAAAGACAAAAATGTCTATACCAGATGACATCGAAGGCCATACTTGTTCTACATTTACATACATTTAGTCAATTAGCAGACACTTTTATGCAAAGTGACTCACAAATGAGTCAGAAGTTAAGGAAAAAAACAGCTACACTGTAGAATTATCAAACCTGATTATACCCTTTTTAATTTATTTATTTAATTATTTATTTTTAATATGTATCAGGTGTTTGTGGAACAGATGTGTTTTGAGTTTTTTCTTTAAGATACTAAGTGACTCCGCCTTATGGACAGAGTTGGGAGGATGGTTCCACCATTTACAAGTGGTGAATGCTACAGTGAGAATTAGCGCCACTGTGAGGTGGAATCATCAGGCAACGAAGTAAATGAGTTGGAAAGTATTTTGAAAATATAGAGTGAAGGTAAGTGGGGGAAGATCCAGAGATTGTCTTGTAGGCAGTGTCTTGTACTGAATGCAGCAGCTACAGGGAGCCACTGGAGAGAGAGGAGTAATGGAGTGATATGAGTTCACTTGGGCTGGTTGAACACAAGTCGGGCTGCAGAGTCTTGAATCAATTGTAGAGGCCTGAGCTGGGAGACCGGCAAGCAGTGCATTAAAATAATTGAGCCGGAATAGGATTAAGGCTTGGAGTAACAGCCGAGTAGCATGTTCAGTCAAGAATGGTCTGATCTTCCTGATGTTGTACAGAAGGAATTTGCTAGAATCGGCAGTTTTGATGACCTGATCATATTCGCAAATGAAGTTCACTACACATACATGGTGCAACACTGTATCAGAGTTGTCCATTTCTGAACCATGGACTGCAACATCTTCATCTTCTGCTACCTCCAGGTTACATGTTCCTGATGGATTTAGTAGTGGCATACACTAAATAACTAAAAATAAACAAAAGGCAAGAGAGAGGGTTGTTACCGACCAAGTTCTCAAGCTGCTGCAGCGACAATGCTGAGACGCTAAAGGAGCCCCTATCCACCCAGAGCAAGCAACACTAATGGAGGATGCTCAGCCACAATACAGTAAGGGAGCAGGAACACCTTTGGGTTCGTGTCATGGTCAACAATTTAAGTGGCTTACTGCAGAACTACCATCTTTCAATTTAGTGAAAATGTCGCTATTTGATGGTAGCAACACCCCAAAAGCATAAGCAAGACAGAGAACAATGAAAATGCTTATGGTACTGCTGATGCTAAGACAAAGCTATGCAAAAGAGGGACACCGGATCTCAGAATACAACCGCACCCATAAAGACAACACTACTTAACACTACTTAATGTCTCATTTCAGAAGCTTAGAACATCTTTTTGCACTCATCACTGGGGGAAAAATTGGCCTCAGGTGCAGCCACAGGTGGAACACATCATGCAGCCTGTGCCTAATTACTACGACCGAGCACAGCACTACACAGTTCTGATCTTCGTGGCTAGAGGAAACAAAAAACTCTAGTCACAAATATTATGATAAACCAACATTAATATTTTATGAACTTAAACACCATTTTCCCTAAATTATTTAATGTCATACAGAATTCTGTCCAAAATCATAAAAGGCATGCTAGAGTCAAAATAACTTAAAAAATTTATGTATACTAATAACATCACAGAACTATCTGTACTACTTAAAGAAATGGCTTGCAGTATAGCCAAAACGTAATTATTTGTTAAAAGCTAAGTTAATGCTGCAAAAAATTTAGGCAGGTACATTGAATCCCCACTTCTTTTTGGGAACTGAGCCTTCTGAAACAAATTCAAGCAGGAAATGTTCTTGTCACTTATCATTGTGATTATGCTACAGCTGTTGACTGAGCCATTCCACTCTGGTTATTCAGATACATTAGAACTGATTACTTGACCGGTCAAAGATGGCGTTTGGGGGCTTGTTGACTCTGAAATGGTACTTGTCTGAGTCATACATCTTCAGCACTTTGTAAGGAATCATTTATATTTGTCTGCAACAAAGACAATAAAAGAACATTGTGTAAATCAAAGGCCACACTAACAGGCTATAAATTCAGAGGTCTTTTTTGTGGACGTTTGTAACTCCTTTAGAGTGCACTGTGCCATTATTAATTGTTCACTTTCTTTTTCTTATTATCAGCATAAGCAAGTTAACAATATTTAAATGAAAAGAAAAAAAATGTGCAACCATCTGTAATAATCTGCTTCATTGTATTTACTTTTTATTATTTATAATTTAGCATATTAAGGAATGCTGTTTTCATTCATAGTACTTTTCAACTTTTATGTATTTGACAACTTCTGTGAATTATGACAACACAAGACGATATAAATTATGCCATGTCTTTTTAACATATACTATATAGACAAAGTTAACAGGACACAGCACTTAATTGTGGAATTCAAGGGTTGGAATTCAAAACTAGCATGTAGCATGTAGCCGTGCACATTGGACAACAGTATGCTTCCAGATTTTGAAAACAGTTCAGGACGGCCCTTTTCTATTTTAGCATGACTGTGTTTTGATACAAAGACAGTTAACACAGACAAGCTTAAGGTGAGATCCATTACTTTAACTGCCTTCTTGGCACCACCTCTCAAGTACAAATCTGCATGTAATAGGAACTCTCCTATCACATTGACCACTGCCAAATTTAGGTTAACATTCCCCATGTGAAAAGAAAGCGGACGATACCAACTTCTATGAAGTTGTTACTGTTATGAGCAATCTTAAATTTTGATGCCGATCTGCAGAATACGACTCAAAAGACCAAAAAAATGATCAAAACACTGTTTACACAACACTTACCTGGGCAGCGCACTACCATTATGTCCTCACCCTCAGGTCTAGTTCTGGCACTTCCCCTTTAAGTAAATGAATCCAGCAGGCTGGCGAGCTCCCAATTTGGTTTCGTAAATTAACACCAGAATGCTAAACTGCCTCACTCAACTTTTGAGCTTGGCACATTCTGAGCAAAAATCATTGTGCCAATGTGTAATTGCAAGCACAAATAGTCTGTCAGCAATCTGGCGACATGATAGTCTTCATATGTCACATGCCAAGACGCAGGATGATTAGAGACTATGTATCAGACAGAAACAAGTCTTATTCACTCATTGAATTACATTTATTAATCAAAGTGACAATAATAATGTCATATATTTTGATTAAATTAAAATGCTGTATTGGCAGCACAGTGGATTAGTGGTTAGCACATTCGCCTCTTGGTGCTGGAGGCACAGGTTTGAATCCTATTTGGGGTGGTGTTTCCATGCTTTCCCCGTGTCCAGGTGGGTTTCCTCCCACTGTCCAAAAACATGGATTTAAGGTAAATTTAATGCTCTCTCTCTCTCTCTCTCTCTCTCTATATATATATATATATATATTTATTTTTATATATTTTTTTTGGAAAAAGTACATGCAAAATGTCCTGAAAAGCAAACATTTAGAATGGAAATTTAAAACAACCTTTCTGATCATTGACCAGTCAGAATGATGGTAGTAGTGTTGACACTTATTCAACAAGACATTTTAATTACTGTTAGGAAATAAATTTTTATTATATTTATGTTAATATAAATATAAAATATGCACATCTTTAAAGCAATTAATCAGCCAACTAAGCTCCAACTTGGGACCATGTGTAAAATCAGAGTGAAACAGGTGTTTGGATTTGTCAGTATTCACAGGTGGGATCTATCAAATATTACTCATCACAGACCTGCTAAGGTGTCATGGCAGACATACACTTCCTGTTACAACAAGAACACCCAGATGAAAATAATGTTAAACCCTGTGTAAGCTTTAGTGTTAAATATTATATTTATTTCCAATTTGATTATTTATTCAGTAATTTACAGTTAATAGCAATAATCTAATTTATAATGTTAAGATATAAATTATAATATAATTTTGTAATTTTTTTGTGTTCTGTGGTAACACACAGGTCTAGTATAAATATAAGTACAGAGTAAACACTTCTCATTCTCAATTTTCTCTTATTTGTAAATCATTTTGGATTAAATCATCTGCTTTAAAATCACGATGCAAATGTAATGTAAATGTCAAGCTGATAATGAATTAAACACTCTGGTTTATTAAGGCTGAAAGGGTGCTTAGAACTTGGTGGAAACACATGAATGGAAATTCAGATGTAAGATTCCATGGAGGTCCCCTGTGTTTTTCTAGTGATGGGTATGGTGCGTTAAAGGTTGTCACACAAACCTTAGGAGAAGTATACCCACTATAAACTTTCCGGGAGCTTTTTAAACACTGCCTGTGCCAGCCCAGAGAACCAGAGCTGAACCAGGGAGCTTCAGCAAAAATGTCACACTTGCACACACACACACACACACACACACACACACACATATACACTTCACATACCGCTGCCAGCTTCACTTGAGATTATATGGTTTCTTAGTATTTATATTACCTTATGTATTTAGATTATACAGCGTCTCTTTATTTCCCAAGTTAAACACACACAACATTTTTCATAGGGTTGGAGGGAGACCTGTTGTTTACCAGGATGATTGATGGGCACGCAGCATCAGGTTGGGATGAAGGTTAAAAAGGGACAACTCACTATCAGCACAGCAGAATGTTAATACCATAATCCCAATGGAACAAATCAACTCATTATTACTTGGAAAACGCTGAATATTAAGACTTTAGCATTAAATATTCAACCTGCATTTATTCTCACAATATAGTGCAAATTTACCCTTCATTACCCCCCCCCCTGCAAAAAAATAAAAATAAATAAATAAAATAAAATAAAAATGAATTTAAAAAAAGGGATGCTTTAAAGTGCTTTGTGTGTTCCTGCTCCTGTGTTTTCATTATTTGGTCATAATTCATTTGTATTCCGTTCTGAAGGCATGGAATATGTGCTGAATGTTGATATAAATCTAACGTTCAACACACAGTGTGCCGTAAAAGGTTATGGAGGCCATGGCCAGAAAGAACTACCTCCGTGAAGATCTCACCACACAGTGAGAGGAACAGCACACACCTCCCCCAGTGAAGTTAATGATTGACAGCATTTAAATGAGAACAAGCATACCAGGCCTGATGTGCTTGCTGGGCTCTCCTCCACAGCCGTGGAGAACGTGGTGAGTCCTTAGACTAATTGAGTG